>JARHVA010004737.1:1262500-1285000 GCA_037957365.1 Torreya grandis | reverse complement strand
CAACATGCATAAAATTACATGTTTTAGTCTTTGCATTGTAATATATACCACAACTACATGGAAACTTTTAAGGACTTGTTTAGTTTGATCATGCATTAAGCATATTATTGTTTAACCCTAAATTGGAAAATAAATCCTATTACGATAGATAGTGTTAAAATATATAAATTGTAATGCATAAGGGTGATGATTAAATCTACAACATGCCAATTAGGTGCTAAACTCAGATATAAACATACACTAAATTTATTAATTGAGATAGGCTAAAAATTGTAAGTAAAACTATGATAAGTAAAGAAATAACAATGAAGTAATATACTTAACTTTTTTTGATACTAATGTAATTTTAGATCTGGAACAGGCAGGAAGTAGACTACAAAATTATTCTAGAATAGTCATCATATTCTTGATTTAATTCTTTTGGATCCATGAATAATAATGTCATCTTGGAATGGTTGTATTGATGTTATTAGCTAAACTCAATGTAAGTGTCATGTACAAAATACCTAATGTAAAATGATGTGACCACTTAGATTCTTTTAGGCTTAACTTCACCTTCATTTTGGTGAATTCAGATCTAGGTCATGGATTGTCACTCCTAATGAATTTATAAAACCCTAGTTCTTCATATTCATAGTGACCTTGGGGTAAAATGGGTTAGTTATCACCTTGTGTCAATTTTATCTCAAATACCCATATATCAGTGAGTGTTACCTACATAGCCAAAAATCTAAAGAGGGCCTTAGACTGGTGTATTTTTCCCTTACATGTTGGCTTGTGTGTGAATCACACAATATGTGTAAAGTAAGGTACAATAGTGACTTAACTTGTAAATGGGAAAATATATCCCTTGAGATAATTCTTTAATACTATAAACATATTATTATAATATTAATATGACTCATATGGAAATAAGATAAAACAAAGAAGCTTTGCTCTCTTGAATGCTTTATTGAATGCCTTTTCTAAATTACCTAGTGACTAGGTAAAAAATTTATAGGTGATGAATGAATGATGGTTGATATTATATTTATATCAATCCCTTTAGATAAGTAACTCACATTAAATCACTTATTCAAACCATTAGGAAATGTTTCATTTACAAATTTAATACAATAGACACTTGCATTGGGTCAAGACTCTAGTGTAGATGTAGGTATCTATCCTGAATGGTAGTTTCCAAGGAGTAGGAAAGTATGCATAGACTCATAACTTTCATAGGTGTAATATAAATATTTTTTAATCATTATAGGCAAGATAAAAAGTCTAGGACATTCACATAAGACTATTTAGACTAAAATATATGCTAAGGGGCACAAGATAGAGCAAATATGAGACTTCAAAAAGTGGTAAATGTCCATAACTAAGAGGAACAACCAAGATTTAATTTTTATAAGTGTATAATATTGAGTTGATATATAATTCAAAAATAGTGTCTAAATTCTCCCCTCCCCAACTTAATCTAGTAATGAAATTATTACCTAAAGGAAAGGAATATGTACCTAGGTGTGTATAATACACCTTATTTTTTCATGATCCCAACTTAAGTTATTTTCTAGTGACTGGCATGAAAATAGGAGCATGTTATAGTACATAATCAATTCATATAATTTGGAATTGTAATTACTTGAAAAGATTGGTATTAAAAGAGTTAGGTTTAGGAGTACACATGTGTGTCAATGTAATTACCTTACCTATGGGCAAGTTTATTTGAAACATGTATCATTATAAGAATCTAAATCTAATATTAGGATAAATATATATAAATCTATAAAGTGCATATATCTAAAAATATATATAAATACATTGGAAGGCACATGCCCCCAACCTTGGAGAAAAGGTGAGTTGTCACTCAATAATTAATATTAACTCAATTATACAACCCAATAATACTTGTAACCTAATGATCTTGAGTGAAAAAAGTTAGCTCATACTATCAAATTGGTAAGGCTAAATGATAAAATCAAGTTCAAATTATAAACTTGGAAAGATTGAGTGAAATAATCACCTCAACCATACCAAAAATGAACCAACTACTAAGTAGATTGTCTCAATATAGTTCATAAAATTACATTATAGTGGGTGATGAAAGTACTTGAGAGTGTTTTAAAATTTGAAAATTATTTGTATTTTTCAATATTATGTGCACATTTCATAACAGATAAACTTTAGATATGTCTCATGTTGAAACTATGTATAACAATAGTGCCAATGTATGAAATTCTACCACAACTATGAATATGAATTATATAACTATGTGCTTTCACCAATTTATAAACTATGTAAGTGTGGATAACATACTTACCAAGCATTCCCCTAGTATGTATAGATAAATTTGAAAACTAAAAAGTGTACCAATATGGAGGACATGTTTCTAAAACATGCCCCCACTATAATCTAGAGACATTGAATACATAATAAGTATGGAGAACATGCTTCTAAATCATGCCCCCACTAAATCTAAAAATTTTGAATGTGTGGAATCCATGTCTATATGACATTCCCCCACTCAATTTAAAAATTTACGTAAGTACCAAATACTGAATGAATGTGGATAACATGATTCTAAAGGATTCCCCCCACTAAATTTTAAAATTGTACCAAATGTGGATAACATGACTCTATGGCATGCACCCACTAACATTCCCCCCACCACTTTGAGTTAAGGTAATAATATAAACCATTATTTACCTCACCTCAAAATGATAATACAATTATATAGTCTATCAATGTAACTATATAACATATATAAGGACCATATCTAGGTAGATATAACATTGAAGTGCATGGAACAATGTGATCATATTAAGGTCTAAGATGAATGATAAGGATAATGTAAATTTATATATAATAATATTATGATTTAAATAAGAAAATAAAATATACACACAAGAGTACTCAAAAGTAAATCAAAAGGCAATGGTCCAAGGAGACCAAAAATAAGAAGCATGTTTAAATGTTGCACAATCAAAAGGACATGACTTAGTCAAATTCCCATAAAAGCAAGGATGGCATATTAAAATTTCCATACAATAAATAATGAAATATTCAAATGTAAAATAAAATACACATAGGCATAGGTGATGAAAACATAGGAGAATATTCAAATTCTTGAATAAGTAATACAATAGCAAGGCAAGACACCCAAAGAAGTGCATAAATGAAAGCATAAGAAACTAGCATAAACATGTCATAGTATCCCATGGATCAAATGTGTTAGAAAAAAATTCAAGTACATAGCATATCGAGTACCATGTGTAATATATAATCATGGATAAAGGCATGTGTAAATATATATAGGATCTCAAATCATTATAAAGTAGAGTAACTATAGAATGATATAATCTATGAGTATTATGATCATAGAGATGGATTTGGATTCCCCCAATGTCTATATGACATGATTAGAGTAAAGGACTAACATCCAAAAGTAGGATTATATCATGTATATGTGTATGTCTATATCACACTTTATCAGAACCATGGCAAACATGTGTATGTATAAGTAATTGATATGTCATCCATCAACATGAAACTAAAACATAGATGACAAGAAAATAATAGAATATGTAGGTGCAAAAAATATTTTTTGGATTGTTGAAATTTTTTTTGGGTATTTATGGAATGTGAAAATGAAATACTATCTTATGATCCCATCCAAAGGGTGATCATAGATATCTCCCCATTATGAACATGGTGTAATAATGGGGTGACACTACTAAGGAGTAGGTATAGGTGTAATATATATATATATATATATATATAACTGTAGCATTTTTTATGCTCTATGTATGTAAATTAGGACTCTATGGTCTTAGAGAAATATTAGGATTAGTATGAGAAGGGGTTCATGTAACCCATTGTTGAGTTCTCTATGGTTTTTTTGGAATAGAAAAAATATGAACCTATGTAGGTGCTCTAGATATCTACACATAGTGCATAGTAGAGGAGTATTCTATAGAAGCCATTGTATGTCTCTGAAGTAACGGTCTCTGAAGTATTAGTTTCCTAGTAAATGGGATTTCCTATTCCTTACCCTTTTATGATGAATTAACCTTAGTAGGTTTGATATTTAAATTCTTGATTATAATTTTTTATTGTTCAATATGATGCTCATATAATATTCTAGAAACTTTAATTACCCAATTAGCATTAATGTATTTAACACACCCATGTATTACATAAGATGATTCTCAAAGTGTATGGACCCAAGGTCTTCCAAATAACATATAAAATATGGCCATGGAAGGTATAATAGAAAATATAATAACCACATGTGTGGGATAAACTTATAAAGTTAGGTTTATATCACCAAGAACCTTCTGGTATGTCCTATCAAATACTCTAAATTATATATTATAAGGATGCAAATCATGATGAATATAAACCAATTATGTAATTAATGTCATGGTGCAAACATTATCATTTGAACATATTCAATCATAACATTATGTATATGGTGTTTATCAAGGTATGCTCAAATGAATAAAGATTGAGGGTTATAAGCATCATCCTTAATATCACTATCATTAAAAGAAATAGAAGGTATCTAAATCATATGAGGTATGTGTCATGTATAAGTACCAATAATACCATCTAATGGGTGCACATAATGTGATGGAGGAGGATGTGCATTATATGCCATTTTCACCTACAGTTCTTTATTAAAATATTTTTTAAAGGATTGTTAAATATTTTATGTTTGTGGTGATCACCAAGTTTTTAACTTGATTCCTTTGGAAGATTTTCAAATTTAATATTTTGGTCATAAATAAGTTCTTGGATCTTATGCTTCAATTTTAAACATCTATTTGTATAATTTCATGGGAATGCTTCAATTTTAAACATCTATTTGTATAATTTCATGGTCCTTGGTGATAATCACAATAAGAATTTACATCATATCCTTTGGGTAGAGGTATATTTATTCAACCTATATAAGATGAGGGAGATATATAAGCTAACATTGTACTAACTACAAGATTAGTGAGGCATGAGACATATATAAGCATGTAAATTATCTTTTTTGGTGCATTAGATAGGACAAGCCAAGTATTCTACTAGGAAACTATATTAACTATGTTAGTTGTTTCCTTTTTAGGTTTAAGAGGTTTTACCTTATAACTTGGTTTGATTGTAAATTTGGTACTAGATGTATATATAGTTGGTGTTATTGCTACATACTTGAGATTATTCAATGAAATTAGCTTCATTTCATGGTCCCATACAACATGGCATAAGTCATCAAAATATTTAAACATCTTGAAAATAATAGACTCATGTCAAGGAGCAAGAAAATTTTACTTGAATATGTCTTTCAATTCCTTATCTTCCATATGATTGGTCATTTTAACTAGCATTATATTATGCCACAAGACATATTCATTGATCAGTTCATTTGTTCCTTCTTTTATTTTGATAATTTGAGTATAGGAAAACTTTTTTAAAATAGTAATTGAAAAGTGTCTTAAAATCTAATCTATAAGAGGTTTGAATAATTTCATGGATTGGATAGGTGGGTCATAAAACCACCACAAAAAATAGTCCTTGAGCATTATCATTAATAATTTGGTCAAAATTTTATCATTAGATTCATATTCAAGGAATGCCACATAAAATATTTGAAGATGTCATTCAGGATCACCCTTATCATCATAAAATGTGAACTTAGGTGTAACAAAACTAGTTGGCAAAGTTTGAAAATATATCTCAAGTGAAATAGGGTTATGTAACACATCTTGTGAATCAATAACATGACACTTGAAAGTATTATTTTCTATGTTTATGACCTTATCTTCCAAGGTCTTTATAACTCAGAGGATTGTTTGAACTAAAGATCCATTAAGATTTATATTAATAAGTTAAGAAGTCACCAAAGGGAATAAAAACATGGTTTGATTAGTAATAGGCATTGAAACTGATATTTGGGTTGAAACTATTGGAAATTCCATGGTAGATATAGCAATAGTAGTTTCAAGAAAAAAAATTAACACATAACTCATGTCCCCATTAGAAGTATTAATTAGTAATGTGTTCAAGGGGAGGGATATTTGAACTATACCTTATGGTTTTTTTCCAATATAGTTTTAAGGATCTCATCAAAGATATTTAGTGTTTTGATGGATACACTAATGAAAAATGCAATTTATTTCACTTTTTCAAGGTTTATTTTCTCATGTTCATTGGTTTCATTAACCTCATGGTTGTCATTATCAAAATATTCTTCTATGGTGATATTATCAGAATGTTTCTCATTCTCAACACTAGTATCATCATAATCCATAATCTTATCTCCCTCATTAATTTGAGACATGTTAAGTGGTGAGAGATTAAGATAAATGTGTTTAATTTTCAAACCTCCCAATCTAGGGCCATGCCTAGGTTTCATGTAAAACAATTTAAGTAGGAAATGAAAAATTATAGTAATCTGAAACCCTAGCTAGCGAAAAACCCTAGGAATTATAAATTTTTTCATTCATTCATGTCAAGTTCACCAAATTTTTAACCCTAAATTATATATAGACTCATATTTTGTTAGATAAGGTTAAGAATATAGAAATGATAATGCACAAGAGTGATGATCAAATCTACAGTAGGCCAATTGGGTGCTAAAATCATATATAAACATACACTAAACTCCTTAACTGATAAAGGATAAAATTATTAAATACAACTATGCTAAGTATAAATATAAAAAGTAAGTAATGTACTTATATTATTATGATGCTAATATATTTTGGATATATAACAAGAAATAAATAGATTTGAAGATGAGTTTATAACAATAATCAAATTCTAGATTTGATGTTTCTTGACCCACAAACTCTAACTTTTGACTGAGATGGTTACTTCAACACTATTACATGACCTCAACATAAGTGTCCTATATGGAATACCTACTAGAAAAGGATGGGACCATTTCAATGCTTTTGGGTTTGACTTCACCTTTGCTCTAGTGCGTTCAAATCTAGGTCATGGATGATCACTCCTCTTGAATTTATAAAACTCTAGTTTTTCATATTCATAGTGACCTTGGGGAAAATGGGTTAGTGATCATACAGTGTCGAGCTAATCTTAAAGACACCTTTGTCAGTGAGCACTACTTACATATCCAATAATTTGAAGAGTGCCTCAAACTGATGTAGTTATCCCTTATGTGTTGACTTGTGTGTGAATCATGAAATTTGTGTAAAGAAAGTATAACGGTGACCTATCTTTTAACTTGGAAAATATGTCTCATAGGTTGCTCCTTCAGTAATTTAGACCTATTTTTATGTTTTTCTTATGATTGATATGGAAGTAGGATAAAATAAGGAAGTTTTGCTCACTTGAGTTCTTGATTGAATGCCTTTTATAAGTTTCCTAGTGAGTAGGTAACAAGTTTATAAGTGAGGAATGAATGAGGGTTAATATTGTATTTGTATTAATCCCTTTAGAGAAATAAATTTCATTAAATCACTTATATCAATCATTAGGATACATTTCATTTTTAAATTGGATTAATTTAGAGTATGGAATCTTCTGTTATGTCAAGACACTAGCATCAGTGCAATTTTCTATCCCAAACAGTAGTGTCTAAGGAGTAGAAAAGTAGGTAGAGACTTAAAACTTGTAGAGGTGTAAGATAAGAAAGTTTTAAGAAATTTAGAAAATATAGAAGGTTTGGGTCATCAACATAAGACTAGTCAGACTAATAGATAAACCAAGGGTCATAATATAGAGAAGATCCAAGACTTTGGAAAGTGATGAAGGTCATGAACTGATAAGAACATCCAAGGTTTGAGTTTGTCAAGTGTATAAGATTAGGGTGCTATATAATTCAGAAGTAGTGTCCACACTTATCAAAATTCCAATTATGTTTCTAAAAAAATAAAGTAAAAAAAACTAAATATTGTATCCTAAGACCCTTCCTTGTATATTACCTAAATAATTAAGACATTATTGGTTTTTAAAATAGTAAATAAGATCATTGTATCAATCATCACACAAGAAAAATAATCCAAATATTGAATTTCTAGCCTAAATTTGAAGTATAACAATTTCAGTAGTTTTTTTGGATTTTAATAAGAGCTTCCCATGTAACAAATCATATACATCAAGGATTACTATATTGATATATAAATTTCCATTTTTACTAAGAAGTTTAGCTAAATCATTACCTTTAATAGTTTCTCAAGTTTTCAATGCAAGATCAAATCATTCTAATCTAATTACCCATTTAGAAAATGTTCCATCAATAATAGGTTGTATAATTAAATAAGAAATAATAGGTACATTATATATTATAATTATTTTAGTATCCATCATAGGTATTTGAACTTAATTAGTGCTGAAATCAAATAAAGAATATTTTTTTCAACTAGATAATACTTGGTTTTAGCATCTTTTGACACTTGTCTCATGTATATTATGGGTTTTTCCTCTTTATTGTGATCATAATAAGTTATCACATCACATATATCTTTAATATTCACATTTATATATAGGATTAAAGGTTTATTGTAATCCATTTTAGAAATAATAAGGGAATTTGCAATTACATTTTTTATATAATTACATGTTGCATATGAAATTTTATCCTACAAAAAAATATGATTTTAGGTAAAGTTTGTAAAGGGTTATATTTATCCACAAAATCAATAATTAATTTTTGCACAAAATATTTTTTACCAAATAAATATCTTAAACAACATTGATATTTAGGTGGAGGCAGTTCTTTAATGGGTTTGATATGATCATGTTCAATATAAATTTCATGTTTAGAAATGACATGGCCAAGTACTTTATCTAATACTACTCTAAATACCAACATTTTTGGGTTGATATATATTCCAAATTTCTTACATACTATGAACATTTCATGCAAGTGATCAATATTCCTCTTACATTTATGAGAATGAACTATAAGGTCATCCAACTAAAACCAAATGATAGTACCAATCATATCATCCAAACCAACATGTATTTACTTTGAAAAGAGGAATTTACATTTATCCAACCAAAAGGATTTTTTTAAAATAAAAATTAACTCTTCCTATAGTTAATTTAGTTTTATGCATATCCTTGAGGTTTACAAAACTATTATTTTTACTTGAAAAATCCATCAAATAAAGACATCGTTTCAAACATGTCAACTTGTTGCAAGATTTGATCTATGTTTGGTAAAGTAAAACTATATTTTATACTAGTATAATTTAGATCTCTAAAATATGGGAAAAGAGGAATATCACCATTTTTATTACATATTTTAACTAGGTTAACTACCCAATCATAATATTTGACAAGATAAATGACACCGCCATCCAAAATTTTATCTAGTTCTTTTTCAATGTTATCTTACAAAAAGGGGTTTATTGTATAACATTTCTTCCCTATGTTTCTTATTCCATGTTTGATAGGAATATAATATTGTTTATTCCATTATAATAAAACTTAATATGTTTATATAACCAATAAAAAATATCAAAAAGTTATTTTAAAAAATAAATAAAATCTCTAATTATACATTATATATCTAAATAAACATATTTGTGATAAATAATCATAAGTAACTATATTTATAGGAATGATTCCCAACTTATTAATCATGAAAGTTCCTAATTTTTATAAATATATGTGTATCATAGGGGTAAACATAGATTCTAAACATACCAAGACAAGAGGTAATTTATTTACACTTAGTTATCGATAAACACCCCAATTGAAAACATAATCATTATTATTAAAATAATTTTCTAGCATAAAATAATCAATTTGTTCATCTAGATAAAATTTAGGCCAATTTTTTTTTATAATTTTAATTATGGTATTAGAAATCCTAGATATATAAAAACCAACTATAATACCTCTGGTTTCAATCGATGTTTCTTGAAAGTCATAATTTTGATCATCAACAATTTCATACACCTAATGATTAGCTGATTATTTAGGTTTCAACTTAGGTTGTTCCTTCTAGTAGTGATTATCACCACATTCCTAGCATTGAAAAGAACTTTTCAGTGATACAAGAATAGTGTTGTCCCTTGTGACTAGTCCATGTTTATTAATATAGACCTAATTTTTTGTGTGGGACCCTATTTTGGTGAATTTTATGAATTTTTATTCTTATGTTTCCCTTGGGACTTATTAAATCCACCACTATTACATGTGAACCTATGGTTTTAATCTATTTTATTAAAATTCTTGGGTAAACGAAAGAACATTTTGGCCTTGGACTATTGTTTATTAATTTTAAAATATTGTATTGCCTCTTATATTTCCTTCTTTTGAGATTTTTCATTCTCTTTTTCCCTATGAGCAAAATAATTGGAAATCACCAAGGTTCTTAGGTTTATCATATTGATGTTAGGCATTAATATTTACTTTATACCCATTTAAATATGTTAATATTAATTTACTCTTAATGCATGTAGTTTACTTGATGCAACAAATTCAAAAACGTGTTCTCATACTTGGAAATAATCAGATTATCTTTTTTAGTAGTTAAAAATTTGTTATATTTTGTTCATTGAAATTGGCACTCTATTACCTTTTTAAGAACTACCTTTCAAATTTTTCCCATGTAAGGGTTATTGCTTGACATCCCTCCAAGCATATATATGATTCCACCATAAAGTAGTAACACCAACTAGATAATAGGATGCCACCCTGGATTTCACATTAGAGGGCATTTTGTGTAAATTAAAATACTTTTACAAATGCAAAAGCCATGCATCACTTGTATCTCCAAATTATTCACCTAAAAATTTTGGTGGTGGAATATTTTTATAATCATTTATAATTAGGTTAACCATCATCAAAGGTAGATATTATAGCACCTATTCCTCCTCTTGACCATTTTTCAACCTAGCTAATTCATCATGAGGAACACACTCAAGGTTATATGATCTACATTATTAGGTTTAAACAATACCTTAAATTTAATTTAAGGATGGAAAGATACCATTAAGGAATTACTCATTATTATCAAGTGGATTACCTCGAACTCCATTATTAATAGGAACCTCAAAGTTACTACCCCAATCATTGATAAGAGGTAGGTAGTTTGTATTTTGTTAATATTATAGGCACCAAGGTCTCCACCTCTATTTCTACCTCTTCCTCTTCTTGGGTTATTATTAATCAAGTTATTTTTAGAATTAACAACTCCAATAGATATTGTTATAACCATCCAAAGGAGTCACATATTAATAGTTTAGGTAAGGAATGCGTTTTAAAAAAATCTTCCCTAAATTTCCCTACAGCATAAATGATGCACTGATACTAATGTAATAGCCCCAAAAAATTATAAAAGAGAACATAAGTGATTAAAAAACACACTCTCATAAGGAGTGATATAAGATAATTACATGTTCATGTTTATTTGGTGCAACTCCAAATAGAGAACATGGATATGATTGTTATTAGACAATTATTTATGGTTGAATCACCTTAAGAAGGCACTATAAATAAGAATTTAATTTCAAACTAAATATGGATCTCAAGGTGTATAAGTGTGTGGCTTCATAGTCATAAAATTTGACCTAAATACTCTAGTAGTCATCTCCCTAAAAAAACCATTTGTGGATCTTAAACCCTAGTTAAGTACCATACATGATCAAAATAATTCAATGAGTAAGTTTTAGACATAATTCAAATATTTTATAGTTGTTGTATTGTCATAACACCATTTAAATATTATAAGTACAAGGGGAATATGTAACCATAATATTTATAATATTGTATGTCTAATAGGAATAAACCTCTCAAACAAGAGTTTCTTAACTTCTTTAGTAGTTATTCATAAGAAGAAACTTATGTGTTAATACATCCATGTGATTAAGCTCTATCAATTAGTCTAATATAACTCACAAAATTGAATATGGTATAAACAATGTGCACCTCAAATTAATTCATAATTAATTCTAAATTGAGAATTTAAATGTTAAGATAAATCATTTCAAGTAGATTTTAAAGTCATTCTAAATAAATATGATTAATTCATTTTCCAATAAAGATAAGCCTTACCTCATTGATAATTAAAAACATCAACTTGTAATCATGTTCCTATTTGTATGTCACAACTCATCATTTCCAATAACCATACATATAATAATTCATGATTAGTAGGCATGTTAACATATCATAACCATTTAATATTTAAAAATCAAATCACGAGATTTAGAACTAATTGTATTATTTTTAAGTGATACCTACCAAGGTTGTAATAATTATGCTCAATACTTGGGTCAATGTTATTTACCTGATCATTAAACATTGCAAGTTTTTAGCATAGATTTGTAAATATGATTTGATCATAGCTAATCATACCATTGAATGATAGACAAAATGATGAAATGAGAATAGGTTTATCACTAAGGCATATAAGGTACCATGATCTTGACCCCTTCAATTTCATATATGTAGTAGATATCTCCTTGTTTGGCCTATATCTAATCGTTGTTGCATAATCAAGAACCCTAACTGTGAAAAATCAACTATGAGGGTTAGATGGAGAATGATTGATGAAGAACCCAAAATTTTGGATAGTTATATGAGGTGGTGATGACACTAATAATCCAATGTAATGAAAGGGAAATATACTTATCCAAGGATGTGACCATATGCATAAACACAATAATAATGGTAATAGAAACAATACTTCTAATGTGAGTCAAATCGCTACTATCATAAGGTATCTCCTATTCACTTAGAAACAAGGGAAAATTATTCCAAATGGTACATAGGAATACCCCCTTGACTCAATATAATATGTCATAGTGTGAGTACTCTTTAACTTCATTTCATTTACATTCTAGAATAAAACTAAGAGTTTCCACCAGATAATGAAATGGGTAATTGACATTACCTACTAAATGATCTATCTCAACAAGAATTTAAATTGGCCAAAGTTATTAGTAGCCAGTTTGATTTATAATCTGTAAAATATTATTTTGGGCACATCATAGACTTTTTATACCATTTTATAGTATTAATTCTCTATTTTACTCAATGTAAATCTCTTGATGGTCATATCATATCGAATGGATAATTTTTGCCTGTGAGCACTATGTAGAATATGGATTGGACTAGAATAGGTAAATACTATATATATATATATATATATATATATATATGGAATAATTCAATTAATGGTGATTTTAAGTGTATGTCCTTATAGCATCATAGTTTATGGTTCCCATATATGTGATACAATACCTTTCAACCCACAAAAAAATCACCAAAATTTATTATGGAGTGCATACGTGACTTCATGGAATTACCAAAGATTCACACATCCAGTTTCCTTTCTTTATCTCCATGTTGGATGTGCAAGTAGATTTCATAATAAAATTAGATTTATTGAAAATAATGATGACACCTTTGCATTATGTGTCCCATAGAGAATAATATCCAATGTTGCATCCATAATAAGAAGCATAATCATAGTGTTAAGAACCACCTTAGACATCAATGGCCACAATATAGGATATGAAGGGGAAATTAAAGGCACTGACATAGAGTAAAACACCATCTCCTCCACCAAAGTTTAAGACTAATAGAACTAATTCCTATCTCAATGACATAAATGTGCCCAAGTTTATTATGGAGCATTTACTCTCACAACTTGGTGTCACCAAGGAATAAGTTTATAAGTATATGTTAGACTACATAGGAATAAATATATATGAGAAAAAAGAAGAAAAATAATTTTTAACCTAAAAAGTAGTGCACACTTTTCAAGTATGCCAAAACATCATAAAAATTTTAATGGTTTTATCCCTACACCTTTAAATTTAATCATAGTTGACATTATAATGGAGGGAAAAAATATAAAATTTAAAATTTCAACCATCTTCCAAGGCACATTGGGAGAAATATCATCTATATAACAAGTTACACAATCACAACTAGAGGTAGCATAAGGTACAAAATAATAATCAGGCCTTAAACAATTACTAATACATAGACCTAGAATTCACATAATATTAAGGACCTCTCCTTACATTTTAAAACACATGGGATCATTTTTTACACCACCAATCATATAGCATATTGAGTTTTTAAGAATAACAAATTATAGATCAATATCCTACTATGATAGTCTATGCCTATAAGTGATTGAAGAAGTTGCTCATTCCACCTACCTACACAAAAGCATTGATAAGTTAGTGCATTGTGGTGACATCCTCTCCTTCATATTCCCCTCATTATCCAACCCCTTTACCCCCTCTATCATCTCATTCCACATCTCATCATCACCAAGAAGACATTATATAATATGAACAAGTTGTGCAGGCCCAAATAGAGTAAGAGATGGCTCAAAATAAATCATAACATAAGGCCAAAAATCAAGAAAGGAAAAATAATTAGAAAAAATAAAATGTGTGGAAAAGCCACTAATAATAATAATAATAATATATGTGGAATAAATAAGTTGCACAAGATAAGCACACCGAAGAAGAAGTTA
The DNA here is from genome assembly GCA_037957365.1 of Torreya grandis. NCBI lineage: Eukaryota > Viridiplantae > Streptophyta > Pinopsida > Cupressales > Taxaceae > Torreya > Torreya grandis. The sequence goes on along the minus strand of JARHVA010004737.1, from coordinate 1,270,551 downwards.
CTGTGAATAAAAATAAAATTGAAAACAAAGAAGCCACATAGATAAATAAGAAAAATAAGAATATGGATCTATAAAAAAATTTAAAATAATAAAAAGATAAGGTGGTGGAGGAGGATCAGAGGAAAAATATTAAGGTTGATGCAGCAACCATATAAGTGTAGGAAAAAGATATTGAAGCCCTATGATAACAAGAAGATGAGGGAAAGAAAAATGTCTAAGAAAAAGCTGATAAGGACCTTATGCATCAAGTAGAATAGACAACAAAGGCACATGTAAAGGCAACTTCTAAGGTATATAAAGAGATAGATACAAATAAAGATGTTGCATTTGTAGTCAATGCTAAGAAGTTTGATTAGCTCAAGTAACCTATGAAGATGGTAATGGATCTAAAGAAACAACCAAATATTGATGCCCCACATCCTTTGCACACATCATAAAGATCAAGATCAGGATTGGGAGGCACATAATAAGTAGAATCACATGATATACCTAAACCATCCATCTAGAAGATTTGGAACATGAAATCATGACCCTGTGATAAAAAAAATTCACACTCCTAGTTTCATAAATTAGACACCAAGAAGACATAACCACAATATTTGAAAATACTTTTGCCTTGACCACAATAATTTAGAAGGCATCACTTGGTTTGACTCAGCTAACATTGGAAAACTATGATGAATTAAAATCTATATTTAAAGATTCCATTATATAGGAGGATATTGATATGGAATAGGATAACCTCCATTTAATGGAGGAAAATGTAGATCTACATGATCGATTGACCAAGGTCCATGTGATCATCGATGATACTTGGTCAGTGTTGGTGGTCTATGTTTTGGGAGATAAAGTATTGTCCAAAGATAAATAATTAATGTCATTATTGTTGACAAATATTCCATGAGTCAATTTTTTCTTGCTATTTGTAAAGTTCCCATCTCTAGCCAAGGATGGAGGAATTCTAAGGACTCAAACAAAAAAAAATATACGGACTCACTCAGGCAGTCAGGTTTTCTATGGACTCACTTAGAAAATTTCTAAGGACTCACTCACTCAGGCAAAATCTATGAATCACTCAAGAAGGAAATTATCTACGGACTCAAGTAGGAAATAGGAAAGCACCTAGAAGGAAAAGATATATCCTTCAGACAAAAAGTCTGAAGGAATTTGGGTAGGTGCAAGACCAAAAACCACAAGGTTTTGTAAAAATTTTGAGTCTTCCAATTTTTCCAAAGGGGTTGTCGGGAGAACAACTACCTACTAGAGGACACGTAGACTACCTAATGGAGGACACAGTGGACTGACATGTGGACCACTAGTGGGAGGACACCTGGACACTTGCAGAGGACACTTTGGCTACCGAAAGGCATTTCATAAATGCTAAGCTAGGCAATTAGAATTTTTGTGAACTTTTGTTTGAAGGAATTCCTTCGAACAAAAAGTCTGAAGGAATTCAGCAATGTCCACGAAACCAAATCAAAACAACAAGGTCAAGACAAGTCAAACAAAATGAATCTCGACACACAGCAAAAATCTTGACACAGCAAAAATCTTGAGAAAAGTCAGAGAAGTTGTAGAAAAGGCTTGGAAAGATAGAAAAGCTTAGGGTGTGAATTTCTTCAAACTTTTTATCTGAAGGAATTTCTTCAAACTTTTCCTTCAGATAAAAGTTTGAAGAAATTTGGTAGTGTCCACAGAGGCATTCAAAACAAAAAGGCCAAAGGATATAAAGTAAAGAAATCTGGACAGCATGTCATCAAAAGCAGCCCGCAGTTATGACTCAGCCAACCAATGCAATAAGAGCTGACAAAGAAAAATAATAGAGGAATAAATCCATGGAAATATTTTCAAATAGAATATGATAGTTTTTGGTGACGTCCTATAGGCCGTCAATTTTTTCCTGTAGGAAGTAGCCATTGGAATTTTAAAAAAGATAGCAAAAAATCAAAAAATAAATGGAAGCTGACTGTGCATAATGAATAAAAATCTAGATATCCGATGAAAGAATTGAACATGGAATCTTGCCAAAAATAGACACGACCAGAATTAGAAGATTTACATGCAAATGCTAGAGCTATTTTTGAATGTGAGTCTATTTTCAAACATCAGAGCCATTTTTGAATAAATGGTCAAAGTTTTAGTTGACTGATCATTAAAGCCTTGTTTGTCTTCTTTCAATGCATGCATCTGAAGAACTAAATCCAACTTCAACAGGAGTTCTGAGTCTATATTTGGAGTTGACTAGTCCATATTTGGAGTTAACTAATTGATCAAATGTCGCATCCACAAGAACATTTACATGCAAAGAAGAGGTGGATGGTTCATGACAAGGATGAGTGCACTTCATCAAACAAATAAAATTCATGTAGGAACAATAGAAAAACATATTTTATTTTAAGGCCAAGTAAAGCTTGGAGTTAACAAAAGAAGATCTTTCTCTTCAAGTTTATACACCTATCTTTGGCCTCTTGTAAATTGCTATATAATGGCTTTTAGCTTTGATTAAAAATAATCCAATCTGTCTTGGTTAGACCAGACTCTGCCATTGGTGAGTTGTGTAACCTTTTTGATCAAAAAGGATTGTACTTTCAAATTTCAAGCATTGGCATAGTGTATATCTCTTCAACAATTTGCATAAGTGGTAGAGTTCTCTCCCTTCCCAAATTCTATTTCATACCTAGTTGCTATATTATCCTTGTGCAGGTCATGTAAAGTGTTCTTTATTGTCTTTTGCTGAAATTGTAAGTAGATGTTAGGTGGCTATAAAGTGTCTTGTATCAGACCTCTCTCCATCATTTTCCCTCAGGTTTTAGTTATTAGATTGAACCTCTGCATGAAATACTTATGCACAAGTGATTAATTGAAGTCTAAGGTCTTCCTTCTCTCTTGTTCGTTCAGTGTTCAAGGTTCCAAGCTGAGTAGGATCATAATTCTAGTGTATCACCCTCTTTTAGGTGGGATTTCCCCTTTAAGTTTTCTTTCTCCCTTTTCCATGGTAGTCAATAGCGTAGAGTAAGAATCTTTATTGATACATCATACAAGAACTAGCCTTCTCTAGATTTTCTTCTCACTATCGTGGCACCCACCCTCGTGAGAAGATCCCATTATTTTAGCTAGATAGAGGACTAGCCATTTTTTGCACATCCTTGAATTAGGGTGTAACTCCAGGTTGACAATAGTTTTTGGCATGCCCAGTGGGACCCATTTTTCCTAGTTTTTATGAAATTACTGTTACAACAATGTTCTTCAAGAGGTATTCGGTGACTCCAAGCTCAAGCAGTTGTTTATAACAGTTCAGGACAGCTTCCATGTAAGTCTATTTTTATTATTACGAATGAATTTTGATGGCTATATATGGAGAGAATTCCTATGCTATGTTTCCTTATTAACCTGATGATGGATCATAGCCTAATCAAGGTTATTATCAAAGCTATGTTGAGCCTTATCAAGTTTCTCATGATCCTTATTATCAAGAACATGACTCTTACCTTCTTGGTAATCCATATCAGTCTCAAGATCAGATTTCATCTTCCCCATATGGTTATGATGTTACATATGAGTAGTATCACCTTTAAGAAAAAATGAATGAAATAGAGCTCAGAATAATGGCAATGCAAGACATTTTTGTTCTAACTCTCAGTATGAAGAAATAAATAGTCTATTTCAAAACGTGTCTAATGATCCAGAAGAGATAAATGGACTATGTATTCTTACTTTAGAAAAAATGGAGGCTTGGGAATGGTAGAGAATCGAGTTAAATGAATTGTCTACAAAATATTATGGTGCTTCTTATTCTTATGAAGCTCTTAACCATGCCTAGTATGTGCCAAGGGAGCTTCCTAGTTAGATTCAAGAGCTTAATCAAAAGTCTATTCAAGAGCCTATACAAGTGGATATTTATGAGACTAGACCTTCAAATAGTCCCATCATTACCTCACCAATCATCTCTCAAGCTCAGGTTGTCGAGGAGGACAAGCAGGTTCCAAACTTTGATGAGGTAATGGCCAAGTGCAAGGAATAGAATACAAAGGTTTTTAAGAATTTCTCTTTCCCCCCTCCAAAACTCCCTAGATGATTCCTTTTCCCTCAAGATTCCAAAATCTGATCATGATCAATCTCCCATGCTTCATTTTCCTTCTTAAACAAGTGAATTTCATCAACCTCCCACCATCACCCTTCCTCAAGAAGACCCTATTCTTTAGAGTATCAAGAAAGAGGTTGCAGTTATAGGTCAAGTTCTTCCAGAATGTGTAGAGGATGCCTCAGAAGTGCTTAAGGAGGAAATTCCTATTGATACTTCTCTTGAGGTTGTAATTGAGCATCTAGTTATACTAAGAGTGGGAAGACTGATCTTGATGTGGATGAACTTCAAAAGGTGTTGGTATAAATGGAAGTCATACATGAGTTACAAGTATCTCCTATTAAGAAGGATCCAAATAGCATGGCAGTGGATTCAGTTCAAATAAACCAAAATGAGGAACAAAAATATGATTGGTGGCTATACCTTGAGCCTCTACCTGAGATTGAAGAGCTGGATGAACTTGCAGTGGCAAATAAAAAGGATGTGGTCACTCAAAAGGCATGCATAGATGGGGTATCACTTGACATGGTGATAGATGACAAGCAATCCAAGAATAATCAAGAAATACTTGGTGAGTTTGTCTTTGTTGGTGACTAGTTTGCTATTGATGGCTCATTTGAAAAGATACTAATACAGTTGGTCGATAAGGCAAATGCTTCATCAAAGGTTACGACTAATATACATCCTACCTTGCAAATTGTATCATCTCTCGAAAGGAGCAAGTTTAAGAATTTTCCATTTGATCCAGGTAGATCGTACCTTATCATGGTTAACTAGGTTATTTTAGTTGTCTTTGCTTTCCTCCAAGTGCTATGAAAACATAGTAGTTTGCTTCCATTTTGTTTAATAAGTGCTTGTTTGCACATTTTCTTTTAGTTATTTTTCCATTTTCGTGTGTTTCCCTTCTTATTTTGAAGGAGGAGGTTATTATAACAATGATCAGAGCAAATTTATTTTTGATCTTAAATTGGATTCACCACCTGGAAATTCAAATAAATTATATACATGACCTGGGTCCTCAAGCATAGTAGGCATGCTTTTTAGCTGAGTAGCTAGAATGTTGACAAATCTTCCATGAGTCATATTTTTTCTTGATATTTAGAAAGTTCCCATCTCTAGCCAAGGTTGGAAGAATTCATTATTTTCCTTTGCTGATTCTAAGGACTCAGACAAAAAAAAATATATGGACTCACTCAGGCAGTCAAGTTTTCTATAGAATCACTCAAAAAAATTCTAAGGACTCACTCACTAAGGCAAAATTTGTGAATCACTCAAGAAGGCAATTATTTACAGACTCAGGTAGGAAATAGGAAAGCACCTAGAAGGAAAAGATATATCCTTCAGACAAAAAGTCTGAAGGAATTTGGGCAAGTGCAAGACCAAAAACCACAAGCTTTTGTAAAAAATTTGAGTCTTCCAATTTTTTTGAAGGGGCTACCAGGAGAACAACTGCTTGCCAGAGGACACGTAGACTGCCTGCTAGAGGACATAGTGGACTAACACATGGACCACTGGTGGAGGACACTTTGGCTGTCAAAAGGCATTTCATAAATTCTAAGCTAGGCAATTAGAATTTTTGTAGACTTTTGTCTGAAGGAATTCCTTCAAAAAAAAAAGTTTGAAGGAATTTGGCAATGTCCACAGAACCAAATCAAAACAACAAGGCTCAAGACAAGTCAAACAAAATGAATCCTAACACACAACAAAAATCCTAGGAAAAGTCAAAAAAGTTATAGAAAAGGCTTGGAAAGACATAAAAGCTTAGGGTATGAATTTATTTAGACTTTTTGTTTGAAGGAATTAATTTAGACAAAAGTCCAAAGAAATTTGGCTGTGTCCACGGAGGTGTTCAAAACAAAAAGGCCGCAGGATATAAAGCAAAGAAATCTAGATAGCATGTCATCAAAAGTAGCCCACGGTTATGACTCAGTTGACCAATGCAATAAGAGCTAATAGAGAAAAATAATAGAGGAATAAACTTGCAAAAATATTTTTGAATAGAATATCATAGTTTCTGGTGACGTCCTGCAGGCCGTCAATTTTTTCCTATAGGAAGTAGCCATTGGAATTTGAAAAAAGATAGCATAAAATACAAAAATAAATGGAATCCGACTGTGCAAAATGAATAGAAAATATAGATAATTTGATGAAAGAATTGAACATGAAATCTTGCCAAAAATAGACACGACTAGAATTAGAAGATTTGCATGCAAATGCTGGAGCTATTTTCGAACGTGAGTCTATTTTCAAACATCAGATCTATTTTCAAATAAATGGTCAAAGTTTTAGTTAATTGATCATTAAAGCCATATTTGTCTTCTTTTAGTGCATGCATCCGAAGGACTAAATCCAGCTTCAATAGGAGTTCTGAGTCTATATTTGGAGTTGACTAGTCCATATTTGGAGTTAACTAATTGATCAAACGCTGCATCCACTAGAAGATTTAAATGCAAAGAAGAGGTGGACATTTTATGACAAGGATGAGTTTACTTCATCAAATAAATAAAATTCATGCAAGAATAATGGAAAAACATATTTTATTTTAAGGCCAAGTAAAGCTTGGAGTTAACAAAAGAAGATCTTTCTCTTCAAGTTTATACACCTATCTTTGGCCTCTCGTAAATTGCTATATAATGGATTTAGCCTTGATTAAAAATAATCCAATCTCTCTTGGTTAGACCAAACTCTATCATTGGTGAGTTGTGTAACCTCTTTGATCAATAAGGACTATACTTTCAAATTTCAAGCATTGGCATAGTGTATATCTCTTCAGCAATTTGCATAAGTGGTAGAGTTCTCTTCCTTCCAAAATTTTGTTTCATACCTAGTTGCTATATTATAATTGTGCAGGTCATGTAAAGTGTTATTTATTGTCTTTTGCTAAAATTTTAAGTGGATGTTAGGTGGCTATAAAGTGTCTTGTATCAGACCTCTCTCCATCATTTTCCCTCAGGTTTTAGTTATTAGATCAAACCTCTACATGAAATACTTATGCACAAGTGATTAATTGAAGTCTAAGGTCTTCCTTCTCTCTTGTTCATTCAGTGTTCAAGGTTCCAAGCTAAGTAGGATCATAATTTTGGTGTATCACCCTCTTTTAGGTGGGATTTCCCCTTTATGTTTTCTTTCTCCCTTTTCCATGGTAGTCAGCAGCGTAGAGTAGGAATATTCATTGATACATCATATAGGAACTAGCCTTGTCTAGAGGTTCTTCTCACTATTGAGGCACCCACCCTCATGAGAAGATCCCATTATTTTAGCCGAATAGAGGATTGGCCATTTTCCGCATGTCCTTGAATCAGGGCGCAACTCCAGGTTGACAACAATTACTTTCTCATCTCACCAATGATTAGGTGGCTATGTAGAAACTTGTATAACTTAGAGCATATTGGTAGCACCTGAAAATCATAATCAAAAATCATTTTATATCTCCTTAAGGAGTATGACCAAGTATTAGACATTACTTCATAGCAAGCCACTAAAATTTCTCACACTGTATCTAACTAGAAACATATGCTACATAATTCACTCAGTAAGGTGTAGTCTAATGTTTCAAAGGTGGGTAAGCCCAAAATCATCATGGAATATCAAGCAACTATGTTAGACCCCATGGATGTTATTCTTAAGAAGTTTATTAATTCAAGAGACTTGGTGATGAAAAATATGACTAAATGATAGAATAATATGATTCATAACATGTTTTATAGAATTAAAACCTAGTGATGAGTACATAAACTAGAATAAATGTCACAATACATTCTATTAAAGCTCTCATAGAATAAGGATATCATTACCACCACCAGAGGATGGAGATATTAAAGAAATAATTTAATGTAAAATTTCCTTATGCACTTTTATTAGTAGGTTCCAAGATGTCTACATTGATTATAAATAATTTAAGTAAGATATTTCACACCTAGACATCTTGATTTTTTGTGATTTATGATTATCCATAGTTCATTCCATTTTC
>JARHVA010004737.1:1195000-1257500 GCA_037957365.1 Torreya grandis | reverse complement strand
TTCAATAGGAATAGATGTAGATTTAAAATCCAGCATATTAAACGTAATAATAAGATTATGTGCATACTAATATTGTGATACAATAATAACTATCCTAAAATATAGTTTTTGGCACCAAATATTTCACCTTAGAGGAGTTTTTTCAAGCCTAGTATAAGATGTTGACAACATTAAAATACCTCTAGGCCTATGGGTTGCCTATAGTAGAGGTAAACCTCTAGGTTTAAAGGCTAGCTCCCTAGATTTACCTTTAAGTGATTATTACCTACACTAGTTAATTGATTGTATGAAAAAAGGTATAAATGTGCATGAAATTAAAATATTCTAAGGGTGTGATGCACCATGAGGATATCCACAAGATCATTATACTCTTATACTAAGATTAAATATTTACAACACTAGCTTCAAAGTCCTAGAATACTCTAATATTAGTATTTCAATGTGGAGGTGATATGTATGAAACAACTCAAGGTACATGGATAAGAGATCATATTTGTAGAATACAAGGACACTTGAACTCTTGAAGGAATCCAAACACACTAGATACACTCCATATGACCTATTACAATTATAATTTCTCATATTAAACTTGAAAGGATAAAGAGAAGCAAATATAGAAGATTACCACTAGACCTCACCATACATCACTTGACATAATTATGAAATATGTTTATGAACTAAAAATCAGATTTCATGTATTATTTAAAGTTAAATTACAATATCAAACCAATATGGCTTCACCATACTAGGTGTGGCATTGGCATACAAGAGCCAAAAATGGCTAGTACTTATAGAATGTGAGAAAAGAGAGAGAGAAGTGGACCTCAAGGATCACAATTCCACTTTTAAAGGCATGAGAATTAGTTATGTTGTAAAGGATTAGATTATGAAATGTAATATTCAAGGTCTCTTTGGATAAATGTCCATTCAAGTCATGAAAATTCCTCAAATCTGTCATAGGACTCTTTATTTGGCTTCTTTAAAATTGTCTTCATCATCAACTTCTCTTGAGCACTTTGCATAAGACTAGGAATAATTAACATATTTTAAATTTGATGTTTGGGTTAATAATAATATCCAAAATTCATTATATGCATCCCTAATTATTAATCTTCTTTTGGACAAGTGTTGTCATTGCCTACAGTCATGGTCATCCTTTTTTCACTTATTCTTTAAACTTCTCATTGAAGTGATCTTAAGTTTTTAAAAAAAATACATACATGTGGTGGTATGAGACATATCAAGAGTAATCCTATCCATAAATACATTAGGTATACCTTAACAAGGATCCCAATTGGAGTTATCACCTTCTCACTTGGTGATCACCTTCCATTCACTATGCCAATTTGAAGTACCTAAAGTGAAGGTGTTTATAGAGGTACTTATGTGATTTAATGAATAAATAAATGGATATGAGGAGTTATATTAGGTTATAATTAACCTTAAAAAGTGATCTTCATCCATTAAGACTCCTTTACACCTAAAAAACACTAAAATCTATCAAAAAAACTCTTTTTATACCCTATCCATACAAACAAGGTAGAAGCCAATCTAATGAGAAGGATCTTGAGGGAGTCATATACAAGTAAAAAATCATTTATAATTCATACTATCCCTCTTGAGTGCATTTATATCGACTTCTTCCATTTCGATTCATGAACAATTATTTTAGAGGGGTTTAGGACATTTTCACTTTAAGGATTGTTCATACAATTCTTATGTTGAAACCTTAGAAAAATTACACTAGAATATTTTTTATGATCCTCTTTAACATATCCCAAATCCTTTTACATCCATTCTAAGTATCCATACTAGTGTGACCATCTAAAGATGGCTTCTTGATCTCTTCCCTACATCATGTGCAAGATTGAGGTGAAAAGGGTCATGTTTGTCCAAAATGTGCTTAATCTCTACAACTTAATGTCTCTAACATACTTAATATTTCCCCATTATAGTCATTAAATTAATTTTAATGTTCCTATAGTGATATACATGAGACTACACCCCCTTAAGGCTTTACACCTTCTCGAGGCCTAATAGGCCTAGTTTGTATATTTATGGGTTTAGGATACTATATTGGACTCCTTAGTAATATTAGGCATAAATCATGTTGGTTCATGTTAAATAAAACTTAATAAACCCTTATAAAAATTTTTAATATCTCCCAAATCACCTTCTTACCTTCCTTATGACAAACATATAGGGTATGTCTCTCTAGGAGTACCCTATATCTAAGACAAAATAGAGGTCACTTACCCTATTGTCCTAGTCAAGATGAGTATATAAGGGGATATATTACATATTGAGGACAATATTTAATAATTTTTAGATCTAGATCACATCAATAGGTCCTTCAATTCTTTAAACATCCTCAAGACGAGCTTATTAACTCACTATGTACTAGGCTAATATGTTGACTATAGGTTATATATTGAACCCATTTTGATATGATTCCATATGATGAGAATCATGTGGTGTATACATTATCATTGTATATGTTTTTTTAACATGTTCAACACTCCTAACTTATTCCAATGCCTCAAATTTATTCAATCTTAGGCTTACCTAGTAGACTCAGTGACTATACTATTACTCAAAAAATTAGTACTCCTGTAGGTATACATCTCATATTAAACATTGTATTTTATGTCCATAGATATAATTTAAGTCCTTAAGGTCTTATATTCAAATTTTTGGACTCACTATATATCATGTATTAGGTTATATGTTCCAACCTTTATAGTATACTAACCTGGGTTGTTTTCTCCACTATAGCAACCTATAGGTGGCTATTTTTAGGCCATAGAGACCTTTGTATGATGTCATATTCAATGTATTTTATGATAAATTTTCCTTTGAGTATTTTAAACTCACATTCATAGTTAATAACATTCATATCAAGTCTAAATCCAAACCAACAGTTAACTTTCTTGATGTACATTGTGCCTTCACTCTACAGTCAACTATAGGTGCCTATTTTGGAGACAAAAGGAACCCCTAGAAGATGGTAGATTGAGTTAAGTATTTATATTTTAAATCCTTTAGATTTTCCTTGATCCAATATTACCACATTTACTCTAGATAATTATTTATTTATAGGTTTATTCCCTATTAGTCTCATAGTATTGTGAATCCATTTGGACTGAAAATATCATAGCTAACACTATCATCCTATAGTGAAATATTTCCTGAATGGAGATATTCATACATCATCTTCCTTTGTCCAAACAACCATTTTCCATTCCAACTCACTGTCCTTATACTTGGACTACATAATGGAAATAGTAGACTAGTTTGTATCCCAAAATGCTTCATCATGAAAAGATCAAAAGAAGGGCCGAGTCTCTGTTCAAACAATTTAAGGAAATTTATCCCTTAAGTCATTTTATCATCATATGAGTATGATTATTATATTTTCCATATAGTTATATGACCTTTATACTATCTCAATTGTGCTTTTTAATTCTTTAGGATTCAAAGAGGCTTCAAACTAATTTCAAACACCAATATTAGAATCCTCACTTCTCTGTTGGGATCCCTTATAGGTGCATATACAAAAAGTTGATAAGTGAATATATGGCATGTGATTATGTGAAAATAATTAGGTTTCACTATAAATTATTTGAATGTCTAATTTCATTGTTGTTTCTGGCTTATGATACTTCTCACACTTTTAAATCTGCATATTACATCACCATTATTGTGTAAATTTCCTTTTATGTACTTGTAGTGGATACTTATAGGAAAGTTTGGAAGTGTATTTTATATGATTATGCCCTTCACATGAAATATCTCTACAACTTATATTGGATGACAATAATGGATATCACATCATGAAAATCATGAAACACAACCTTTCACCCTCAGTCAATATTGCTACAGGAATAGGAGCTCTCTGTTAATGGTAAATCTTGTCTACAACCTAGTAATGGAGCTCAAATAGTAAACTAAAGTACTCATGATTTTCATTATCATCACACACATAAAAAATAGGTTAATAACCACCTAATAATAATGTATACACTCTCCAACACCATTTGAAGTACTTAATTTGTATAGATTAGCTCAAACAATGAGAAAACCTATAGGGTATTAGGATGACCAAGAAAAAAGTAGTAAACTTATTAACATTGATTCATAAAGCCCAAGTGACCAATATTATAAATCCTATTACTAATTTTAAAAGGACAATGAGTATTATCATCCTACAAGATCATTTAACCTAGTTTAATTTTTTTTATCTATATATAACCAAAATTGGTTGGTTAATTTTGCCTTCTTAGTGGAGCAACAGAGAAGTGAAATGGTTTCAAGCCCTTTTTAAGTGTTTCAAATCTAAATAATTATCAAATTTAGCTCATGGGAGCTGAAGGATCACTACCAATCCTTTCACATGTGTCAAAACTATTGTAAAACTTATGCAACTACCCAAACTTCCCTTTAACTATTTTCTCGATTTCAACATACCACCTACAAGTTTTCAATTAGGAATAACATGATTGATAAGTAAATGACATAGGGGGAATTTAAAGGGAATTTGAAACACTTATCTACTAGTTAAACCAAACAAACCTTCATAAATGACTCAAAAAAAGACCCCTAACATGACATAGGCCTAAAGGTGAATATGATCAAAGCAGTGACACATTAAATCACCTTGAGAAGAGTATGATACACCATATAAGACACCTATACAAGTTTTTAACTATATGGGGGTTAACTTATTTTGACTTATGGTCAAAATAGTCAACATTCTTAGTGATTTCCTAGGGCGGTAATCTAGTTATGCTAAGACCAATAGCCTATTCCCATCCATTAAGATATGGAGTCAACTATGCATAAGTTAGCTACTAAATTTCCTTTGAAAACAAACCAAACAATAATACAATACACAAAAAAACACATAAAGTAACACACCTAAGCAATTGCACATGTGTTCTCAAGAACACTTATGGAACACTTCACACAACAAAAATGAAAACACACACCTTCTCTAGTATTTAAATGACTAACATTCAGATCATCAATCACATGTCTTTAAATGGATCCCATTCATAGGTATATCCAACTCTTCTCCATTCATTCTTTCTAATTGAAAAGTGTTATTTTGTTTGCACTTGGTGATTATATATGGTCCACTCTATAAGGTGTCAAATCTGGTATGTATTTATGGCTTTGCTCTATCTTCATCCCACTTTAACACTATGTCACCTTGTTGGAATATTAGTGGAGTTTCCTTCTTATCCAAAGACCTGTTCATTAGCATTTTGTGAGCATTATATCTAATCTCTTATAGCTCCATAAACTCTATCAACCTCACCTCCATTGGAGTGTAGTCAAGAAACTCTAATTAATGTTCCAATTCTGAGGTAGGTAGCTCTTGGGATATAGACAACCTGACCTCTCTCTTATAAATAAGAAAAAAGGAGAGCTTCTTATTGACCTCTTAGGAGTTATTCTATCAGCCCATAGGGTTGTCTTCAATTTAGTGTGTCAAGCCCATTGATTATCCTCCAAAGTTTTCATATTGATTCTAATTAGGTTCTTATTAGTATATTCAACCAACCCATTACCTTCAAGGTAATAGTTGGATGATATACTCAAGTGTATGCCATTGGTATTTGCCCAATCAACTATTTTAACACCCATGAAATTAATTGCATTATCTAAAATGATGGTAGAAGGGGCTCCAAACCTTATTATGATACTCTCATATAACTCCAAGCTAGCATTTTCATTGGATTCCTTCAATGCCACTAATTCAACCCACCTTATGAAGTAGTCATTTATTGTGAGTATCCATTTGTGACCAACACTTTATGGGGGATTTATTAGGGCAATGAATTCAAGACCCCATTGCATGAAAGGTTGATTTACTTGAATATGCCTCAAAGGGAGAGCTCCAAGATTTTATTTTCCTATAAAGAAATCACATTGTACACACCTTCTCACCCAAGCATATAAATATTTGAAGAGGCTAGTCCAATAATATCCTACCCTCATGATCTTGGTAGCTATGGTTCTTGAGGATAAATAACCTCCTACTATTATATCATGAAAATTTTCAAGCAACACTCCAAACTAGTCATTATCAATGCATCTCAATAGTACACCATTAATATCTCTTCTAAAAATCACACCATATACAAGAAAATAAGGGATAACTTACAATATGAAGTACATCCTTTTGGTTCTACTCAAACCATTGGGTTACTCACCACTTTAAATAAATTTAATGACATCTTGTGTCCAACTTTGTAGAGGCATGAATCAGTTGGTTGGGAGCAATAATGATTGACTAAAGATCCTTCTTTTGACTCATAGAGATCTAAATCTAGGTGTTCACAAAGGCCTTTACCTCTTATCAACTTTGTCACTTTAATATCAACATCATATTCAATTACCTTTTTAATCTACCATGCCCTCTTCTCACTAAGGTCCTTACTCAAAATAAACTCCTTGGTAAAATAATGAGAGACCATGATATGAATTATATTATTTGAAACCACATGCCTAAAATTATTTATCCTATTAAAAATATCAAGGACTTGTTTCTCCAAAAATGTATACTTAACCTCATAATCTTCCAAACATTGACTAAAGAATTCAATTGGTTGTTCCACACCTTCATCATTCTTTTGTATTAGTATAACTGAGATAGTATCAAGGTTAGAAAATGAATACAACATGAAATATTTAGAAAAATGGGGGTTCACAAGAGTGGGATTGTTCAATTTATTTCTTTATGGCTTAAAATCTATTGCTACCTTCCTTAGTCCAAGAGAAAACTTGGTTTTTCTTAGGCATGGATGTGATAAGTTTCACCAAAGATGCATAACCAAGTATGAACCTTATCACAAAAATTATATTACCTAGGAAGCTTTAGATTCCTTTATTATTCAAGGGAAATGATAGACCTACAATATCATTTATCCTTTTAGGATCAATAGTTAGACCATCTTTAGAAATAATATGTCCTAAGATTTTACCTTCATGGACAGCAAAGATGCACTTTTTGGGGGATGAGAGATTCTCTATACTACCTGCACCTTTCAAACACTTGCCTTAGGTATTTTATACGCTAATTTTCATCCTTAGATAACATTGTTATTTCCTCTATATATACTAACAACATCTCATTAATTAGACCTTTGAAAGCCATGTCTATTTTCCTTTGAAAGGTGGCACCAGCATTTAACAATCCAAAGGGCATCTTCCTATAAGAAAAAGTTCCCCATTTTGTAGTGATTATTTTCTTGAACTGATCGTCTTCATTCACTAAAATCTAATTATAACTATAATATCCATCTAGGAGAGACAAATTTTAAGAACCTGAAATAACTTACAAAATCTACTCCATTGAAGATAAAGGATAGTGAATTTTGAGTGACACTTTATTAAGATCTATAAAATTCATAAAAATTCTTATCTCCCCATCCTTATTTATAATATTAACAAGGTTATCTACCCATTTTTAATGCTTTATAGGAAATATTATTTCAAATTCAAGGAGTTTGGTAAGTTCTAACTTCATGAGTTGTTCAACCTTGGGGTTGATGGGCCTTTGTTTTTTCCTAACCAGTTTAACTCCAAGTTTCAATTAAATGGTATGGTGTGCTAGGATATGATTAAACTATCAGAGTTATTGCCAGAATTTGGATAATATGAGTGTAATGGAGACATGATCACACAAGTTGAAGCAAGTGCACACCACATAGATGCTAAAGTCAATTTGAAAATAACACAAGAAGATAAATTACACCAGACAAAATGAAGAAAACCAAAATCTAATTAACATGAGATGGCTAAAGTTGAGGACTACAAATGGGAGAGTACGTAAGTAACTCCTCCACAAAAGGTGGACAAGGCACCCCAAGAATATACTGTAACTCCTCCATGAAAGGTAGTGATAAGGTGCTAAGAATAGAGAAGTAACTCCCATCAAGGGAGTTACTTATGACATTCTTATGACACCTATGACACATCTATGACACACACCTCCACATAAGCTAGCCTATCCCACAAATGTAGAAAAACTCCATGTATGTAAAGGAAATACAATTTACATAATTAATAAATAGGGAAAAATAAAAACCTACACTAATACCCCCCATAAGTGTAGCTAAGGTGGGTAGTGTGGAAATATAAAATGGGTCCTAGCAACTAGGCTTAGAGGAGGTACCCATGTACAAATACAATCTCCCATAAGATAGAGAAAAGGAGAAAACCCATAAGAAAAAACTCCTCCCCCCCCCCCAAAGAGAGACATAAAAGAGAAGAAGAGGCTAGAAGGCCCCCCTAAAGATGATGTTGTTGCAGATGTAGACCGCACCCCAAGAAGAGCTCATAGATGAATGAACTTGCTCTTAGTGAAAGGTTTCGTGAAGATGTCTGCAACCTGCTCCAAAGACTAGAAAAATATCAAGTCAATGACCTGATTGTGAATGAGCTCTCAAATGAAATGCATGTGAATCTCTATGTGTTTGGTCCACTGGTGTTGAACTGGATTCTTGTAAATCTAAATGGTACTCTAGTTGTCACAATAAATGATGGCAGGCTGCCTAATAAGAATGCCAAACTCAAAAAACATCCCCTAAAGCCAAATAGCCTTAGTAGCTACATTAACAGCTCCCTTGTACTCTACCTCTATGGATGATATAGCAATAACATTCTACTTCTTACTAGACCAACTGATAAGACCAGAACCTAGAGAGAAATTGTAACCAAAAGTGGACTTGTGAGTCTGTGAATCACCAACCCAATATAAATCTGTATATCCAACCAAATCAACCTCTATGCCAAATTTATAATGAATCTCGTATCTATGTGAACCCTGTATGTAATTCAAGATCCTCTTAGCTTGCTTTCCAATGTAGCTCATGATGTTCCTACATGAATATAGAGACAAGTCCCACTGTATATGATATGTCAGGCCTAGTGTGACTACTAACAAGTTTTTGATACCGAGTGGCATCAACCAATGGTGAAGAACAATCAGCCTCAAGCTTGACTCCAGATAGAAAGGGAGTTGGAGATGGCTTGCAATCAGCCATGTGAAACTAAGCCAATAAGTCAAGAGCATACTTAGGTTGTGCAAGAGAAATCCCTAAATCTAACTATGAGATCTCGATTCCAAGGAAGTAGTGAAATAAACCCAAGTCTGTCATGTCAAATCTATCCTAAAGAGATGCCTTCACCACTGCAATAGCCGATGAAGAACTCCTGGTCATTAAAAGGTCATCAACATATAAAACTAAAATCAAGAACAAATCATCCTATCATAAGAAGTAGACATTAAGATTAGAATGGCACCTAGTGAAACCTACCGTGAGAAAGAAGGAATCCATCGTGGCATACCAAGCCTAAGGGACATGTTTGAGGCCATAGATAGATTTCCTAAGTCTGCATACTAAGGAAGAATCTTGAACAAATCTTGGTGGCTACTCCATGTAGATCTCCTCCTCTAGGTCTCCATGAAGAAAGGTACTCTTCACATCCATCTTATGCACATCCCAACCATGTGTTGTGGTAATAGCCAAAGTGAGTTAGATAGAAGTCAACTTTGCAATGGGTGCAAAGGTCTCTAAGTAGTCAATGCCTACCACCTATGAGAAACCCTTGGTGACCAATCACACCTTGTACTTATCAACTAACCCATCTACTGCAAACATGTCCGATATATCCACCTACATCAAACCATCTTTCTTCCCTTAGGAAGTGAAGTCAAGTCCTAAGTGTGATTTTTGATTAAGGAAGAATATTCTTCCTCCATAGCACTATCCCACTCAGGTACCCCTGATGCCTCTCAAAAAGTTTGTGGATCTGAAATTGTAACAAAGAAGGCATGTGGATCTCTTTAAAAATCCCCCCTAGTACATCTGTCATCTACGGGATCTCCTACCCAAGTGACAGCACTCTCAAGTGTCTGTCTGGCCCAAAGTGGCTCAAAAGTGGGCAAGTCAGGTGCTAACTCATCCTCTGATTGACTAGAGGTGGATGACTCTGCATCACTATCCTTATTGTCTAAACTCAAAGAAGAAGAAGAAGAAGATGTCTCTGGCTCAAGAATATATTGTGGCTGATCTGAATCTGATGAGGAATCATCATGAAAAAGTAGATCTGATGAGGGAGAAGTGTCAAGTGTTGAGTCTTTAGGACTCTCTTGAAAATGGATACTGCTCTCAATGAACAACTCATGAGTGACTAGATTTAGAAGGTGATATCCCTTAATACCATCTAGATATCCTATAAAGATGCAAGGCTTAGACTAACATTCCATAGCTTTATGTTTCTTCTTCAGAATGCAAGTCATGGCTGGCGATCCAAAAACTCTAAGGTGCTCAACATCAGGTTTCCTTTTATGCCAAGCTTCAAAGGGTGTTATCCCTTTCAAAGCTTTGTGAAGAACCCTATTTTGAATGTAGCAAGCACAATTGATGGCTTTACCCAGTACTGTGGTGCTAAGGATTTGGAGTGAATCATATAGTTACCCATCTCTTTCAAGAACCTACTTTTGCATTCTGCAGCCCCATTTTATGAAGGACTGTAAGTGACTGTGTGCTGCAAATCAATCCCCTATGTGGTGCAAAACTAATCAAACCTAATGCTGACATACTCCCCTCCATTATCAATTTCTCAACTAGAGCCTTAAAGTCTAGAAAATTTTCAAACACTTCAGACTTTTGTTTGAAAAAATATATACAAGTGTACCTAGAGAAATCATCAATGAAAGTGAGGATGTACTTGGCCCTTATGAAAGATGGTTTGGGAAAGGGTCCTGATACATCACTATGGACTAACTCCAAAGGTTGTGAAGCCCTCCAAGCTTTGCCTTTGTCAAATTTTTCTACGGGATGCTTCCCAAGGGAGCACCCCTCACAAAGTCCTTTTGAGAATTAGACATGAGGCAAGCCAATGACCATGTCATTTTTACAAAGTTACTCAAGATAATGGTAGTTAAGGTGGCCAAACCACTCATGCCAAAATTTTTTAACTCCATTTGAATGAGTTAATAATGTTGTTGGAGAAGAATCTGATGCAAAATGTGAGAAGGTGTATAACCTGGCTTGGTGATCTTCCCTACCCACTACCACTGTAGTATCACTATGCAACTCCCTGATAGCCACTGAATCTAGTGAAAACTCAACTCTCATACCCCAACAAATGTGAGTGATTTGATACACTAATAGGAGATTGGTTGAAAAATAAGGAACACTTAGAACATCATTGAATGTTCCTCCTTCCATTTCAATTGACCCTCTGCTTGCAATACAAACTGATGTGTCATCACCCAAACTAATTGAAGTCATGCTACAAGGCTCTAAAGATGAAAACTCAACTAGTGAAGAGCCCATGTGGTGAGAAGCACCCACATCCATGACCCATGAAGATGTAGAAGCTGATGTATCTATAAGGGCCTTGCCCTTTTCTTTCTCATTACCCTTGCCTTTTGCCTTAGTAGAATCTTGGGTAGATTAATTTTGCTTGATGGACTCAGGAACACATATGTTTTTCTTCTCTAGAAGATGAGTTAGGTGATCTATTTGTTTCTTCATGCATTTGTGTTCATCATGCCCTATATTTTTACAATAGGCACACTTAACCTTCTCCTTCTTAGGTTTATCATTGGAAGAGGAAGTCTCAGTGTTGTTTTTGGCAGGATTGGTGTTTTCTTTCTTTTGCTCCAAGTCCTTGTTCTTT
This sequence comes from Torreya grandis, assembly GCA_037957365.1. Lineage (NCBI taxonomy): Eukaryota > Viridiplantae > Streptophyta > Pinopsida > Cupressales > Taxaceae > Torreya > Torreya grandis. The sequence continues at coordinate 1,245,800 of JARHVA010004737.1, read as the reverse complement.
TTCTTCTTCTCCTTTATTGAAGTCTTATCCTTACCATTTCCAGATATCAAAGCTTGGGGTTGAGTAGACTCCATTTTTCCCATTTGCATTAGCTTATCTTGCTCCCTAGTCAAGTCAGGAATGAATGAATCTAAAGAAGGCATTTTCCATGTAGTGCCAAGGGCACTTTTTGTGGCATGGAAAGTGGAGACAAAGACGGAATAGCTTGGACCTAACTTTGTGAGAATAAAAAGAATGAGTTGATCATCTTTCTTCTCTATCCCAAATTATTTCAATTTCAATCTAAGGGCCTTAAACTTAGTGAAGAAGTCCTGTAGGGTGTCAAAGTTGCTAAGACTTAGACTTATGAGTTCATTTTTGAGCTCATGACCTCTTCTCTCATCAAGCTTTTCTAGATAACTTTTCTAAGGTGTCCCATATGTCATTGGGAGTTTGGGAGGATTCTAAATGGAAGAGAAGTTCTAGAGACATAGAAAAAATCAGTAATCCAAAGGCTTCATCACTACGGTTGTACCACATAACCTTTTCAGCATCAGTGTTGGGTTCTACTTCAGTACCCATGGTGATCCTATACAACCCTTTGCTTCTAAAAATGATTAACATTTTAACCTTCCATTCACGATAGTTGAAGGAGTGTTAGGGTTTTAAGTTGAAAAGACTCCATTTTTAGCTTAATTTAGGTGAAGTTGTGTTGATTGCAAGTTGTGAAATTATGCAAAAAGGAGAATGAAAGCAAATATTTGCAAGTTGTGAAAAGCAATCACACCCCCCCCCAAAATATTGAGCCCCCCAAAAATATTAAATTGCATGATCAAAAGATGTTGTACTTAGTTGATAATGTGTCTTAGAGCAATCAGTGCAAGACTAAAGCAAACAAGACGTCGGACTCAGTCAAAAATGCGTCCTGAGAGACCCAAATTTTTGGCATTTTATAAAATAGTGTGTTTTTAACAAATAACAAGCCTATGATGTGGATAATTGAATTAAAAACACTTTTTAAAAGAATTAAAACCAAATATGAGATACCGTTTGCAAGATATTAAAGGTTCAATTTTCTCTGTAAACTAGTGTTTTTGCAAAAAAAGCACTAAAACATTAAAAAAATGCCTATTATGAGAGAGAAAGTGGCCTTTCAACCACTTGTTGGATTTGGCATGGAATGAGGAATCCAAAGGAGGTTTGTGTGAGGGGGAATTAGTCCTCCTACCAACTTGGGCCTCACCCTTTGTCTTCATAGGTTAAAGATACAAGTTAAAATTAAAACCCCCAAAATTACCAAACTGTCTAAAAAACATAATATTCAATCAAATTAACTGATTTTTATTTTACAAGTCAATTTTAATTGAAAATAAAAGTTGAAAATAGAATATAATAGAATGGAAAATTGTTTAAGGGTCCACATGGGATGCCAAACAAGAAAAGGGCACCTTTTTCAAGAAATCACGGTCCAAATTTTAGCAAAAAAGACAAAACAAATGTGCAGACCTGTTAGATAGGCTGTCTGAGGCGAGGCAAAATATTATCACAAAGAACAAGGGTGATTTTCTAGTTTCAAGATAGCAAAAAAAATAGAGAGTGGCGTTCCAAAAAAATACAGTTCAAAATTTTTTTTTGCAAAAAAAAACAACCTACAGACTTGGACGTCATACGGCTAAAGGTGCCTTACTGGGAGAACTGCTACTATTGTGCCTTGCTAGAACTGACTGCTACTATTGTGCCTTGCTATAAAGGATGCTACTACTGCACCTTACTAGAAAGGAAGCTACTAAAACTACGCAGAGTTTCAAAAGCTTGGAATGACCTCAAACAACCTTGGAGAGTGTTGTTCCTCCTTCTGCTGCTCCACACAACAATGGCACCCAAGCTAACTGTTGAACTAGCCCATGAAGTGAAGACAGCCAAGACACTCAAAGGCCAAGGATTCCCAAGAAAATGATACTAGAAATGATATATATTTTTATTTTAGATCAAATCTAGAAAATAAAAAAAATAAAGAGAACTCCACTCCTCTTGATTTCAAAATGAACTAAAAGCATAACCAGACACACGATTACCATTCTTGCTCTAATACCATATCAGAGTTATTGCTAGAATTTGGATAATACGAGTGCAATGGAGATGTGATCACACAAATTAAAGCAAGTACACACCACATAGATGCTAAAGCAATTTGAAAATAACACAAGAAGATAAATTGCACAAGACAAAATGGAGAAAACTAAAATCTGATTAACATGAGATGGACAAAGTGAAGACTACAAATAAGAGAGTACGTAAGTAACTCCTCCACAAAAGGTGGACAAGGCACCCCAAGAATAGACTGTAACTCCTCCATGAAAGGTGGTGACAAGGTGTTAAGAATAGAGAAGTAACTCCCATCAAGGGAGTTACTTATGACATTCTTATGACACCTATGACACATCTATGACACACACCTCCACATAAGCTAGCCTATCCCACAAATGTAGGAAAACTCCATGTATGTAAAAGAAAAACAATTTCCCTAATTAATAAATAGGGAAAAATAAAAACCTACATTCATATAAACCCTCTTAGGTCCTTATATTCCTAAGTAAATATGTCATGAAATTCTCTACACAAATCAATGAATGCTTGTTTTCTGATGTAGAACATACCTTGCCTAGTTTGAGGAGTTTATTTTTAAAGATCAAGACCCTTTCAAAATTCTTGTCCTTTGTAGACAGACTCACATTTTCTTTCTTCCCTTGATCATATTCATTAAAAAGGTCACCAAGACTTTAGGTATCTTGTTTTTTCTTAGTTATACAATCTTATTAACATGTTATTTTCGGAGTCTCTTCTAGTTTCTTGAGGGAAACTCAACTTCATTTTACAAGAAGTGTGCAATGTGTTTGTCACTATCAAAAACTTGATAAGACACTTCATTATCAGGTATGTAAGGTATGAAAATTATTTTGATGTGGGATTTCTTTCCTTCTTTTATGGTATCAGGTGTATCAAATTGTGCTTTTATAGAGCTAGTCTATTAGCATGATTATTTTTCTCCCTTGAGTCTAATTATATGTTGAATGTATTGAATTTTTCAACCAAATCCCATAACCTATGTATATAGCACTTAATAAAAGGTTTATTGGTAGAAACCACATTCCTAACTTGATGCACAATCAATTTATTATCTCCATATACTTGTATATTGTTAATTCCTTTTCTCCTTGCCCATCGAAGGCCATGAATCAAACATTCATACTCAGCTATAGTATAAGTGTAATTAAAATGGAACCTATATGAAGAATATTAATATTTTTTAGATAGGAGACTAATATAACACTAGTTCCTACACCAATATTACTTCTTGATACATAAAAGAACATTTTCCACATCCCATCATTTTCACCCCCCTCTTTGGTGCGTGAAGGTATTGCCATTTCTTCCTTATATAATAAATATAATCCCAAATAAGTTTCCTTTATGAGGGAGAAAGGATCACGTTCATGTGTATTTTTACCATAATCATCAAAAAATAAATCATAAATGACTTCAATATTAGAAGAAACACTATCATCCACAATAGATTCCTCTTTATCACTATGACATAATTCAAATTCAAACTTTCTTCGACATATGGTTCAATATGAAATTTAGAAAGTGGTTGAGTTTTAATGGTTAAATTTGATCCGTACCTTGTTCTGAAGACCAAGAGGAAACAAATATCTAAGAGTTATCCTCCTATCTTGGTTGTGAAATCCCTTGAGATGTATATAGCAAAGTGGGAAGGCAAGTCAACAACCACAATATCTTAAAGGATGGGTAAACTAGGATAATAACGTAATAAAACCTTCAACCCTTTAATAAAACCTATTTAATTATTAGGTGTACCATCTAATTGAATCACCCCCTTACTATGTGGTTCATATTTAGACCTAATTTTTCAGTGACAACCTTGGGTATCATTGATGTACTAGCTCTACTATCAATTATGTAGTTATGGACAAGCTTATCCCACATAATGAGAGTGAGGTATAAAGGTGGAGGCTTCTCAAATTTGGTATAAGTTTCCATAATTATATTAGGAACATTGGTAATAGAAACATTTCTATGACCATGAATTGGTGATGGATGACTAACATGGATAATGGATAGCTATTTTTGGAAAAGCTCCTTTTGGCCCATCATATGAAGAATGTCCCAAAGAGAAATAGATGTCATGGCATTATTAAATGAGTCCAAAATTTTTAGAGAAGAAATACATACTTTTTATTGAGTCCTTTGAGGAAAGGAAGTGTTTGGAACTTGAGTTATTGAATCACCTTGAGCATATTTTCTAACATTCTAACTTGTACGAGATGTAGGATTTGTAGATACTACCATGCTTGTAGTCATGTTTTATTGCCTTTTAGGAGGATTATATGAAAATTTAGGCACTCCATTAGCATATAATAAATCCTTTCTTTTAACTCTATTATTATCTACAACTTAATTTCCTTGAATAAGCACAAAAGTATCTTCAACTATAAAGTTGGTGAAGCTTACTACTTGAGGCCGCCAACTTTCATTTATTTGCATGAGGACTTCATCATCTACTAATAGTTGAGGAGAGACTCCTCCTTGAGTAACTTTATATTTCTCTCCACCTTCATTATCATCCATGAATTTACATTTTTTTATATTCTTTTTCTTATATTATATTTCTATCTACTAGTACCATTGCTCTTGTCTTGGAGATTGAAGTAGGATTGTATGCATTAAGAGGCTATAAAAATTATCCTACCCTTGACCTCTCCCTTACCCATATTTTTGATCATATTTTTTGTGACATGGATGTGGTATTTGATGATAACCTTTTTGAATATTATGTTTCCTAGTTTTATCCTCTAGGTCTTGATATCTTGCTTTCCAATCAATTGTCTCTTCTACCTTCTTAGGACCAGTCCTTAGCTTGGTGTTAACATTAGGAACATAGGAAAAATTTGGGGTATCAGTATAAATATTTGTTATTAGAGGAATAAAAGACTTTGGAGGAAAATTTATTTCTTGAATAAGGCCATTCTCATCTCTAATGGAAAGTTCATGTGTTTCAGGTAGAGTGAAGCCACCCATGGATTGTAGCATGATGGATATATCAGTGTTAGTGGCCCTCAAGTATGTATGAAACACAAAGCTATTAGGTGGTCTCAAGGGAGGAGGAATCCTATAATAAGTTTTTTATAATATCTCATTAAAAATAATGTATTATTTCTTAGGGCTCTTTGGATCACATTGAGTTGGTGGATGAGTGAAGTGTGGTCACTCTTATCCTCAAATCTTGATTTTAGCAGGACTCCACAATCATCCCAAGTTGTGATGCAACCACCAAGAAAAGTCTTATACAAATAAATTTATTTCCTTCTAAGGTATATGTTGATTATTCTAATGTAAATTTTTATATTAATGACATTATGAATACTACATAAGTTTGATATATCCTTAATGTGCACACTAGGAATGGCATAGCCTTCACCATTGAATGTAGGAACACTCTTTATAGCATTAAAGGGAATTTCATCATATCAATCAAGATGAATTATATTTTAAGTGTTAAAGGTTGGGAATTAATTTTACCTATCCATGTTTTCTTCAATTTTTTCCTCACTCTCTTAGTCTTCTTCGATAACAAAGTCCTCTTAATCTTTAAATGGCAAACTAGGTTGAGGATGCTAAACTTTAAGAGGAAGTTCAAGTTGAAGCAGTGGATTGATGGGATTAAAAAATATACTATAATATGACCTAGTGAGTACCATGAAGTATGAGAACAATTATATGAAAAAATAATGGTCTATAACTAGATTTTATCAAGTCACAAGATACTAATTATCACACTATATGCATTTGATATTGTCAAGACCAGCATTCACCTTAACAAGTTCTCTTTAGGACAATGGTCCCACTAGGCATGTTATAAAAATTAGAACCAAATATTTCACCCTATAGGAGGTTTTTTAATACTAATATAATATTTTTATGACATTATAATACATCTAGGCCTGTGGGTTGCCTATAGTAGAGGTAGACCTCTAGGTTTAAGGGCTAGCTCCCTAGATTTACCTTTAAGTGCTTATCACCTACACTAACTAATTGTTTGTATGAAAATGGGTATAAATGTGCATGAAATTAAACTATTATAATTTTTTGATACACCATGAGTATATCCACATGATAATCATAATATTTCACTAAGATAAAATACTTACAACACTATCTTCTCAATCCTAGAATACTCTAACATTAATATTTCAATATGGAGGTGATATGAATGAAAAAACTTGAGGAAAGTGGAATAGAGATAATATTTTTAAAATATAATCATAATTTAACACTTTAAGGAATAAAATCACACTATATACACTCCATATGACCTATTAAAATGATAATTTCTTGCACTAAACATTAAAGGATAAATAAAAGCAAAGATAAAAGCTTATCACTAGACTTCACCATACATCACTTCACACACTTATGAAATATATTTATGAACTCAAAATAATATTTCATATATTATTTAAAGGAAAATTACAACATAAAATCAATAGGGCTTCACCATACCAGGTGTGGTATTGGTATATAAGAGCCAAAATATCTAGTACTTATAGAATGTGATAAAAAAGAGAGAGGAGTGGAGCTTAAGGGTCACAATTCCACTTGTAAAGGCATGAGAATAAGTTATTTTTTATATTATTATAGTATTAAATGGAATATTAAAGGTATCTTTAGACAAATGTCCCTCTAAGGCATGAAAACTCCTCAAATCTAGCATAGGATTCTTCAACTGGCTTCTTTGAAATTATCTTCATCATTAAATTCTCTTGATCACTCCAAAGAAGACTAAGAAAAATTTACACATGTTCAATATTATGGGTGGGTTAATAAAAAACTCCAAAATTCACTGGATGTGTCCCTAATCATTAATATTCTTTTGGATAAGTGTTCTCACCGCTTGTAATCACTGTCATCCTTCTTTCACTCATTCTTTACACTTGTGATTGAAGTGATCTTTAATTTTAAAAAGAAATAAATAAATAAAATGGGTGGTATGACACATTTTAGGATTTATAATTTCCATAAATCCATTATTAATACTTTAAAATTCCTCCCAATTGGATTTATCACCTTTTCACTTGGTGATCACCTTCCATTCACTATGCCAGTTTGAACTGCCTAAAGTGAAGGTTTTTGCAAAGGTACTTATGTTATTGATTGAATAAATAAATGGATATCAGGAGTTATATTATGTCCCTCTTAACCTAAATAATTTATCCTCGTCCTTTAAGATTCATTTATACCTTTAAAACACCAAAATCTATTGAGAAAACTAGTTTAGTACCACATCTATACAAATAGGGTAGAATCCAATCTAATGGGAAAGATCCTGAGGGAGTTTTATGCAAGTCATAAATAATTTCCAAGTCATATTATCCCTATTTAGTGAATTTATATCCACTTATTCCATTTTGGGTCATGAATAATGGTTTTAGAGGGTTTTAAGATGTTTTGGCTCTTAAGGATTGTTCATACAATCTTGACATTGAAACCTTAGACAAATTACACTATAATCTCATTTATGACACTCTTCATCATATAAAAACTCCTTGGACCTCCATTATAAGTATCTATACTAGGTTTAGCATCTAAATATGGCATCTTGTGCTCTTCCCTACTTTCTATGTTAGTTTGAGGTGAAAAGGGCCATGTTTGGGCAAACTATGATGAATATCTTCAACTTAATGGCTCTCAAACACTTAATATTTCCCCATTAAAGTAATTATACTCATTTTAATGTTTCTATAGTGATATAAATTATATTAAACCCCCTTAGGGCTTTATACCTAGTTTTTTTTTTTTTTTGTGTGTGTGTGTGGGTTTAGGATACTATGTTGGACTCCTTAGTATTTTGAGGCCTCACTCATGTTTTTTAATGTTCAATAAAACTTTATATGCCCTTACTAAATGTTTCAACATCTCCCAACTCACCTTCTTAACTTCCTTATGACAAACCTATAGGGTATGGCTCTATGGGAGTGCCCTCTATCTAAGATAAAATAGAGGTCACTTCCCATATTTTCCTACCCAATATGAATCTATGAGGGGATAAATTATGTCCTGATGAAATTATATACTAATTTTGAAATATAAATCACATAAATAGGTCCTTAAATTCTTCAAGCATCCTCAAGATAAGCTTATTAACTCACTCACTATGTACCAGGATAGCATGTTGATTGTAGGTTATATGTTGAACCCTTTTTGATATGTTTACCTATGATGAACATCATGTGGTGTATTAATTATAATTTTTTATGTGTTTTCAACATGTTCAACACTCATAACTTCTTCCATCCCCTCAAATTTATTCAATCTTAGGCTTAGCTAGTAGACTCAGTGATTATACTATTTCTTAGAAAAATGGTACTCATATAGGTGGACATATCATATTAGACATTTTATTTTGTTTCTATTGATTGCATTTAAGTCCTTAATTTCCTCTTATCAACTATTTGGACTCACTCCATATAATGTATTAGGTTATATGTTCCAACCTTCATAGCATACTAACCTGGGTTGAATTTTCCACTATAGAAACCCATAGGTGGCTATTTTTAATCCTTAGATACCTTTTTATGATGTCATATTTAGTATATTTTATGATAAAATTTACATGGAGGACTTTTAACTCACCTTCACATTTAATCACATTCATATCAATCCTAAATCCAAACCAACAGTCAACTTTCTTGATGTACATTATGCCATCACTCTACAGTCAACTATAGGTGCCTATTTTAGAGACAAAAGGAACTCTTATATGATGGTAGCATGAGTTAATACTTTGTATTTCAAATATTTTATATGTTATGTGATCCACTAGTACCACAATTACTCCAAATAAGTAGATATCAGTAGGGTTATGCCCTATTGATCTCATAGCATTGTGATTCCATTTGGACTCAAAATAATGTAGCTAACATTGTCATCCTATAGTGAAATATTGCCTAAAAATGGGGATCTTCATACATCATCATCCTTTGGAAAAATAACCATTTTTTATTTATTTTCACTAGCCATTATACCTTTACTATATAATGGAAACATTATACTAGTTTGTATCCCAAAATGCTTCATCATGAAAATATCAAAAGAAGGGCCAAGTTTTGATTCACATATTTTAAGGTAATTTGTCCCTTAAGGAATTTTTTCCTCATATGAGTATGATTATCAGGTCTTCCTATAGTCATGTAACCTTTATACTATATAAAAATCACTTTTCAATGATTTAGGCTTAAAATAAGCTTTAAACTAGTTTTAAATATCGATATTAGACTTGTCACTTCTCTGTTAGGATCACTTGTCAGTGCATATAAAGAAATTCTGTATGTGAAGATATTACATGTGATTATGTGAAAATAATTAGGTTCCATTATCAATTTTTTAAATTCCCTATTTCATTATTATTTCCAAATTATGATACTTCTCACACTTTGAATTTTCCACATTACATCACCATTGTGGTGCAAATATTCTTTTACCTACCTATAGGTGGATACTTGTAGGAAAGTTTGATAGTGTATTGTATATGGTTATTCCCTTAAAATTAGACACATATAAATCTCATCTTGGAGGATAATTATTTCCATAACATAATGAAAATCATGAAATAAAACCTTTTACGCTCATTCAAGACCACTATAGAAATAGGAGCTCTCTGTTAATGGTAAATCATGTCTCCAACCTAGTAATGGAGCTCAACTAGTAAACTAAATTACTTTTGATTTATATTACCATCCCAAACATTAATAATACATTTAAAACCACCTTATAAGAATGTATACACTCTTTAACACCATGTGAAGTACCTAGTTTGTACAAATTAGCTCAAACAATGACAAACCCTACAAGGTATGTGGATGAGTAAGTAAAAAGAAGCAGTAAACTTATTAGCATTGATTCATAAAGCACAAGTGACCAATATTAAAACTAATATTATCAATTTTAATATTATAAGGACTAGTTTTATCCTATAATATAATTTTACCTGGTTAAACTTCTGCTATCTAAACTGAACCGAAACTAGTTGGTCAATTATGCCTGCCTAGTGGAGCGATGGAGAAGTGAAATGGATTTAATCCATTTTAAAGTGTTTTAAATTTTAAAAAGTGTCAAATTGATCTCAAAATAACTAAATTATCACTACAAATCCTTCCACATGTGTCATATCTCCTTTATAATCCATACAACTACCCAAACTTCCTTTCTTTCAACTATTTTCTTGATTTCAATGTAGTACATAGAATTTTTTTGTTAGGAATGACATGACTAATAATGAAATTACATAAGGTATGTTGAAAGTTAATTTTAAACACCTGTATACTATTTAAACCATACAAAAATTTATAAATAGCTTGAAAATAGACCCCTAACATGACATAGGCCTAAAGGTTGATATGATTGAAGTAGTGACACATTAAATGACCTTAATAAGACTATGATACACCATATAAGACCATTATGAGACCCATATATAAGTTTTTATCTATATAGGGATTGAATTATGTTAAAAATATTCAATAATATCCATTCTTAAAAATTATTTAGAATTTCAAAATCAATCATTTCAAACATTTAACTTAGTTTATTGTTATATTTAAGGAGTAAACTAGTTAGATCACCATTAATAAAAATATCACAAAAATATAAAATAATTAAGATAGCATGACCATTTTAAACTTTAAAAAATATATAATTATCAAAATATAAGTTAGAGAAACATATTTCTTTGAAAAAATAATTTTAGAATACCAAGTTCAAGGGGTTTGTTTTAAACTATACAAGAATTTCTTTAACTTACACACAAAATGTTCTCTGTTAGGATAACTGAAACCTTTAGGATGAGTCATTTAGTTTTCCTCATATAAATCACCATTTAAATAATTATTAATTTCATCCATTTTGTGGATAACCTAGATATTTTGGGTTATAAGAGTAATAGGCAATCTAACAGTACTCATTTTCACTATAAGAGCAAAGGTTTCAACATAGTCAATTCTGATTTTCTAAGTAAACCAATGAATGACTAATCTTGTTTTAAACTTTTTAAATTTACTAATTTAATTTTAATTTATTTTTTAAATCCATCTACAACCAACAACATGCATTTACATAGAGGTGAGATAAAATCCCAAGTCTAATTTTTAATTAACGCATTGAACTCAATTTGCATATCAACATTCCCTATATCATCTTGAATGGCTTCTTCAAAATATTGAGGTTCACTTTCATACATAGTCATTAATTCATGATAATAATATTGAATTTTGGTTAATTTATCAAGATTATCAATATTAAAATATTAGATTAGGGATTCTACCCATTTTTTTAGGTATTTTATATAGAACATGAAACTCAATGGGTTCCTTATAATATAAGTTATCTAAATATGGATCAACTTCCTCTAGGGAATCTATTTCTTCATAAGGAAAAAAAAGAGAACTAGGTTCATAAAAAAAACATTGAAGAGGTTCCACTTAGGGCACACAAAAAGCTTTTTGAGAATAAGAACATTAATATTCTCAATGATATATATTTTATATGGATCATATACTCTTCATCCATTAGTGTTACCTCAAAAACCTACAAATATACATTAATAGGAGGTAGGATCAATCTTATTTATTTTAACCTTAAGAACAAAGATGGAAAAAAGGCTACCAAAGATCTTAAGATGAGCCACATTGGATTTATTTTTAGACCACATTTATAAAGTAGTATAAATATTCAAGGATGTGTTAAGGACTCTATTTAAAATATGCATAGCAATATTCATGGATTCGTCCCATAATAACTTAGGAATATTTGTATAACACAACATTGTTCTATCCATTTCAATAATAGTGTGGTTTTTCCTTTTAGTAATACCATTTTTTTTATGATAATAGGGATTTGTTATTTCCATTTGAATATCACAACCAATATAAAAATAATCAAAATATTTACTTATTTATTCACCAGCATTATCATATCTTAATCTCTTAATAGAAAATTAGAAGCATTTTCTACAATAGCTTTAAATTCCTTGAATTAAGATAAAAATTTAGAATTTTTTTAATGAAATATGACCAAATCATTATATTATAATCATATTTAAAGTAATATTATACAAAACACACACACACACACACACACACAGATATATAAAGGATGAGAGGAATTCACATCATGATTCTTTTGAAAGGGATTAGTATGTTGCTTACCACATAAGCAACCATCACAAGTTTCATGACGAGAAGAGATAGAAGGTAAACCAAAAATAATATTATGATAACACATATCATGAAAACATATACATTAACATGTCTTAATCTTTCATTTCATAATTGAGATTCAATCTTACTATACAATGAAAGTAAACATGTAGAAGAAATAGTAAAAATATATAAGTCATTCTTTTGAACAACTTCAACAATCAGAGAATTAGATTTATTTCTAATGGACCAACTATATTTAATAAATGTTACTCTTAAATTATCATATATAAGTTGACAATAAGTTTAAAAAAATTCTTAATCTTAGGTACATAGAAAACATCATTAATAACAACATTTACAAATTGTCTTTCCTTGCTTAGTTTCTTTTAAAAATGAATTATCTCCTAAATAGATATTTTTAGATATATCTCTAAAATAATATGAAATATTACATAATCAAGTCATATGATGAAATGCACCACTATCTATAATCTATTCATTCTCATTTGAATAAAAGAAAGCAATAACATTAGAATTCTGAATCCTGATAGTTATTCTAATTAGGGTTTTGATTCTACTATTTATTTTGATTAGATTTCTTCCTTTTATTATTTTTACAAGATTGATTATTAACTCTATATTTATATTTATAAAATGTTTCCCTTCTATAACTAAATTTACTACATAGATTGTAATTCCTATTAAACTTAGGTTTATGATTCTTATTACTAGATCTCTCATTCTTATTTTTTCCTTTAGCAAAATTAAGGTTAGGTTTCTAGTTTCTAAGTTATATTATTATTAGAAATAGGATTGAGATTCAGAAGTTTTTGAGGTGAATTGAATTTATAATCAAAATTAGGCATCACTTTCTCTTGAATCAAAAAATATGATAGCATAGTGAAGATTGGGATATCTTACTCTGTTTGGTACATTGAATGCATAATTGAGATAAAATTACAAAAAAAATTCATGAATGCTAAGATTAATAATAAAATAAAAAAATCTATCTTGAATCAAATTACAATTAAAAATGTCTAAGTTTTAATATTCTTAATTTTAACAAGAAAAATAATAACATTTTCATCAACTTTCATAAGTGTAGTCAGCAATTTAAGAAATAATTTAATAATTTTAGAGATATCAGTTCCCTCATGTATAGACTCAAGGAGTTTCTAAGAATCACTATAATACTCCTAATTTTAAATATAGAGTATTAATTAATCCATAACACTCTACAAGATAATTTACATGGTTTCTTGTGATTTTTATTGAAACACATTTTGAAAGCTCAGGTGTTACATATAATCTTGATAGGGCTTTTTCAATCCCAATGAAAATTTTGTGTAGATTTTGAGCCATATATTTTACTTTATCATTAATTTTATAAATATTATAGTTATATCCAATAATCATTTGTGATTTATCAAGTAAAAAAAATTAGGAGAAGCCATTGCTTCTATTTAAAAATGACACTACGACACTAGATAAAGCTTACATTTGAACCCTTTTTACGTGTGAGTTTATAATCTATTTTAAAATAAATTAAATTATAAGCGTAAAAAAAAATAATTATTCAAATTAATGCTAGACAGTTTAATAAAATTATGAAACATTATAATAAAATAAGGTGTCATAAGTGTCACAAAAATACACTAATGTAAGAATAATTATTAAAAATTAAGCTTGTTTAATGTGAATTTTTAATTTATTTGATATTAAATCAAATTAAAATCCTAAACAAGTAAAATTTGTTCAAATATATGTTAAATAATGCAAAATAATTGAAGCAAAATGCACTAATTAATGTGTCACAAGACTCACACATTATATAACTGTTAAACACTATAAATAAAAATGCTATAAAATATATAATAGGATGTTTCAAAATAAAAAAATTACCACTCCAATAATTCCATAACATTCCAAAATATATGAATTTAATGGTCACATGACTATGCTAGACAAAATATTCACTAGGTCAAATATCGAAACAAGGTCGACAATGCTAAGGTTTTTGCACATGAAAAGTTGGCATGCAAAGCAAAAAGGAATTAAAAATTAATTTATTTGGGAATAAAAATTTATGTTTTAAAATAGGGTGGATACATTTGACCACAAAACCTCCCTTTTTTCAATTTTTAGTAAAATTTTAACTACCAACCCTCCTAGGAGATTTGTTAAAAATTTATTTACACAAAATAATATTTAAACCTTTTTATATATAATTTTTATTTTTTAAAATTAAAAACAATTATAAATATTATGAATTTAAATTATCAAGGTAAAAAAATTTATAAATTTTTAATGTACATGCAAATTGAAGATTTTAGAGCACAAATAGGGCCCATAATTATGGAATATAAATATTTAATAAATATTTTTTTAAATACCTTTTTCAAACTATATGAAATTGAAACTTACCTATAACATTCATAGGGAGAATAATGGTGAAAAATTAGAATTTTGGATATGTAGAGATCAATGTACAATCCATCAAATAGCATAAAAATGTGTCAATCCTCTTGAATTTATCTTCTAAAGCCAACCACAACTTCAAATTTTAATCTTTGTTTCAAAACTAGATTTTTTAATAGACCAGTGCCATATTATAGCACCTAGGTGAGAGAACAAAAATAACTGGTTCTTAAGGAATCCTTTATATGCCTTGAAAAAAATGTCCAAATGGACTAAATCTCCACAAGGAAGAAAAGAGCAGGGTCCAGAAGAAGAAGATTTTGATATTTAGATTTTTTTAAAGTAGGAAGGGTCATAATATGTTATAGAATGACTTCTTACAATAAAACTATTTTAAAATTTTGATTTGAGTTTTGAAAAACACATTTAGGTAATCGAATCTACCTTAGAGTAATTACACTACTCCATAAATTTACAGGGATGGCCAAAAAAAATTGAATGAAGAATAATATATTAGAAGCTTATCAAGGCCATATAATTCCTCTATAAATCTGAATTTTGATTCAAAATTTATTTTCAATGGTCTTAAATTCTTTGAATTAGGTCTCCAATGATCAATACTATTACCAATCAATCACAATATCCCAATGCTCTGATACCATGAAAAAAATTGAAATGCATATACAATATGATCACAAAAGATGGATCTAGAGACATGAATGAATTAGCAAAGAAACAAATCAGTTTTTACAAGGGAATTTAATGTGTAACACCTCAAAGAGGTAATAAACCACAAATTTATATATTCATATATTTGAGAAACTCCTAATGTACCCAATACAAAATCCTTCTTTAATATCTTACTTCTTCTCATACCATTCTTCACAGAACTCTTTTTGTAATTATATTTGCCACACACAAATATATTACAATGACAATGTTGTATGTGTGTAATTTATCAAAGGGGTAAAATCTTTTTTATATTAGGGTGTGGAGGTGGATTGTTGTAACTAATGGGTCCAACCTCTCTATGAGGAAATTTAAACAGTAATAATAATTAATATATTTTTTTATTATATTACATGATAATTTAACCCATGTTAAATAATAATAATAATAATAATAATAATAATAATAATTAATAAAATATTTATTATTTACCTATGTAAATTTTCTAAGGGTCCAATATAGGCACCATTTAAGCATTATATGTTCTAGCAAATACAAATCATTCACTTTTACTACATAGTCTACTATAGAGATAACTACTTTAATACATGTCTCATATATAAATCTATCTATATATGACACTTTTATTTCTCACATTAAATATGTTACATTTATGATTCAAATAGAATTACACTAATATTATGACATAATATCGACATGTTGACATGATTATACATGAATATATATTTATCAAATAGTACAATTAACTCTTGTTTTCAGATGAGTGACTTGCATGTTACATCC
Source organism: Torreya grandis (assembly GCA_037957365.1). Classification (NCBI taxonomy): domain Eukaryota; kingdom Viridiplantae; phylum Streptophyta; class Pinopsida; order Cupressales; family Taxaceae; genus Torreya; species Torreya grandis. The sequence goes on along the minus strand of JARHVA010004737.1, from coordinate 1,229,655 downwards.
ATCATCTCAAAAATGGGGCATCATAGTGGGATTCTCTTAAAGATATAAGTCTCTATGAATATATAAATTATATTTAGGATAGAGTATAAGTTTCAAAGATTCAAATATTAAATATATGATAGATATTAGCACATCAACTGCATATTATGGAGGTATATGACATACATATGCACTCACTTTCCATAAAATCAAAGTACATATTCATAGACACTTTAATTCATATAAATGGGTATGTAAAAAATAGTTACAACATAAAAAGTATATATAGGGTTAAAATATAGTCACAATTAAGCATAGAGATGCATGATATTTTATATCAATTATCATATATTAAATGGGAATGATACTTGTTCATGCATATAAATACATTTATTTAAGTTTAAAATGCATGATGCAACTTCATGCACATATCAAACACAATACAGTTTACAAATTCAAAGTAAATTTTTCACTTAAATTTAAATCTATTTGGCTCTAAGGTCATGATGGGGGCATGAATATTATTCATTCTATTTCAATCATGAAAATAGAATCAATATCTACCTACAATGATGTGATTTATTGGGTTAATGTAATGTACATTTGATTCTAGTGAAACTCAATAACCTTGGCATTTTTAAAAATGAACCTAGTGTGTGGTTCATATTCTATTATGGGTGATGTACATTCAAGTCTAGTGACACTCAATGGCTTTGGAATCAATTTTAGAGAATCAACCAATATTGGATCCACCTTATTTATATTAGTACATTGGGTATTATTCCCCATTCATGAGCATTAGAATATGTATCTTTTCAACTCAAGGGATTTATTAGTTAAACAAAATTATAACTTGATCACTCTCAATTCACTACTGGTTTAAATTTTCCAAGTGTTTCAATAAAGGGGCAAGTTTCTCATATGATTCAACATATTCTATAAGTTATATAGAAACACAATTTCATCTCCACACATGTTTGTTATTGAGTGTCCCTAATGATTAAAGTTTCCAATCAAAGACAAAGTGTATTTTACACACTTAGGTTTTTCTTTATCCTTTACTTTATCACTTTCATTACTATAATAAATAATGTAAAATGTAAATGCCTAAATCTAGTCACATATACTTGACAATAATAATTATTATCACATCCTAAACCACATGAATTTTTCCCAAATACATGACTCTTATTTTTCATTCCTTTAATCCATTTTATCTATATGTGGGCTTGACCCTTTCTCTATCATCACCAGTACACAAAACATCCAAATTTTATGATCAAAACATTTTTACATCATTCTCATTATACCTCAAACTCAAGATATGTATCCCTCATTCTCCAGGATAGGTTTATGTTAGGAAGATAGGTCCACTTATATAGACATATTCACATAGAGTGACCTTGTCCTGTACTAGATAATGACTTATTTCCAAATTGTGAAACATCTATTTGGGTCTTCCCACACATTTCTTAAGGTCATCTAAAGTAAATTATTTAAAATCTTCACTATATAAATAAATGAGAACCTCATTTCGAAATGAATTAATTACTAGCTTGACACTATCTATTGAGCACTTATACACTACTACACATTAATAAAATCTACCATATTCTTCCTAAATTTAATATCATTCACAAGGATCAATCATAAGCCAAGTCTAATAATCTCAAATCAAGTTAAGATTTATCACTATCAAGTATCAAATCCATATCTTTGGTTATATACATATATCCAAAGAGAATATTTTCACAATCACTCTAGGTGGGACAACTACATGTCACTTGATTCCCTCCTTGAATTATCTATATACATAGGTAGTGATCAATTATAAATGGGGAGATTGGGGTCATCTCAGCCCATTACAATCCCCCTCAATTTTTTTTAGGTTTTTATCCCTCAAACACCATGAGAGTTTCCAAAAAAAAGAGGATAAAAAAACATCCATGCAGCAATTTTATAATTGCATCATCTTATCCTACTTACTAAACATAGATGTATAAGGTATAAAAGTCACATTTCATCACAGTCAACTCAATCAAGTCTTGAGGCAATAGATGAAACAAATCATTTTTTTTAATCCAAAGAGCATGGTCTTATCCAAGAATATTTTCATATTTTATTCCTAATCCTACATTTTCATATTTATACCTTTCTTTATTCTTAATATGAGTTATAAGATGCAAGCAACAAATATGACTAGCATGTGTTGATGTTTAGAGAGCTTGGTCATGCCCAGAAGTAATTTCAGATTTTGAATTTGATCATGATCATGCATAGTCACAATCCTAATTTTTGTTGATTCTCATTATTAGACATTAGAAATAGTCAACATAAATCTTAGGTTTAAGAGAAGTACATTTTTTCTTAGTGTTTTCCAAAAATGAATATTTTTATACTTAGAAAGTTTCAAATCATAGTTTTTAATAATTATATATCTTAATAATTATTATCTCTTTCAAGTTTTATACCTATTAGTAAAAACATATTACTTGTTAAAAAATTTTAAAAAAAAGGTAAAACAATCCCTAGACCATAAATTATGCTTGAAATATTACAATTTTCATATGTTGTTATACTAAGAGAAACACCTATGAAATTAGGTAAAAATGACAATGAAATGAGTGAGATAACCCTAATGTGATCTCAATTAGAAAATGTGTCACTAGCAAATATAATTAATGTTAATTCTTTGATAAACTAATGTAATGATTACAAGATATTTTTATGTAACAACTCATGAATTCCCTCACTTGCATGACCAATTTGAATACATGGAAATGACTTTAGTAAAGTATATTCTCCTTTATTTTCAATTTTGGTGAATGATGTTCCAGATGCATTCTTGAATTCTTCTAGAAGACTTAGGTATGGGGATCCCATATCTCCATACTTGTTTATTATTATGGAGGAATCATTAGGAATAGTTTTCCCTAATGTTAAAAAAATGGGTCTTATTAGTGGGATAAATTTTACTCAAGGGATTTTTTTTTTCATGGCCAAATTTGTTTATGAACCATCCTTGATAGCCTTGTTAAGTTGTCAAAGGAGATAATTTTTAAAATAATTCTTTACTCATACCAACTTACTTTAGAATACTTTGTTAATCTTTCTAAATCTAATACTTTCTTCCTTCATAACACTATGTCTATAAAATTGAGAATGAGGTCATATTAGGTTTTTCTATTGGATTTGTTCTAAGAAAATACTTTAAAGTTCCCCTATTTGAGGGTCATGTGAGAAAATAATTTTAGGGAAACATGGTCATTTTTTCAACATAATTTTGATTTGTGGAGGGGAAAATAGTTGTCCTGGGTAGGTGTTTCATTTATCTATTTTAACTTAACAAATAAATGCTATAAAAAAATTTAACTATTGAAACTGACTTAGGTTAAAAAATATATGTATCCTAAACATACAATACAATATTTTAAAATGAGATATAAATAGTAAATTGACAAATAGATATGCAAACATAGCTCAAACTAATCTTGTGCTAACTATGCAGGCTGACTATTGATGGAAAATGATTGTAATGATCCTTAAACTATGTCATAGTTGAAATCATAATTTTAAATCTATACTAGGAGAAGGCCACACTATGAATATAAGGCCACATTTCAACCTTGTTTTCCTAGTTGATTATACTAGTAGTTTTCCTGCATGGGTGCCTTCACGTATCTATGATGACTTACTAATTAATTGTTTATTAATTTATAAGTAGAAGAGATGAAAAATCCAAACCATTGTTCATTCATAATTAATATAATGGATATAAAATACAAAAAGGGGGATCAAGCAAGATGAATATTATATCTATCCTTATAAAAGCCTACATAATTTGAGTGCTACCTACATAGCACAAAATAGTCTCAAGCCAATGTTGTTCTCCCTCGTATAGTGAGTGTTTAAATCTTCATATTTAATAAATGAATGAAATTATATCAATTGAATTGAAATTTATAAAATGAGTTCCCTTGGCATATAATAAAATAGTTTTAGACTTGGCCTATGACTGTTAGAATAAATCAGAATTTAAATTGGAAGGATTAGTTGTATTCTACTCAATGTGTAATATAATTTCCAAGTGCTTACTAGATGTATTTAGAGAGGCCTTGATGTTCTTATATAGAATAATATTTGGAATATTTTCAATAATTTACCTTGATATAATTATATGAGGGTTAATATTAAATGTATTAAATTTTAAAATTTACCATTAGAATTTAGGGGACAAGGCCACACTAGTGGATAAGGCTGGATTATAGCCTTGTTTTCCTAGTGTGGTCTTATCCTAAGAGAACAAAGACTGATGTAATTTGGTTCAAAATAAATAGTAATTATAATAGGAATGTGTGAATGATATTTTCATTGATTTCAAGGTATTACATGGAATATTTAATTCTCCTATAGATATTTCATGTTAACAAAAAATTTAATAGCCCAAATTTGGTAAGAATGTCAATATTAAACATTCTCAGTTATTTAATGATTAAATTTGAGTGTCTTACAAAAGATAAGATTAAAATTATCCTAGTGGTTATCCAAGCCATTTCAATTTATATAATATTTTCCTCTATAGATCCTAAAAGTGTAAATCACATGATTACATCCATTGTGAAATTTTTTAATGGAATGAAACTAAATATGAATATAAAGTAGCTCTTATAAAGTGGGATGAAATTCTATAAACTAAATTCTAAAGGATTTACACAAATTAAAAATGTATTCCTTTTTTAATCATGTCCTTGGGGGTAAATTAATTTAAATAATATGCATGGCAAAAGATAGCCTTTGGTGTGTTAGGCTGAGAAGGAAGTACCTTGACATGGTTGATGAACCTATTTGGATATTTAAAACCAAAAATGAGATGAAATGTTATAATTTTTTTAATTTTATCTATAAATGTAGACACATTATCTTGGATTCCCTATGTTAGGGTATCTAAGATGATAAGAATGTCCTATTTTGGAAATATGTTTGTATATTCATTAGTACTTTTAATCATTTCCCTCTTTTTAGATCCTTAAATATCATTTTTCCAATGTTTTAGGATGTTTCATTAAAAATTATTGGATCGACTCTCAAAATTTTTTAATAAAGAAATAATTTGGAAGGATCCTTTTATGATGTCCTCATCCTTTCCTTAGAACTTTCGTTTATATTCCTATAATTTACCTCTATCTCATCCTTTGAGCACATATCTTGAATATCATAATTTCATATGTGAGTGTCACTCATCATGTGACTACTTGGTTAATTAGGGTTATCTAAATTTTTTTATTAATTTGGACTCTTTGGTGTGGAATGCAATAAAATTTTGGATTAAGGTTTACCTCCCCAAGCCTAATTTATTTCCTATGTTTTTTTATGAAATACAAATCATTTTTGTTGGGATATAATTCAAAGAATTAGTTTTTAGGGTCCTTAAAAGTGTGTTTTATGTAAGTTTGAATTTGAAAATTGTAATTACATGGTATTTCATTTACTTTTTTAATAAATTTTTTCAAGGTTATTCTTTCAGAGGATGGAATAACTCGAATAGATATGGGTTCCTTACATCAGATCATGACTAATTGTGTGGAGAATGGGGTGAACAGGTTATCAATATTTTGTTAATGGCTCCATATTTAACCATTTTGAGACTATAAAAAGAGGTGAATAGTATAATATTTAGATACATAATCTTTAAAAGGAGTACATTTTGAATAAGGTGGAGGGTTTGTTACAAGAAGTGTATATGTAAAAAGTTCCATTTCTAAACAATATTTTTGGAGAAGCTAGACACATTATTTTAAAATAAAATTTTATTAGAAAAACATTTATTCCTCCTAATCCATTCATATAAATTTTGAATCCATTTTGATGGCTTTAAATACTCATCTTTACATGCTATATTTTGATTGAACTTCAAAAGGTAATTTGGGTCCCTCAGGAGTGACTTTTATTATTATATATAGTAATAAAAATATTATTTCTTGCTATGTTATTAATTATTTTCAAAATGTTATTAATTTTTTTTAAGACTTTTCTTTTCTTCAAGATCTAATGTTTTCTATTGACCTAAAAAATTGAAGCCTAGAAGTAGAAGGTGATTCTATGTTAATCTTCAATGCTATCAAATTTAAAATGGAATAAAATTGGAGAATAAATAATATTATGATGCATCTAATATTAGGGATGGAAATGAGAATATTTTCAGGGTAAATCCATCATGCAAAAAAATGATTAACCTTATTTTATATAATAATACTCATTCCATATTGTATTAGTGTTTTACATAATTTTTCTTTAAATTAACCTAAACAAGATAAAATTAAGGATTTATTCAAATTATAATAATTTGTTTAACTATTTTTGTGTTAAGGGTAGGGAAAATATCCTAATCAATTTTGGAATCAACTACTCTAAAGCATGTCAATTAAATAATTCAGATTTATAATATTATGATAAATATGGTGAATTAGAGAATATGTTAAATATAGAAAATTAAATTCCAAATAATATTCTAAAATTATCAATTCTAAAGATAAATGATACTTAGATTATACAATGATAAGTAGGAAAATATGACAAGCATAGGTGAAGAAGAAGATAGTCTAATGATTCAACTCATTTGTAAAAAAATTTAAATTATATTTATATTAGTAAGGACACTATAATTAATGATTTTATCCTAGTTTCAATGCTTTTATCTGGCTCAAAATATATATCCTTTATGTAATGCCCAAAAACAAATAAAATGAAACACACAAAATCAAGCCATTTTATTTTATAAAAGTTCAATGCACATTTTTCACAACTAAATTTCTCATTTTATATCCAAAAATGTGGAAAAAAAATAATTCATAAATTACATGGATCATAATGTGTAAGTGGTCACATAGTCACTACACAACCATGGTGGCCCCACTTTCTTGAATCAACCTACATGTTATCAAACAAGCCAACAACTCTCTAAGCCAAACTTGAAAACCCCATAACCCCAAGGCCCAAAAATATTGTTTAATTAATTCAAGGTTAATTCAAGAAACCATTATCTTTAAATATACAATCTAAGTCTTTGTGGTTCTCAAAAACATCTATAAGTGAATTCATCTAATCATAAGGATTGACTCACATTTAAGTCATAATAAAATAATCATTTTCTAACTTGAGTAAAATTTAAGGAAATGTATCAACTAAAGATCTTATAGTCCCCATACAACCTCTAGAGGTGTCTAAAATATCCTAAATAATCCCCTTGAGGATGTAACACTCAATCTCAATTGTTGGATTGATTCAACTTCAATCATTAGATTCTATCAAATTTGAAGAATCCTTATAAATCCTTTAAAAAAAATAAAGGATTAAAATCAAAAATTATGTCACAAATTTATATTTTGGAATTGAGGGAGGTGGTGTTGGAAGATGACTTGTACATAGGCATCCCTCCTCTCTTCCCTTAGCCTTCGATTACCATTCATGAAGTCTCCTAGTTTTTCATCCTTATTCCACTTATTTATTTTTTAGTTATCATTTAATACATAAATACATGTTTTTTATAGGTACCCATATTTTTGGAAAGGTTCTAGGAGGTATTAGTCTCCCATAGTTTCAAAAAAGGTATTTGGGAGCTTTAAGCTCTACCATAGCCATTAAAGGCCATTAACAAGGATTAATGTAAAAATTTATAAATGTTTCAGTTTCATATTTTAAATTTGTCTCAAATTGAATGGGGCACAAAATTATAAAGGGTATCCTTTTAGGTCAACCCATTCTACAGCTTCCAAGAGTCTGTGTTAGCCCACAAAGCCAAAAAGGCCTCCCAAGGAAAAAAATTATGTGGGTCCCTTTTGGGTTCCCCCACCTTTATGCTGCCATATCTCTACAATCATGGTTTCAAAACAAGTGACTAGGTCTCAAAAGATGTCTAAAGTATCTCTAAGGAGAAAGGGATCAAATATGTAAAATTACATTATTTCATGGGGGTCTATTTTGGGGTAACCCCACCTCTGAATCTCCATGTCTCTTTAATCATCAAAATAAAACCATGTATATTAATTGTCAAGGTTTTGGTTTCAATAGAATAAATAAATTTAATTCCAAGTTCAACTTGCTAAATCAATACATTTTAATAAAATAATTATTAAATGAAATATCATTATTTTTTTTACTAATATTCTAGCTGCATGGTTAGATATGGGTGGCATTCAATGCATATTGACTTCCCATAACATAAATCACATAGGAGGTCAAACCACATGGTTTCCCCCAATAAAATGATAACACAAAGCCTAAGAGTATAAACCTTATGTTACTCATTCAGTTTGACCTATATGGTCTATAGCCAATGTCATGAATCACATGGGTGACCTCTATATAATTATCTAGTTGCCTTACAACAAATTTCTAGTTCCCTTTAAGAGATCATATACAATAATGAATCACCCTAAAGACATACAAACTTTGACAATTCATTTTAGACAAACCAAGAATACAAAAATTACAAAACCAACAATGTTGGATCCCAAATTTTTCTTATTTAATTATACAATTATTTTAGGAACCTGATTTTCTTATTTTATGTGTTTTAAATTTTCACAAAGTTGGGTTAATTTACAAAAGAAAAGAACCCTTTTAATGGTTGAAGCTTAAAAATTCATAGCTTTTAAATGGTAACACATCAAAATATTTTGTAAATTACTACAAAATCCTAATAAAACCTCCTTTATAATAAATTTTGTTTAGGTAAAATTAGATAATTTTAAAATTGATTAAATTTTTTTGCATATAATGGTCCTTCAATGGACTCAATGACAAACTAAGAATTAAGCATATAAATTCATTTTATTTTATTTTTTCTTTAGTTACATAATTAAATACTAAAACATATAATTTAATGTAGTATATTCCAACTTGAAATTTCATTTTATACATTCATTTTCCTCCTCTCTAATGAGGTCTACAAATGGGAAACAAGCACTAGTTCACATGTTGTACATCATAATTAAAATTTCAATTTTATTGCTAATTTAAAAAAGAATTAATTACAATAATATGGATCTCAAATATCCGATATAATTTATTTATGTATCTATGTAATAATTTCCATAATAAAGTCTTAAAATGATCTCCACTAGAAACAACAAGCCTAATAGAAGGAGGGTCTCACTTCCCATCCTTTTTCCATCATTACGTAGTTGTCCTAAGAATTCTCAAGGCTAATAATCCCATCTCCAAGTATCATCACATCATGGTTTAAGGTATAAAATTTGATAAATATAGGTTTAACAAGACTAGATAAGAAACACTCACTAGGAAATGCATCTAGGAGGTTCTAAGTTCAACTATAAAAAAGAGGCTCCCATCTCTAAAAATAGTATACAAGGAAATCAAGACATGATATCAAACACTAAATGATAACAAGCATCCATAATGTATTTATAACACCAAAAAGGTTCACATAACAAGAATAAGAACATGGGAATAACTCACACTTGTTCTACCATCACTTAACCATTGGAGAGTATACACATGGTTGAACATGTCAAATAAACATGTAGAAGGTCCTCAAGAAATATAGTTCCACTAACCAACTATCAATATGTAAAACAAAATTGGTATAGGATGGAATTGAGAATTCCACTTTCCATTACCAATATGGAGAATCAAATTATATATGAGGGCATCATGAATTTATTCCACTTTCTAGTATCAATATGTGAGATTATGCAAGCATACAAATTCATAAGAAACAACATGACTTCAAATTTTTAACAAAAAAAAATGGCATAAAAATAACCAATATTTTAGCATGAAAATTACATCTCCAAGATAAAATGGGTATTAAAACTACAAGGTGGCCATTGGCACAACCATATAATACAAGTAAATAAAGGAGGTAAGACAAATGGCCTTACACCTATTAAAAATTGTAATCAAAAGAAAGGAAAAAGATAATTTTAATAATAAAAAAATGTGAATGTGCATGGATTCCTAGATTATCTCTTTCTTGTATCCACTCAAGAACACATCTTAAAAGCTTTGGGTAATGGTTATCCTCTTCCTTCTCTAAGGTCTTCCTCTAAGCTCCTCCTCCTCTTTCTCCTTCTCTTCTCCACTTCAAATTATGTAAATTTAAAATGAGCAAAAGTCCTCTTAATTAAGACTTTCCTTCCTCATGTAGGCTAAAATTCATTCTCTACAAGCCAATGTGAATGTGACATGTGTCCCTTCCTATCCCTTGGCTAATGATCAAAAAGTCTTCCCTCTCTATAACTCCACTTACAAGCCCATGTGGCAAGAAATCAAGTCTACACCTCATAAATTAAACTAGTATACCATGTCATAAATGGCAAATGGGTTACCTTAAAATTAATCTTGGTTCCTATAAAGACTCTCCAACCTTTTTATTGGCCCAAATACATAAACATTAGCATAAAATATCTAAAAATACTTTATATCACTCTCTAAAGTTGGATATCCCAATCCATCTGAGATTTTAATCAAATTGGGCCACTTAAGTGGCTTATAAAACACTTTATGAATTAAATAAAACTTAAACAGGACTCCTAATGTTAATAATTAAATATATGAATAGTATCTAAGGGTGTGAATTATATTAAAACATGTTAAAGACATCTATACTTCTAACTAGGTCCACAAATGAAATAAGGAGTGGCTTGGATTATTAAAGGGTAAAGTTGACATGTCCCCACTCTACCAATAATTTCAGCATGCCTATCATAGTTATAGTCACATCATCAACCTAATCTATCAATTTCAAAACATTACACACATAAAATTCCTTACCCTAAATAGTCAAAGCTATAAAATATAAAAAATGCAAGTGATCTCAATCCACACAACATGTGCACACCATATCCAATGCATCACATATTAATTGTAATAAACTAATACCAATCATATAAACATATGTATAATCAAATACATGTTTGATATCAATATCTATAGTAGTATGGAATCAATACTTATCAATATGGACAACCAAAATTGTATAAGTAAAATGACATCATAATGAATATAATTATCCTCTAATCTAAGTAGATAATTATTTTGGTGTAATAAAATAAATATCATAACATAACATATATATAATATCTATCTCAATCATAAGGACTCAATAACATCTCATGTCTCAACAAGACACAAAGCACATCTCAATAGTATATATACAACATAACATTTCTAAACTAAATAGTGTGAAAATAAGAGTCTCACATCCCCCTCCCCTTATGCATGCTTCCTTATATAAGTATCTAAGGGTCAAAATTCTAGTTTAAAGGTTTTTATAACAATCACTAAGAATCATGTTGACCCATATTAACATTATCTCTAAGTTATTGATCACATATACATACTAATAGATCATGGAGTATAATATGATATACTATAATATCTAAAATCACAACATAACCCATCTCTATCACTCTCAAAATTAGGATGAAAAAAAATTATAATATTTAACATAACAATCAAGGCCAAGGATCACACCATACTTAAAATCTCTATAGAAGGAAAAAGCTAGATGATGTCTCCCCACTTGCTCAATAAGTTATGCCATAATTTGTAACCTCAACTCATACATTAATGTAACAAGATAGTTTTTACCTACTACATCCATACTCACACAAGCTGAAATATACATTAAAATGATCCTAAAACCAAAACATTTAAATAATTTTATAATATATCAATCCAATCAAGGAGTAAAACTAATTGACTCAGTAGCCCAGCTCAATCCAAAAAAGGATAATAGATAAAAAGTTTGAAAACCCCAACATAATCCAAATAATAAGGTGAAAATGGTTATGCATCCCAATCTAATCCAAAACTGAAGATAAGAAATAAAATTATGAGTTCCAATAATTAATACATTTTTGAAAAAAAAAATAGTTAAACAACCTCTAAATCCATAGTTATAAAAATCATAAAAAGATTATTCCAATCCACTTTTTAATCCAAATCAATAACCAAAATAAATTCAAGCTTTACCACATCATGTGTTAAATTTCATAAGTTAAAATATAATAATATTGAATACTATTTCACTAGATGGCCACAAGTACAAATTAGGGAGCTAATGTATTAATAACTTAGAAGCACAACTTATTTAATACCCTCATATAGTATTAAAATGCATTTTAACTCTAAGTTTCCAAAAACATAACCTATTTATCATCATATAAATAGTAAATATATAAACATGATTCCTAAAATAGGAGGAAAAAGGATTAAACTACATGCAGAAATAAAGTTGTTCCATCCATACAACTCCTTTAGATAACATGATGAAGAATATACCATTCTAGTAAGGCCTAGGAATGTATTAAAAACAACACTAAATAGATTTTTTGATCAAAATAACCCTTAATTAACATCATATAATTTTATAATCCACACAATAGACTCATTATGATGTCACTAGTTGGTGAGAGAGTGTCAATACATCTCAATGTTATCTAAGTGTTAACTGAATAAAACCTCTCCCCTAATCCAAGGGAGTGTATGGAATATCAATCCATTACCAAACTCCTTATACATAAGAATTCATTAAAATTAAAAATAAACTCCTATAATATGATGAGGATTCCCACCACTCATGGGTGGTGCCAATATATGAGGGGTCTTCTGAGATCCCCTCTTATAGAATTTACATTAAGGGTAAGAAATCTAACTAACTGTAGATACTAAAATATTATTTATTTAGTAATATAATAATTTACACTTGGAAAATATCTATCATGGTTTTACCTTTTAGTTAGATACCTACCCACTACTAAAATGATTTAGTTCACTATCTCTTTGTGCCTAGATTTCTTGTCTCTTAGTCTGACCATTGTTATTATGATGGCATGCCTTCTATACTATGAAAAATGCTCTAAACCTAAGTATTATACTTCACTCCCATTTTTGGACCCATACCTATTATTTAGATTCATGGAAACTTGTGTCACAAATAGATACCTATGTCAATACAAGTGTCCTCTTCTCCTACAAAGTGTCTAGTTCCCAAAATTCATCTAATTTGTAAATGAAAATTATCCTAAAGATCAACCTAAGTGTTTTAGCATGATATATTTTTAGAAAGGATTATTATATATACAAGATCACTCCTCATTCATTCCTCAACTAGTAAACATTGGAATTCATAAGGAAACTTACCAATGAGCACTCAATCAAGCATTCAAGTGATAAAACCTACCCTATTCATCCATATTTTCATATCAATCATAAGAGTAGTATTCACATAGGTATAAATCATTAAAAGAGTAGTCTATGAGCCATATTTTTCAAGCTACAAAATAGGTCACTAAATTCCTTTTCTAATGGAACTTTGCATCTTAGAACCCACACAAGACAACATGTAGGGATAACTACATAATCTTGAGGCCTTCTTTGGAGTATTGGATATGTAGGCAATGCCTATTTATAGAGGGGTCCTTAAGATATCTCAAAAATGTGATCCCACTAATCCATTTTCTCCAAAGTCATTCCAAGGGTGAGGAAGTTAGGGTTTTAATCATTTGACAAATAGTGATAGCCTATGCATTCAATCTACATACATCAAAAGAAAGGTGACATAAAACCTAGAAGGCTCTAGTGGCTTGCATTCATACCCATTGTATTTTGTACCAAAAACCTATGTCATAGTTAGACACTTACATTGACACAAAAATATAGATCTGACATAAGCATCTGAAACCAAAAAAATAATATTCTTAGAATCCAAAAATTATTCTAGATCAACTTTCAATTTAAGTACACCCTATTCTAGATCAGACCTGCATGAGCATAGTAAACTAACTAAGCATAAATTATTCCTTTTTATTATAATATCCATTAATAATTATATATTTTTTATTTTGATAAATCTCAGTTGTATAAATTTATAATATTATTTTTTGGAGTTTATATTAATTGTCCTACTCATTAGATTGGTTCACCATATTTGTGTAAAATCTAATCTAAAATACCTTATCCCTAGATAACCCTTTATCTAAATTTAGATAATGGGTTATCTAGGGTTAAGGGGTATTAGAAAAGATTTTACACAAGTATAATGAACTAATATAATTAGTAGGTTAACTAATAAAAACTTATATAAATAATATTTTGAAGTTATACAATTGAGATTGCTAAAAATAGTAAAGTATAGTTATTGATAGATATTGAAATAAAAGGGAACAATTGATATTTAGTTAGTTTATTGTGTTCATATAGGTCTAATCTAGAATAGACTAAAATTTTATCCTAGAATAGTCATCAAATTCTAGGAATATTCTTTCTATGGCCTTAGACACTTTCATCAAATCTTTATGGTTGTATTGACAAAAGTGTCTAGCTATGATGAAGATGTTTGATATAAAATACTAACTAGATATATATGTAACCAACTAGATCCTTATGGGTTTTCTATCACCTTTATTTTAATGTGTGTAGATCATGTGCATGGGCTGCCACTCTTTGTCAAATTATTAAATCCTAGCTCTTCACCCTTTGAGTGACTATGGGAAAAATGGGTTAGTGGGCTCACAGTGTCAATTTGTCCCAAGGACCCCTCTATCAATGGGAATTTCTTACATAGAAAATAATATTAAAATGGACATATAATTATGTAGTTTTCCCTATGTGTTCACTTTTATGTTTATCAAAATAAAACATGTGATAAGAAATTACATGTAGTGACCTAGATTGTACATGAAAAATATGGCTCATAAACTTCTCCTTGAATGCTTTAGACCTATGAAAGTATTTATCCTATGATTTATATATAAATAGAGATGAATAGGGTAGTTTTTCTCAATTAAGTGCTTGATTGAGTACTTCTTGGTATGTAGCCTTGTGATTTCTAAGGGTTTACTAGGGTTAGGAATGAATGAGGGTTGATCTTGTATATATTTCAATCCCTTTTTAAAAAATAATACACTAAATAACTTAGGATGGAATTTAAGATACATTTCATTTGCAAATTAGATGACTTTTGGGCACTGAGCACTTTATAGGAAAGTTTAACACTTGCATCAATGTAGATGTCCACCTAGGATGCAAGTGTCCAATAAACTGTAAAATAGGTACATGTCCAAAACTGGAAGTGAAGAATAATAATCAATTTTATAGCTTTTTCATAGTATAGAAATCTTGGTCATCATAATAACAATATTCAAACCAAGAGATAAGCATTTTAGGTACAAAGAGATAGTGAATATGATCCTTTCAATAGTAGGTAGGTCTATAACTAAAAGGTATATCCATGATGGATATTTTATAGGTGTAAAATACTATGTTAATACATAAATCAAATTTTAGTATCTACATTCCCCCCCTCCTTAGTCTAGTAAATAAATTACTAGTTTAAATGAATGAAATGCATACTTAGGTGTGTATAACACACTTTATCTTTTTGTGATCCCAGCTTGAGTGGTTTGTTGTTGACTATCACTACCATGTAGAGTTAAATCAATTTAAAGATATCAAGGTTATGGAATATCAAGACACAAAAAAATTTATGTCATTGCTTAGCTCTCCTAAAGATAAGTTTCAACACGTGGATGAAACTAATGCAATTATAAAAATTATGAGATAAATCCAGTTAAGAGTTTACTTTGATTCAAAATAATTTTTTGTTACATTTTAGGTTACTTATGATCCAAATTATTACAATATTTTTCTTAAAAAACCATGATTACACTCAATAGGAGCAATTTTTTATAGGAGCAATAGTTAAATTTCATTTGATCATCAAGGAAAACTTACATCCTCATCCAAGGAAGTAAATATATATTTAACTACCATAAAAATAGATACAAGTAATGGCATATCAATAAAGTAAAAGGACATAAAGAATATTTCAAAATCAAAATCATCTTGGAATAACATTTTTCTTACATCTTGCATCACTAGAGAGCAAGGAGCACAATATATTAATCATTATATTCCCTTGTAATAAGATTAGATACACTTTTTTATTTTTCTATACATGCATATATCCACTTTGTTAAAAAATCAACAAAATATTTCCTCTAATTTACAATTATTTCATAGATTCTCCATATTATAGTGGGGGTATGTTATGGAAACATGTCCACATTTACACCAATTCTTAGATTCTCTAGATTATAGTGGGGGAATTTCAGGGAAATATTTTCTCCACAATTACACCAATTCCCAAATTCTTAATATTATATTGGGGGCATGTTATGGAAATATTTTCTCCATAATTATACATATTATTGATTCACCACATTTCACAGTTATATGATTCATATACACATTGTGGAAACATTATATACATTTATAGTATTACTATACCTAGGGTTTTAGATTGATACATATATGAGGTACATATGTGATCCAAAGGGAAATTAAAATTTTAAAATAAAAAAATTTATAGATTTAAAATACTATTATATATATTTACTATACCCAAGTTGGACTTTTATTAAACCAATCTACTACATTAATTGGTTCACTATTAGAAGATTGAATCGATTAAATTGCTCAATATTACCAAAATTATAGGTTATACTTGATTAAATTGTAAAAATTTATAATAATTATAGGTGGTTTGATTAATTCATCCACCCTCACTAGATATATATTGTGAGTTGATTAAATTTCTCACACTCACCAGGTCATACACATATTTGGGTTGCATAATTGAGATCAAAAAACCTCAATATACATGTTGTAACTCACCATTACATCAAGCTTTGGGACATGTGTCCTCATCTCTCTCTCTCTCTCTCTCTCTCTCTCTCTCTCTCTCTATATATATATATATATATATATATATATATATATATATATATATATATATATATAGGTTTAGATTTATCCTAATATCATATTCAATACTTCATAATGAGGCATCTTTTCAAATAAATTTGATAAAAGGAAATATGGTTAAATCAACACATAGGTGAAATCCTAACCTTTCTCTTTCCACTTTAAATCATTTCAAATTATTTCAATCTTAGATTTAATACACTAATTAGATACTTTAAAATAATCTTGATTGTAGTTCAATCACCAGTAAAGCACTCAAATTAGGCTCACACAAAGACAATGGGTGTTATACACATCTAGGGAAGAATTTCTTTCCTTTACACTATAAATTTCATTACTATATTAAATCTAGGGAAATATTGATACTAAAATTTGATTAATGTAGTAATCTAGTCTTGTAGATTTTTTAATATCCATCACAATTGTACCTTTTAGTTATAAATTTACTGACTACTAAAAATCTCACATTCACTATCTCTTTGTGCCTAAATTTATTTTCTCTTAGTCTAACCATTATAATTATAATTACTAGACATTCTATATTGTGAAAAAATATCTAAACATAAACATTATCCTTAATTTCTAGTTTTGGACATGTACCTATTTTCTACCTTCTTGGACACTTTCATCCTAAATAGACACTTGTGTCGATGAAAGTGTCCACTTTTCATACAAAGTGTCTAGTGCCTAAAAGTCATTTAATTTTCAAATGAAAAATATCTTAAATGTCATCATAAGTTATTAAGTGTGATATATTTTCAAAATGTATTGATATATATATACAAGATCAACCCTCATTCATTCTCACCTAATAAATATAGGAACTCATAAACCAAGAATCACTCAATCAAACATCTAAGTGATCAAACCTTCCCTATTCATCCCTATTTCCATATCGATCATAGAAGTAGTATTCCCACATGTTTGAATAATTCAAATATTACTCTATGAGACATATTTACCAGGTTACAATATAGGTCATTACATTTCATTGCTTATAACATGTTTCATCTTGATACACACACAATCCAACACATAGGAGATAACTACATAAATCTAAGGCCCTCTTCATAGTATTAGTTATGTAAATAGTTCCCACTGATAGAGAAGTCATTAGGGTAGCTCAACACTTTGAGACCACTAAACAATTTTTCTCAATCACTTTAAAGGTGAGGAAGTTGTGGTTTAATCATTTTACAAAGAGTGATAGTTTATAAAAATAATAAAAAACCTAAAAAGCTCTAGTTAGTTGATTTCAAATCCATTTAGTATTATGTACCAGACACTTACATCAAAATCAAATACCTATGTTGACACAAGAATTTGAGGCCACTGAAATAATATTCCTATAATATAACAATTATTCCATAATCATCTTCTATTCCACTTCTAGCCTAATCCAAATTAGACTTGCATGAACACAATAAAATAGATAAGTATCAATTGTTTCATTTTATTGTAATATCTATTAATAGTTTTACTTTACTATTTTTTTTAAAAATTAATTATATAACTTCATAATATTATTTATCTAATTTTCTATCAATTTTTTTACTCATTATATTATTTTACCATCCTTGTGTAAAATCTAATATAATACCTCTTAATACTAGATAACCCCTTATCTAACTTTACAGTTAAACATTAGGTGCTTATTAGTATGCAATCTTGTGAGTTCCTAGTAATTTCTAGGTGAGTAATGAATGAAGGTTGATATTGTATATATATACCAATCCATTTTGAAAATATATTATACTAAATTACTTACTCCAACCTTTAGGATATGTTTTGTTTGCAAATTATATGATTTCACAATCTCAATTGTATAACTTCATAATATTATTTATCTAAGTTTCTATTAATTGGCATGTTTATTAGAATATTTCACCATCTTTGTGTAAAATTTTATCTAATACCCCTTAACCATAGATAAACCCCTCATCTAAATTTAGGGTTAAACATTTTAGTGAACATGTCCTTTGGCTTGTTTGAACCATAGATTATAACCTAGGGTTTTTAATTCTCCTACACAGATTAGTTTTTGTTGTTTTTCTTTTTAAGATATAATTTATTTCAAGGGAATTTATTATTTTTACTTATATTTTTTCCTTAGGCATTGTTTTTCTCCTCTTTTTCATTTCACCCAGATTTTTATCCTTCTTCAACATGTTTACTTCTACTATACCCCTAGGATACCCTATTTTTTGGATCATTGGTTTATTATTCCTGATGACCAATGTATTGCATATGCGTATCTTATGAAATTTTAAAAAGGTACTCAATCATCATCTTTTACTTATAACTATGATAATGAAAAATTAATGATGAAAATGTAAGTCAAAATGAATACATGGATACTCATAATATGTGTTCATATGGTTATTATTTTATTGTATCCCTCTATAATGAAAATATGAGGAATTAAGTTCTACTATTTATTATATTTCCAATGATGAAAGTCCTAAAATGTTTAAAATGATAAATTTTGTTAGTACATAACATAAAGATGATACAATAGACATCCAATAAATTATCACTTATTATGTTGAAAATAAAAATGTTTCATGTAAAAATTATCAATGTGAAACAAAAATTGAGTTTTTTAATTTCCTTGAAAATGCTATGAATAGTGAAAAAAGTGAGTGTGTTCCTTCTTTCCAAAGTAATGATAATGTTTAAAATATTTTTCCTTATTTAGATCACTCAAATACAACTAGTGAAAACACTTCTCTTTCTCTAGTTTGTAATAATCAACATGCATGTACTACTTACCTTCCTATTATTTTAGATTGGAACCATGAAAATGATGATACTAAACATAGTATTCTAGACACATGCTCTTATAATATTATTCAAATTTAAGATAAATAACAAAACATCTTTTCCAAAGGTTTCCTAATGAAATAATTTCTGAAGTCCAACAGTAATAATGCAACTCAAGATTCAGATGCTATTTATGTAAATGTTACTTTCTAATATGATAATGATGTATCTAAAATAGAAAGTGATATTAAATCTTCTATCCTTCTCTCTTTTAAATTCAAAAATTAAAGTGAAACTTTATTTTTTTCCTCCTTATGATGATGTTTCAAGAAACATAGAGAATATTCTTATTTCTCCTTTTACATTTTCTACTCAAAACCATGTTCCAATTCTAGATGAAAATACTGAAAGTAAATCTTGTATTACTCTTGGATATAATGAAATTTCAATTAATCAATCCATTTACCATTATATTTTTATCAACCTTCATGAAATACAAAATGATATAATGACCTCTCTTGAACTATCATGTAAAATAGATGTGCCTTTACCTAATGTTTCTAAACCACATGATAATTTTATCTTAGGATGTAAGGATGGTGGTAAAGAGGCTATTATTAATATGTTTCATATGGATGGTAAATTACAACATATAAACACTTATTCCACCTCTTTATGAATCCCTTTTTGTGATATTTTATATATTATGACTACCATATGAGATCTTAAACAACAAATGATTCCTATCAAATTAAAAATTTCCTCCCATGAGGCTAGATTTAATGATAATATCTTGGTGGACCAACCCCTTACTCAAAATGTCTTTGAATATCCATATCCTTATGATTTTAACATGCCTTTATTTTATACATTTGATGGCAAAGGAGATCCTAAAAATCATTTGAAATAACATACACACTCCTTTGACCATCAAAAAAATATGGAAGCTTATTATTAAAAGTTTTCCATATGAGCTTAACTAAGGAAACTCTTAGTTGCTTCTATAGCCTTCCCAATGGGTCCATATAAATATTAAAAAATATTGAGAATATATTTTTATTAAATTTTCATAAACACAGACTACCAAAGCTACCATTGGAACATTTTATAACCCTAATTTAAAATGAGAATGAACCTAATCAATACCATGTTATTCAATTCAAAGATATTTTACATTCCTTGAACTACACCCCCTCAGATTTGGAATTACAAGTCATATTTGATAGACTTATTATTTCCCCACTTATATAAATAACATTACATAATCCCTTTACTTATTTTGATGCTTTATATTAGGATGTAAATAAATATGCATGTGCCCTACAAAATACCAATATCGAATCACTTGTTTATTCACCTAAAACCAAACATGGTACAAAAAATTCCTACCACACAACACAAAATAAAAGGGTCATGCACCACCTCAAACACATTATTCTAAATTATTAGTGCATATCAAGGAATAAACAATAAAAAAATTACATAAAAGAAATGAATCCACATATATAATACCTCCTACATTTAGAACATATACCTCTACTAAGAGGAAACAAATTCAATTTGATTGACTAAGAGATAAAGTACATGATGTGTTGTATAAAATATTGGATAAATGCTTAATTACTATTCCTCTAAATTAATACCATCCACCATACATTTTTTAAAAGGTGAAAGGACAACCATTTTTCACTCACCATGGTATTAATGGGCATTGAGACAATGATTTTTTCTCTAAATCAAAAGCTTACACATATTACAAACAAAGGATTTATTATATTTAATAAAGAGACAAGAGTTTCTATTTACCTAAATTATTTTATAATTCATTATAAAAGGTTTAGGAAATACCATTACACTCCTTTTCATGAATGTATGGTCTATCAATCTTCATAAAATTTAACCACTAGCAGAAATCTTTCTCTAATGCACCCTCTACAAAGATCAATCTCTCCCACACTGAAGCTAACAAGGAACCATTAGTTTATTAATCTCTCACTAGAGTGAAATGTGGAGGGGGAATTGAGCCAAGGATTATAGATCCTAATCAATATCTATATAAAAATATTTGGGTATTGAAACTAGAAACATAGATACATCAGACAGATACACTTGATACTCCAATAGATACATCAGCTACAATGTTATAACCAAAAGTAGAAACTCAGTTACCACATGATATTTATAGTCAAACATTTGTATTCCTAATTGGATTCCATTGTGTATGGTGAATTCATTAGTTATCACTAAATTGAAATAAATGACCAATTATCAATATTTCACCACATGAGAAAATATCATATTTCAAACATATTAAAAAAACAAAAGTAAATTATTTTAAAAATACACATAAACTTCATGAATTACCTTCTATAGTGCATGGGTATATTAAATACATTCATACAAATAGGGAAATCACAGTTTCCTATATTTCTATATGAACATCCACTTAAACAATAGAAGTTTATTCCAAGATAAATAATTATCAAACCTACTAATGTAAATTATTTGTGAAAGGGTAAACAATAAGTAATCCCATTTCGATGTGTAGGTATAATAACATACCTACAGCTGCTCCATGGAAAACATTTGAAACTAGTTTTTTCCCGCCTAGTAGGGCCCCTGAGTGTGATTGAAGGGATCACAAATCCAATGGAGGCTACTATCAGTGGTAGTGCCTCTAGGGATCTAATCAAAAATCTGATAGAGGATATTCCATCCAATAGATGGAAGAAAGCACTTACAGGTGAAATGACGTGCCCCTCAAAAAGCATGTCGAGCCTTCTTGTTACTACTAAGGGCACAGCCCTGAATATCCCAGACAATCTGGTGGAGGAAATTGTGGCATCCATGGACCTTACATTGGTAGGTAATTTTTTCTCATTTTGTCTTAATATTGAAATGGTTAGGAAATGGGTTTTATCTAGATGGAAAGTTAAGCATAGTGTTTCGATCATTGCCATGGCAAGAGGCCTATTCCTTTTTAGATTTACGAATAGGGAGGACATGATAGCTACTCTTCCTAGAGGACCATGGCTATATGGTCCATATTCTCTTGCCTTATGCTCATGGAAACTAGGATTTGATCCTAACTCAAACCTTAATAAGTCTGCTCCTACTTGGGTAAGACTGCCAAGGTTCCCTTTGGAATTCTGGGATGAAAAAATATTCACAGCTATTGGCAATTCTATTGGCCAATATGTCACTATAGATCACACAACTAGAACAAATTCCAGATGTGTGTATGTTAGAATTTGTGTCAATGTTGAAATTAATAGAACTCTCCCTACGTCCATAGAGCTAAACTCTAAATATGGGACTTGGACTCAGCCAATCACGTATGAAAATCCTACCACTTTTTGTCAAATATGTAAGAGAAAGGAACATTTAATGACACAATGCAAAGCGAAGAAAATATGAAAGAAAGATGATTCCTAGGTTGAAGGGGAGGATCAGGCTCTTAACCATAGAAAGAATAGCAAGCAAGAAATAGAGAGTAATGTGGAAAATCTTGACAATACAAAAAATGTAGAGGAGGAGATGAGTAAGGAGAATATCAATAGTAGTGAGGGAAAATCTATCCCAAAGGAAAATATAGTATCAGATGATAGTCAAAAGGCTATATTAAACACAGCCAACCCTCTATACAAACAGACTAATCTATCTATAGAAGGATAAAGAAATAACCATCTGATAGAGGAAGATAATTCAGAAGACAAAGCTCTAAGAGATGGATAGGAAGAAGTAACTCTAGAAATATATCCCACTAAAGGAGAAGTAAACTTATAGTTAAACATAGACACTTTCCATGCTCTGGAAGTCAGAGACCAAGCAGGAAACTATTTAGCAATACATGAAATAGGACAAAGTGGTAGTAATGAAAAGGAGGAATGGGTTACCCCAAAGAAAAAGAACTGAAAAGGTAAAAAATTTGTAGATGTTGGCACTGAGCCCAAATAAGGGAGACCAACCCTAAGAGAAATAAGGCAAAGAGAGATTGCTAGGGAGATTGCCAGTGGTAAATAGAAAACACTGGAGACCCAATCACTCAAACCCTCTAAATGAGAATACTATCTTGGAACTTGAGGGCCTTTAATAGTCCCTCAAAGTAGTTTGAGGTTAAAAACTATATTTTAGCTAATAAATTAGATATTTTATTACTCCAAGAGGTCAAGATGAATGAGGAGAATTTTAGGAAAATTACTGACTACATATGGCCTAAGGCAGCTTTTTGCATTAGTCCAATTGAAGGGCCTTCAAGGGGTATTGTAACTATGTGGAATAGGGATAAAATCCAAGGGTCTCTTATGGCTTATAAAAATCACTTCTTGATTATCAATTTCTCTATGAAATCTTTGAACTGGTCGTTGATCAATGTCTATGGACTGAATAACAGAGCTTTGAGGTAGAAATTATGGATAGACGAGCAATTTCAGGAATAATCCCCAGAACACTAGATGGATGTTAGCTGGAGATTTTAACACTCCCCTATACCCTTTTAAACAATAGGGTGGGATTATGGATTACTCAGATAGCATGTTTGACTTTTCCAAATTTATCAATGATTGGGGATTATTGGATATAAAACTGCAAAACCAAAATTTTACCTGGACCAATAGAAGAAGAGGAAATCAAATGATTCAAGTTAAATTAGATATATTTCTTATCTCAAGTAACTAGAAGGATTATCATATTATGCATGTGCAGGATTTTCCTAGAACCATGTCTGACCATTGCCTGCTCTTCCTTAGTTGGAGAGAACAGGGACAATCTAGACCTTCCCCATTCCATTTTGAAGCTATGTGGATCAAACACAAAGACTTGAGACAAATGGTGGCCCAATGGTGGAAAATTCCTATTCAAGGTACTCCTATGTTCAAAATAGTCAAGAAATTTCAGCACATTAAACAAGAAGTTTATGGATGGAATAGATATAGCTTTAGGCAGGTCTTTCAACAGAAGAAAAATATAGTGGGAAAACTCAATGATATACAGCAACTAATAGATCAAGGGGATGTCTCTAAAGACACTTTGGAAGAAGAGAATGTCCTATCTTCTGAATGGAAGAATCTTATGGAAAGAGAAGAGGTTTTCTGGAAACATAAATCTCGTGTTTAGTGGCTTAAAGAGGGGGATAGGAACATTGCCTTCTTTCATCTCTCAGCTATGAAACATAGGAAAGCCAACTCAATAAATAAGCTTGTTCTAGATAATGGCAACATTATAACTAAGGATAATGAGATAGGGGAACAAGCTAGGGCTTTATTTTATAATCTACTCACAAAAGAAAATAATAATGATAGAAATAATAGACCTATGAACCAATTCATTGATAAAATCCCTTGTTTGATAATGGAGGAAGATAATCTAGAGATGTTAAAGCCTATATCTGAGGAAGAAGTCCATGATATTTTATTCTCCATGGGTGCATACAAAGCCCTGAGTCCTGATGGCTTTCCTCCTATATTCTTTCAATAATATTGGGAGATAGTAGGAGTAAATCTCACAGCTGTTATTTGTGATTTTTTTAGATCAAGAAAACTTTTAAAACAAGCTAATAATACCTTCATAGTACTTGTTCCTAAAAAATCACAACCTTCACACCTTACTAATTTTAGGCCCATTAGTCTATGCAACAATATTATAAGCTATGTACTAAAGTGTTGGTTATGAGGATTCAACCTTTACTAGACAAAATTATTTCTCCTACTCAAAAAGGTTTTGTCCTGGGCAGGTAGATTCTTGATGCTATGATCACCACACATGAGACTATTCACTCCATGGATAAGAGCAGAATCCCTAGTATGGCTCTCAAGCTAGATATTTCTAAAGCTTATGATAGAGTCTCATGGATTTTTCTGTTCCAAGTGATCAAAAAATTTGGGTTTAATGATAAAATGTCTCACTTGATATGGAACATTGTCTCTTCTGCAAAATTCTTAGTGCTGGTAAATGGTGTACCTAGAGGGTTTTTCTCATCTTTGAGAGGAATTCATCAAGGAGACCCTCTCTCCCCATACTTATTCATCATTATGGTAGAGGCATTGGGAAGATACATACAAGTAGATATAGCCTCAAAAGAGCTAGTGGGCATCAAACCTGCCTCCTCCCTTCATTCTATGGTGGTGTAGCAGTTTGTGGATGATACCATCTTCTTTGGCATCTCATCAGTGATTGAAGCTAGAAGATGGAAGAATATCTTAAATAATTATGCCATAGAGTCGGGACAAAGAATAAATTTCCAAAAAAACAATGTGTATTTCTTTAACACTCCTAATAAACTTAGACATATAATGATTGATATATTAGAATGTGATGAAGTTGCTCTACCAACTACCTACTTGGGTCTCCCACACATAGTCAAAGAGGTATCTCCTAGTTTTTGGAATGGAATTGTGGAAAGAACGCAGAGGAAACTTCTTGGTTGGAAAGGGAAACTACTTAGCAGTGCTGATAAACTGTAACTTCTTTGGGCCTCGCTGCAAGGTATTCCTACATACTTCATGTCTCTTTTTTAAAAAATTATGTATTTTGCTAAGAAACTGGAGCAAATCCAAAGAAAATTTTTATGGACGGGGTGGAAGACAAACAGAGAATGTAATTAGTCAGATGGGAAAAAGTGTGTCTTCCAAAATCTCATGGTGGACTCAATATTAGGTCTATCAAGAACATGAACAAAGCCCTTCTCTCAAAAGTTAGCTGGAACTTGATCCATAAAAATAATGATTGGGGGGAAATAATGTATGCCAAATACATGCATAACATTGATGATTCCAACTTTCTTCAATAGATGGGATTACCCCAACAATCTATGATATGGAATAAAATGCTAAAAACTAGAAGCCTTCTTAAACAGGGAATTAGATGGAAACTTGGAAATGGCTAGCATATTAAATTTTAGGAAGATATTTAGTTAAAAGACAAGGCTCTCATCACACAAGGAAAATATGGAGAGATTGCTAACTTGGCTACTCAGTTTTTTGGAGATAGGGTTAGTGATTATATGGAAAATGACAATGGGATGAGGAGCTGGAAAAATCTATTAGACTGTTGTGATCATCAGCCTCAAATTTTTCCTAGAGTGTGAGAGATCTAGTAGTGCATTCAAGAGATTAGAATCCCTCTCTTCCCTTGTGATGATGAACAATACTGGTGGCCAGATAAGAATGGATTGTTTTTTGTCAAATTTGCTTACCATTTGCTCATTCTTGAAGCTCAGAATAAAGATGTATGGAAAAAGGTTTGGAATCATAAACTTATTCCAAAAATTAACATGTTCTAGTGGGTTGTTGCTCATAACAAAATCCTAACTCAGGATAACCTTCAAAAGAGAGGGTTTACACTGGTTAACAAATGTTTCTTGTGTGGTTCAAAAGAGGAATCAGTTTCACACCTCTTCATCCACTGTGATTTTTCCCAAAAATTATGGGGCACAATACTTAACTGTCAGGGGATCTATAGCTCTACCAATTAGATCACAATTGATTACTTTCTTATATGAAATTAAACATGAAATTATACCAGAATGATAAAGTAGCTAGAAACTTGAGACAACAAAGAATTTGAGAGACAATACACACTCTTGTATTAAATACTACTAGAAGAAAATACAATAAGGAAGATGCCACTTCTTCTTCCACCTCAAAGGCTTAACACACCTCAAGACCTTCTTCCCTCTCTCTCTTGCTCAACATAACAACTCTAAAGCCTGAGTTATTATCCCTCTTTGAATGCTTCAGCTGATCTCCTTGACCTTGCTAGCTTCAATGCCTTTACTTGCCTTCTTTTCTTAATTACAATACATGCCTTATGGGTCTATAAATAAGATCCCATGCTTACAAAAATAGAACTCTAGTTACAATAATTAGACACGCAGCTCGTGACTATAATTAGTCGCTTGTCATGCAAACACTCGCTTCACTTAACTAACTGTTCGTCAACAGCAGTTCTGAAAATACACAGGCGACCGATGCCAGTCCCTGCTAGTCTGGTGCTGTCGATGTCGGCTAACTCCCTGCCATCGTCGGTCTCCTTCTCCACTACATCTGACCGACGTCGGTCATACTACTGACGCCGGTGGCTCTGGTTCTTCAGCATCCTTCCTTCTAGTGTCTGCAAATAGTTGAAGCTTTTAGCTCCACACCATAACAATCTCCCACTTAGAGATAAATAGCTGCAACTTGTACCTGTACTTGTACACCATCTATTTTGTTCTTTAGGCTCTGTATCCCTCTTCAATGTCACTCTTGAAGACCAACCACCATGCAAACCTATGATGCAATACCTGTATCTTATGCCACAAGAATTTTGCTACTCCCAAATTCTCCATGACATACTTCTGAACCAACTCTACCCTTAGCTCAGAAAACTCTCTGTATATGAAACCCTGCAACAAGTAACACAATACAGTAATAGGATAATGTAGCTAATATTATCCAACCTGGTAAAGATAAAATACAATGGTCAAATCTTCAATGTCTATAGCATAAACAAGACCATATACCATAGCCTTCTGTCTCATGTGTCCATCCACTCTCTTCTCTAAAACGAGAATCCATCCCTCTATCCAATGCTTCCTTCCAGCTGACAACACTACCAACAAATACCTATTTGGTTCTCCAAGGACTCACACTCCTCATCCATGCCAAGCTCCCACTATTCTTGGATTCTACCTGCATTGCTTCTTCCATCTTCCTAGTTCATGACTATCAGTAAGCAATATAAAGAAGGTGAACAATGAATATGAGGTTCACATACCTTTCTTGACCTCCACATGGGTGTTTGAGACATATTAATTCACCCAACATCCATTTTAATGACCGATATAGGCCATCTCCCAGTCTGTTCCTGATCGATGTCGGTTCCCTGCACTGATCCTGACTATCGACGTCATTTCCCTGGCCAACGCCGGTGTCCCTCCTACCGACATCAATCCTTATGACCGACGTTGGACTTCTCCAGTTCGACCTATCGACCCTGCTGGTCTACACATGATCGATGTCAGTATCTGGATGACTGACGTCAGTGCCAAGCTATCGACATCGGTGTCTGTGTGTTCCTGTAAGTGATGAAATTTTCATCCGTGAGCTCTTCTTGGATCAAACCTCTATCCATGCTACCCTGCTCAGATTTATTCAGCCCTGGTGACTGGTCTCTATCCTTCATCTCCTCCATAAACACCAAGGCTTCTTTGTTCTTTTCAAAAGCATCAAATTTCCTCTTTCTATAATGAACTGTATTTATGCTTTCCAAATTTGAATGCAGACCTTTTAAATCAAGAACTTCCATTCCCTTCCTATTCTTGTGACCAAGCCTATTAGGCCACATCTTCGAATCTACACCAGAAGTAGAATCAGTAATACAAGTAGACAGATAAAGAGTATCTACTTTCTTACCTCTTGCTAGAACAAGTGCTCCCTTGGTAACCTTCCAAGAATCCGCTGTGAGGGTTATTGTGCATCCCTCATCTCCCAACCTTCCTACAGAAATCAAACTCTGCTTTAGAATTGGAACATGCATGACCTCTTTCAACACCCACGTGTTGTCAATCTGTAATCTCAGCTGCACTTTCCCTTTGCCAACTATCTGACAAGGCGTACCATCCCCTAAATAGAGCACTCCAAAATCTCCCTGTTCATACTCATAGAACAAATCTCTGTTTGGGGATGCATGAAAAGATGACCCAGAATCTAAAATCCATGATCCTACCTGACTATCCGAAGAAAGTATGAGAGCATCTTGCATCACAATATTTGCATCCTTTGCTTCTTCCATACCTGCATGTTGATTCTCTTTATCTCTCAGCCAACACTCCTTCTTTGTATGTCCTTTCTTTCCACAAAACCAATAGGTAATACCTTTGGACTCGAATCTCCTTCTCAACCTTGATTTCCCTTGCTCAACCTTCTCCTTTTCCCTTTCCCTACTTTTTACACTTAGAGCATTCCCTGATGATTCACCTGTGCTTCTCTTGCATATTTCTTCATTCAAGATCACACTCACAACATCATCAACTTTTAAGATTTTAGAAGTAGATGTAGAATTACTTACTGCCATAACCATACCATCCCAACTTTTAGGCAAAGAATATAAAATCAAGAGAGCCTTTACCTCATCATCAAAAACAATATTGACTGAAGCTAATTGGTTTACCAAACAATGGAAATCACTGAGATGAGTATGTACCGATCCACCTTCCTGCATTTGCAAAGTAAATAGCTGCTTCATAAGATATACCTTATTAGAAGCTGAGGGCTTTTCGTATAAATTTGCCAAGGACTTTATCAACTCTTCTGTTGTCTTGCACTATGATAAGCTGGAAATCACAGATGATGCAAGGCTCAACCTTATGGAACCAAGAGCCTTTAAATCAAGAATGTTCCATTGTTCATCCTTCATATCTGTGGGCTTGCATGCAACCCCACCCAAGGGTAAGTACAAATCCTTCTGATATAGATAGTCCTCAATCTGTATCCTCCAATGTTGATAATCTTGCCGTTGAACTTCTCCATTTGTAGTCTACTTTCTTCTGCCATTGCTGAACTCCCACTCAATCAAAAAACCCTGTGAATGACCTGTAATCAAAAAACAATACCCTACTTCCTGCAAACCGTAGCTCTGATACCACTTGTCAGGGGATCTATAGCTCTACCAATTAGAGCACAATTGATTACTTTCTTATATGCAATTAAACACAGAATTATACTAGAATGATAAAGTAGCTAGAAACTTGAGACAACAAAGAATTTGAGAGACAATACACACTCTTGTATTTTAATACTACTAGAAGAAAATACAATAAGGAAGATGCCACTTCTTCCTCCACCTCAAAGGCTTGACACACCTCAAGACCTTCTTCCCTCTCTCTCTTGCTCAACACAACAACTCTAAAGCCTGAGTTATTATCCCTCCTTAAATGCTTCAGCTAATCTCCTTGACCTTGCTAGCTTCAATGCCTTTACTTGCCTTCTTTTCTTAATTATAATACATGCCTTATGGGTCTATAAATAAGATCCCATGCTTACAAAAATAGAACTCTAGTTACAATAATTAGACACGCAGCTCATGACTATAATTAGTCGCTTGTCATACAAACACTCGCTTCACTTAACTGACTGTTCGTCAACAGCAGTTCCAAAAATACACAGGCGACCGATGCCGGTCCCTACTAGTCTGGTGCTGCCAACGTCGGTCAACTCCCTGCCATCGCCGGTCTCCTTCTCCACTGCATCTGACCGATGTCAGTCATACTGCCGATGCCGGTGGCTCTGGTTCTTCAGCATCCTTCTTTCTAGTGTCTGCAAATAGTTGAAGCTTTTAGCTCCACACCATAACATTAACAACTTTGGTATTGAATGGGTCTATAATTTTGACCTTAACGAATTAATTATCAACTAGAATCCAACCTTCACACATCCTTGGCTAATGGAATTATGGAATCAAACTCTACCATGTTTAAGCTAGACTTTATGGAAAGAGCTCAACCATAGAATTTTTAGGGACATTGCTAGAAATGCATCTTAGGTGTTTAACTCCTTTGCTAAGACCATTATGGAAAGTGTCACAAGAGCTCATATTAATGTTGTGAAGAAACCCCTATCTCAAATTGAAAATCAAATTGTAGCCAAATGGAAGGTTTTAAACCAAATCCCTAGGTATAATAACTCCAAAATGCTACAGAGACTAAATATTAAATGGATCCCCCTAAAGCCTAACTGGATGAAACTCAACTTTGATGGGGCATCCAAGGTAGATGGTAAAGCTAGTGGAGGAGGAATTATAAGGAATGATAAAGGATGGATGTCTGTTATCTATGCTAGTGGAATTGGATGCCAGAGCAACAACTATGTTGAAGTAATGGCTCTACTATGGGGGTTAAAATTAGCTATATCCCTAGGAATAAGGAACTTGAGTATACAAGGAGACTCTAAAATGGTCATATATGTAGTTAATAAAGCTTCAAATGTGGGAATTAAGATAAAAGACATCATTACTGATATCCAATTTCTTTTGCAAAAGTTTTCTAGAGTAGAGATTTCCCATATCTACAGAGAGGGAAACAGGGTCGCTAATGCTTGTGCCAACCTTGGTCAACAATTTTTAGGTTGGAGGGTGTGGCAACAAGGTGTTCATATTCCCTTAAACATTAGGGAGATTATTCAAAAGGAGATGACTTGTCAAGAATGAGGCACATTGATGAAAAGGATAGATCTCAGAGGTGGTCCATTTGGAGAGAGCCATCGAGGATCTCAGAACTTGATAACCTTGGTACTTATTTGACAATCATTCATGATTCATTAAATCATGAGATTGAGGCACGTGGGTCTCATCATGAAAATCAATGGGAAATAATTTCCAAACATGGGAGTAGACAATGCCATCTCTGTAAGGTATTTTGAATAATGAGCCATCACATCTTCATTTTGCATAAACAAAAACAAGGGTTAGCTACCATTTCAAAGCAGAAGGCTAAACTTAGGAACTCCATAGTTTGGGTCTACAAATACAAAATGGGAGAAGACCATATTTGAATTAAACCTATCTCTTATTGTGAATTCAAAGATAATCAATTAGTTTGGCATTATTGTAAAGAAGGGGGTATTAGCCCATATCTGGAAAGGCTTAATGGTTATGATGAAAACTTGTCCAAGCAGTTTGTGAGATCCTAGTTAAATAGGTGGGTCACGGTGGGTGGAATTAGTTTTGAAATCTTTGAAAAGGTGATTTCTATGGCCATGGGAATGACCATGTAGGGAATAAAACTTCAAAGGAAAACCAAAATTATGGATCTGGCAAGCCATAAACTATTTCTGGGTGAGGGAGAAGAACTCATCCCATATCAAGGAGGATTCAAGCATGCTAAAATTATAGAGCCATGGGATGGAGTGTGCTTCATTCTCATGAAGTAATTCATGCTTGAAGGGTGATTTATCAAGTTCTATAATTACCACCTCCCTTTGTTAAACCACCTCAAGCGTAATGTTCTTATTAGTTTCCCTTTTTACCTACCCCCCTCTTTGGAACACTTTGTCCTGAGGGTGAGAGATAAAATGGATAAGAAGCTAGATATGAACCCTATTCCCCTAACACCAAGGGCTAATTTTCTACTTACACAACTTTCATCATGCCCTAGAGCCATCCAAGACTCTCAAAGTTGATAGTGGAGACATTCCTTCCAACCTAGTGTCTAGTGATGCTATTGATGAGTCTTATTTTTCCCTTGCTCCCACCAAAACAAAAGATGTTTCTTTCTCCACCCCAAAAGAGACCCCTGTTGATACCCCCAACTCCTTTGTGAGCAATAAGGGTAAGAAGAGAAAGGTCTGATGAAGAGGGAGAGAATATTAAAGAGACCACAGAGGGGACCCACAAAAATCTAGGTAGAGCCATGAGGGGCCAATGTGGTAAATCTCACAAGTCTTCCAAAATTAATAAGGAAGGATTCTCCTTCGAAGTGTGAAGGTTAGGGCAAATTCCTAGTTAACCTACCCTAAAGGCTAGATTGATTGATTACTTAGAAAGTGCTTTAGAATAAGCAACCCAAGAGGAAGAGTCTAAGGAGCTAAAAATCTAGGAAATTTTGTAGGACACTGGAGGGAAGCAGGAGACTAAGGACTTTGAGGTTATTGAGGAGCATGGTGTTGACACTATGGAAACTATTGACAATAAGGGGAAAATGTATGTCAAGGAAGCTAGTGAGGATATTGAGAATGAGACTGATTGGAAAGATGAAATTGGGGCCCTAAAGGATCATATTCAGAGGCTAGAGTAGAATTTTACCAAAGGAATCTGGAATACAATTCTGTTGAACATGTTTATGCTAAAAGAGGGGGTAATATTGGGCATGCTGACAATGTAGAAAATACTGAGAAAATGATCTTCTTAAATCAATGGTCATGTAAGTAGAGTCCTCTCTGACTCTAGTCTTTCCATTTCTTGTGTTTTGTTTATGTCTGTTGTTTCTCAACTAGTGTCATCATCTCTTTGAAGGCATATTTTGTTTGATTGCCTTCTTGTCTATTTTTCTTGTTAAGGGTTTGGCCCCTAGTTTTCTACCTTACCTTATCAAAAACAAGTAATCCCATTTCCTAGGTGGCCCATACATGAGAGACCATTGTATCAAATATAAATCATTGATTATATAGAATCATCATCTACTAGTAAACAACATGATTATTTATCTAGAGTAACTAAACATGTTCTAATAATTATTACTTGAAATATAATATAGATCATAAAATGATGGGTTCTACAAACTCATAATCCTTATATTACCTCTTCAAGACCATAGAGTCCTATGATACATACACATAGCATTACAGAGCCTACCTACACTAGATATTAACTTGTACATGATCCTTGGTAGTACCACTAGTTTGCTATGTCATATATAGTGTTCATAGCACTTCTAGATGAGAATCCCTTATATGAGATAATTGGATATCGATGCAGAGCTTCAAACACTTAATATAACACTTTATCTTTTCTTTGATTCACTAATTTAACCTTAATCCCTTAGGACAACATGAAACTATAGTTCTATGGTTCCTCAAAATGGATCATGGCTCTTGGAATCCTATAAGTATGCATAACATTCATTCAATACCCTTGGACACTCTCAAACACTCAACATACTTCAGCACTCCTTCCCACCTTCCAAGATCTCAATAGTATTATAACACTTATAGCCCTTTTTTATATTTTGGGATTGTATGGTCATATTAAGGATGATCAATCCAAAATAACTTCATATATGAGGATGATTTATCAGTATAACCCTTCCTACAAATTTTCATGGTCTAACTTTGCCTATAGACCCCTTTTCCATCACTAGACCTTCCTTTAATAGTATTGTTTTTGCCTCTTCATCAGCATACCTATCCTATATTATACTCTTTTACTTCTTTGGTGACCATTCTAAGGTTTCATGCTTGCCCCTATTCTTATTGGAAGCACCCTCTATCATGTTATCATCTATTACAATTTCTCCTTTCTTGACTGTCAAATTAGTCAACTCATCATTTTGCCTTTCATCTTCATGGAATAGAAAATTAGACTCATCCTCTTTTACTTGTTCATCTCTTTCCTCAAGCACTTCATGTGCTTATTTATTATTCACTAATCTA
>JARHVA010004737.1:915000-1190000 GCA_037957365.1 Torreya grandis | reverse complement strand
ATTACACTAGTTCTCAGATTCTTTAGATTATAGTAAGGACATGTTATCAAAACATGTTTTCCATAATTGTACAAATTCCAAATTCACCAAATTTCATAATCATATGATTTAGATACACATTTATGTCAACATTTTATACATTGATATTGTTGTTATACCTAGGTTTTAGATTGATGCATATATGAGGTGCATATTCCATATAAATAGCACATAAAATTACAAAATTAAATCATTTCCTAATTTTAAATACTATTATGGACTGTTATTATACCCAAGTTGGACTTTTATGGACTGTTATTATACCCAAGTTGGACTTTTATGGACTGTTATTGGCCAATCTACTAGTAGTTGGTTCACTTTTGGAAGGTTGAGTTTATCAAATCACTCAATCTTATGAATATTATAAATTAGACTTGATTAAATGATCAAAATGTACCATATTTATTAGTGGATTTGATTAAATCATCCACACTAATCAGATATATGTTATTAATTGATTAAATTGCTCACATCCACTAGATCATGCACATATTTTGGTTTCATGCTTGAGATGAAACAATCTCATTGGACATGTCCCAACTCAAGTTAACATAATTTTTTGGGGCTTTTGTCCTTGATATATGTGGTTGCATGCATGTATGCATGCATTTATAGGTTTAGATTTATCCTAATGGTTGATCAATGTTTTATAAAGAGGCATACTTTCAAATCCAATTTCTAAAAGTCAAGATGGTTGCATCAACACACATTTATACTCTTAACATTTCTCTTTATAATTTCAATAATTTAAAATTCATTCAATTTTATATTTCATACATTGATTATATACTGTAACATCATCTTAGTCACAGGTTAGTCATCAACAAAGCTCTAAATTTAGGCTAGGCTCACATAAAGATAAGGTGTGTTATACACACCTACATATACATTTATTTCCTTTAAGATATAAAATTCATTACTAGATTAAATGGGGGGAAATTTATATACTAAAATCTATTTTATGTAGTAATATAATCTTGTACACTTGGAAAAAATCCATCATGGTTGTAACTTCTAGTTATAGGCATGCCCACTACTAAAAGGCTCATGTTCACTATATCTTTGTGCATAATTTTATTACTTCTTAGTTTGACCATTATATTTCTAATTACCAAGCCTTATATAATGTGAAAAAATATATAAACTTGATCATTATCATTCACTCCCAGTTTTGGACCTATACCTACTTTATAACTTCCTAGAAACTTGTGTCCTAGATAGACACCTACATCAACGTAAGCATTCGCTTTTCCTACAAAGTTTTGAGTGCCAAAAATTCATTATAATTTTAAAATGAAACATATCCTAATTTTAGAATAAAGTGATTTAATGTGATATATTTTTAAAATGGATTGGTATATATATACAAGATCAACCTTCATTCATTCATTAACCATAAAACACTAAGAACTCACAAGATAAGCTACCAAAAATCATTCAATCAAGCATTCAAGTGATAAAACATACCCTATTTATCCTTATTTCCATATCAGTAATAGGATCCATATTCTCATGGGTCTTAAGCATTCAAATAGTAGTCTATGATCAACATTTACTAAGTTACAAGCTAGGTCACTACATGCCATTTTTTATGGCATGTTGCATCTTGATACACACAATATAACATGTAAGGGAGAAATACATAATTATGAGGCCATATTCAAAGTATTGGCTATGTAGGTAGTGCTCATTGATAGAGGGGTCCTTGGGGTAGCTTGTCATTATAAACCCATTAATCCATTTTTTTCATAGTCACTACAAGGGTGAGGAAGTTAGGTTTTTGATCATTTGACAAAGAGTGAAAGATTGTGTGCATAATATGCATACATTAAAATAAATAGAATATAAAATACATAAGGTTTTAGTGGGTTACATATAGATCCAGATAGTATTTCATATTGGACATTGTAACACAATTATACGCCTATATCAATATAACCATCTAGATCTATTACAAGTGTTTGAGAACATAAAAAGTATAATCCCAAAATATAAAGATTATTCTAGTATTAGCTTTTGATATACTTATAGACTATTCCAGATTATGTATGCATGAGCATAGTAAACTAGTTAGGTATTAATTATTCCCTTTTATTGTAATATACATCAACAATTATACTTTACAATTTTTATAAATCTTAGTTATATACTTAAATATATTATTTATCTAAGTTTATATTAATTATCATACTTATTGGATTAGTTCAACATATTTGTGTAAAATTTAATCTAGTACCTCTTAACCCTAGATAACCCATTATCTAAATTTAGGGTTAAATACTAACAAGTGTACACTTAGGTGAGAATATTCACATGGCTGTACAACACCCACTACAAAAGGCACAAGTGGCCCTTAGTGACTTAAATTACTAATCAAAATGGCTAATCATCACCAAGATGCTTGATCTAAGGTGATCAAAAAGGTTATAGGAACCTTTATTCATGAAACTCATGAACTATGTTAAGTACTCACCTACCAAAATGCTACCGAACATAGCACATAATAAGCACTCACAAAACCCAATTAAGTTAACCATTTAAATAATCTAAAGTTTCATGTCTCCCTTTAAGACACACACTCATTATACCATGAATCCCTAACTCAAGAAGGGTCCTCAAAGTAACATCCCAAATTTCAAGGCTCATGTCTCATATCCATTATGGTGCCCTATAATTCACCTCCTGTAGGTCAAATTTGAAATACACTTAATGGCATTCCAATAAACTTGCACAATAATTAGTGACAACCTTGAAAATAAATGAAAAATAACATCATGCATGGGGTAAATATATAATTGACACTCCTAAATGATTAAGGAAAAGAAACCAGTATAGAATTCATCTTCTTATGCAAATAATTTCCTAATAAATAGGGTCATAAATTTAAGGGGGTCATTGACCACACCATTTGGATTTCATCATATAAATAAGATTTGCATACCTTGGGTACTAGCAAAACATGTGATAGGAGATAATAATACCACTCTAACATATTCAACACTTAAACTAAGTCGATGATCACACTTACTTGGAGCCAATATGCCTTAAGGCTTGCATGTTCCTCTTCAACCAACTCTAACATCCAACTCCAATGGATTGTCTCTCTAGTGTGTGTTAAAAAATAGGACATATCCTACTTCCAAAAAGGATACAAATACCATTCACCATATGTATTGGATAAAACAAAATGGCCCACATGAAGCTCCCTATCAAGTCCATCTATATGGTATCACAAGTCTATCACACAAGGTGAGGATGAAAATATAACAATACTCATATGTACATGAATAAGTTTCAAATTGAAACCCATGTGTAACACCATGAGGTTATATATCCCCTACATAGAAAAAGTACATCCATATGTATCTGTAACTCTCTAAGGTCCATGAAGACAAGAATTTAAGCCTAAGGATAGACTATGCCCAAACTCTTCTTGGAACTAATCATAAGGAAAAAATAGGCAACTAAGTAAAATTAAGATGGCTTCATTAAATTCATCTTGTTTCTTTCCAATCTCATCACTCAAGGACATAGAACATCAATAAACCGTCTACAACACTCTGCTTAAGTGGCAAGGTAGCATGTACTTGCAATTGGGTCATTGAACCTAAAAAAGCCCATATAGATATGTACAAGACACTCTATAATCTAGTTGAGATCAATCTGGATGGTCTTAAGAACCAAGATCAATTTATAAAATAACTCATCTATGAATTCATCTAAGGTAAGGAAATAGTCATGGGAAATTCCCATCAACCAATTAGATAAGATCTTTCTCGAGAGCTAATAATCTCTTGGCCCTCATGACCATCTAAATTTCTAACACCTAGTTGGAATCTTATTTCAAGCCTACATAAAAGCTCATCTATTGAACTATATGGGTAGCTGTCTAAAAATATTAAAATGGGTCTCTCAATGACTTAGACCAAAAAAAGAAGCTAATCATATGTTACTTATCTAAAGAGTTCATAGTCTAAGGAACTCTTCATTTGTATTGTTCTTACATCCTTAATAAATTATAACACCCAAAAAGTACATGTATTAATCTATTAAAAAATAATCGGTATCAAAAAATGATCCCAATAGTTTGTGGTATTATAATCATGATTCGATACCAAATTTTCATTCCTAAAAACTAACACAATAGAACACACACAAAAACAAGCCTATTTTTTAGTTCTTTTATTTTTTGAGAAAAGTGCAATGCACATTTTGTAAAAAATTATTTCCCATTGGCTATCCAAAAATTTTACATGAGATGAAAATGTCTTTAAACAAAATCACATGCCTAAATGACATCAATCACAATGTCTAAGTGGTTGCATGGTCATTACATAACCATGGTATCCCCATTTTTTCTAATCATCCTAAAATATATCAAACAAGCCTACAATTCTATAAGTTGACCTATAAGTACTCATGGCCCTAAGGCCCAAAAAATGATGTTTGAATAATGTGAGTTAGGTTCAAGTAACCACTGGCTCTACCTATACTATATAAATCTTTGTGGTGCTCAAAAGCATCTATGGGTGAATCTATCCAATCACAAGGCTTAGTTCACACTTAAGTCAGAATTAAAGAATTTTTTTTCCTTAATTAAAATTTAAATAAATATCTCAACTAAATATTTTATAGTCCCCATATGACCTCTATAAGGGTCTAAAATATCCTAAATAATCCCATTGAGAATGGATCACTCCATATCAGTTGTTGGATCGATTCAACCTTGACCATCAAATTTGATAAAATATGAGGAATCCCTAGAAATCCTTTTGGAAGTAAAGAAAGGCTTCAAATTATACATTAAGTCACAAATTTATATTTTATAAATTAGGGAAGAGGTGTTGGAGGATGACTTATCCATATTCATCCCTCCTCTCCTTCCTCAACCTTGGATGATTGACATAAATGGAGTCTCCAAGATTTTGATCCTTGTTTCACTTATTTATTTTTCAATTCTAATTCAATACATGCATACATGGATTTATTTTATAGGTACCCATATCTTCATAAATATTCCTTGAAGTCTCAATCTCCCACAATTTTCAAAAGGTCTTTGGGAACTTCAAGCTCCACCATAGCCAATAATGGACGTCAACAAGTTTTAAGATAAAAATGTAGAAACATTTTACATTTAAATTTGTCTCAGATTGAATTAATCAGAAAAATATTAGGGGTCTCCTTTTGGGTCAACCCATTTTGGGGCTTTTAAGAGTCTATATTATCCCACAAGGCCAAAATGGAATCCCAAGGACAAAAGTTGCACAAAGTGGGATTGTGAGGTTCTACATGTTAAAAACACTTTCATGTGGAAGGGATAAAAATTATGGGGGTTCATTTTGGGTTCCCCCACCTTCGAACCACTAGATATCCATAATCGTGGTTGCAAAATAGGTAACTAGGTTATAAAATAGGTCTAAAGCATATATAAGGAGAAAGGGTTCAAGTCTAAAAATTAAGTTATTTCAAGATTCAAAACTTGTTTCATGCAGAATAGTAGAAAATTTGATGGGGGTCCCTTTTTGGGTCATCCCACTTATAGGTCTCTACATCTGTGAAATCATCAAAACAAAACTAGGTATATTAATTATCAAGGTTTTCGTTTTAATAAAATAAATAAATTTAAATGCAAGTTCAACTTGAAAAATCCATGGGTTTTAATTAAAAATGACTAAATTAAAAATCATCCATTTATTTTCATTAATATTCTAACCATATGGTTAAATATCATTATTGGTCAATTCATATTGACTTAACCCTAACATAAATCACATGTATGCATTTAAACCACATGGTTTCCCCCACCAAAAAGGCAACACACAATCTGAGAGTATAAACCATATGTTGCTCACTTAGATAGTTGTTAATGGGCTCTAACCAATGCCATTTTATCACATGGGTGACCTCCATCTAATTAGCTAGCCACCATATAATAAGGGGTTAATTCCTCTCAAGAGTAATTTTATAACAATGAATTACCATACAGAGTAGAAAACTTAAAAAAATCATTTTAGACAGACTAGGAATCCAAAAATTATAAAACTAGCAATGTTGGATCCCTAATTCTTATTTTAGGCACCTGATTGCCTTAGTTTGTATGATTAAAATTTTCATAAATTTGGGTTAATTTAAAAAGGAAATAACCATTGTTCATAGTTGAAGCTTAAAAATTTACAACTTTTAAATGGTAACACAAAAATATTTTATAAATTGGTACATAATCTTTAGAAATCCTAATTTATAATAAAACTTATTTATGTAAAATTAGGTAAGTTTAAACTTTCTTAAATTTTTTTTGCATATAATGGTCCTTTAATGGACTCAGTGGCAAACTAAGAATGAAGCATAAAGACTCATTTTGATTTATATTTTCTTGAATGACATAGAATTAAATTCTGAAACATATCATTATAGTAGTATTTTCTAACTTGGAATTTCAATTTCAAAAAAAAACCATTTGATACATCCATTTTCTTCCTCTCTAATAAGTTATACAAATGATAAATAGACACTTGTTCACACTTTTTACATCATAATTTAAATTTAAATTTTATTTCTAATTTAATAATGAATAAATTAAAATAACATAGCTCTGAAACATCCAATATACTTTCTTTGCATATCTATTAAATAACTACCACAATATGTTCTTTAAATGAGATCCACTAACAAGTAGAGGCTCACCTCTCATCCTTTTTCCATCATCAATTGACTACCTTATGCACCCCTAAGCCTAAGAATCTTAGATTCAAACACAATCACATCATAGTTTAAGGTAGACATGTTGATAAAAATAAGTTTAGATGGTAAAAATACCAAACAAGGAAAGCTTACTTGTAAATACATCTAGGAGGATATAAGTTCAACTACACAAACAAGGCTTCCATCTCCAAAACTATTATAAAAGGAAATAAAAACACAATATAAAACACCAAATGATAATGAGCTTCTATAATGTGTTTCCAACACCAAAAAGTCCCACTAAATGATAAGAATAATGTGGGATAATTCACTTTTTTATTATCTCTTATCCATGGGAGAACATATGCATAGTAGACAATTATAAATAAACATGTATAAGGCCCTTGGTAACTACTGTTCTACCATCCAACTATAAATACACAAAAAACACCATGTAGGAGGACATTGAGAGGCCCAGTTTCTACTACTAATGTAGAAAATAAAACTACATATGAGGGCATCAAGAATTTATCCACTTGCCAATACCAATACATGAGAGTGCACAAAAAGTAAACAAATTCACAAAAAATTTGGTAGCATAACCTGGGCTATTACATCTCCAAGCCTAAATGGGCATTAAAACCAACTGGTAGCCATTGGAAAAAAAATTACATACAATTAAAGAAAGAGGGTTGTTTCATGTAAATTTTCACTTAAGTTATAAAGAAAG
Source organism: Torreya grandis (assembly GCA_037957365.1). Classification (NCBI taxonomy): domain Eukaryota; kingdom Viridiplantae; phylum Streptophyta; class Pinopsida; order Cupressales; family Taxaceae; genus Torreya; species Torreya grandis. Next base: position 1,182,550 of record JARHVA010004737.1, on the reverse strand, counting down.
AGAAAATCAAATCGATACAGGTATGGTTGAAAAACCTACTTAGTTGTGCATGCACTGAATCAGAATATTGTGAAGAGCTCCTCTTTGGTTTGGGAGGAAGACCTCTAGATAAGAAATCACTAAAGCAAACTTGTTTGTTAGATAGATAGTTGGGTGGATTGCTTAGTAATGACTAGATCTCAAAAGTGAAGGCTTCCTTAGGGGTTATCAATCCACACATTTCAAATGATCAAGTTGATAAAACTAGAAAGGAGGTACTTGCATCAATTTAAAAATATTACTAAAACTAAACACAAGATTGCTTGCTAAGAAAATAGACTAGAAATTATTAAACTAGTGATAAACTAATTAATACTAGTGTTAGGAGGTTGGGGTATGCTTCAAAAATTTTGAAAGAGGTTTATGAATGATCATAAAATAAAAAAATGAGATTTGATTGGGTGTAGGTGGGAAAAAATAGGTTGATGGTTTTTAGAGCCACAGGTGACTCTTGATGGTTGGGGTGACCGTCGACAGTTATGCCTGACCATCAATGGTTAGGGTCTGATAATTGATAGTTGACTATGTATTTATAGGTTTGATCAATAGCTAAATGACAAGATTTTATAGATGGATATTGGGAGTTAGGCAAAGGCTACATTAATTACAAAGTGAAATTAAAGCATGTGAATATTGATAAATAAGTATGTGTCTTACTAGAAGTTAGTTAGTTGAGTGGCTAAGGTAGTTAGCTTGTTGGTCGAATTTGGCTTGATTCTAGCAAAGTAATAGTACCTAAAAGTTTGGTTGAGAGGAGATGGTAAGTTGGCTCTTAATAAGATGGCTAATAACACTTGATAATGTTAACGACATTGATTGATTTGATTGACCTACAAAATAAAACTCTTGAATGCCTGAGCTCCTAATAATTATTATAGATGGCTTTAACCTCCTAGGCCTCTTTATCTTATAGTCACAAGCAAGAGGTGGAAGTGAAAGTTTAATTGGATCATCTAAATATAATTTGTGCATGCAAAGGCTCACAACACAAATTAGACAAGGTTGTATTTAGAAATGGGTCAATGGAGCTTGCATGCTCTTGGCTAAAAGGTAGATCCTAATCATTGATGATTAGGGGTTCTCAACACTGACCATTGATGGTCACCCTGATCATCAATAGTTAGGGTCCATAAGAATAGGGTCATAAAGGTTAGGGTTATTTATTTAGGTGAACTTGAGTGCAGATTGGTTGGTTTAGGCTTGATATGTGTAAGTTGGTCCCAAAGGGGTCCTAAGGGTATTTCAACATTTGAAAGTGTAAGTGTGTGGATTTTTGGTGTCTAAATTTTTCCCCTTTTTGTTATGTGACTTGTGTGAATGAGCTAAAAAAAATGGAGTATGGGTTAAGGGTCTGGTTACCTCAAGAGTGGAAGGAGGTGTTCCCCTTAAAACTAGGAGTTGGTGAGGTGAAACTAAAATGGGTATAGGTTTGATAAGTGGTAGATGGTTAGTCATAAGGTGGTGACATGAGTTTGTGCATTTAAGACATAAATTTGCACACAAAATGCAATGAAAGGTGTGATATCCAAGATCACACATAGACTAGGCTACCATAGTTGGTAAAAATAAGGTTTAATGCTAAGTAAGATTAGTGACAAGTGCACTATGTGACCACGTATAGGTGTGGTGATTAGGAACACTTGTAAACACAAGTCTCCTAAGTGATTTTCATGTGTTTAATGGGTACCCAAGGTAGGAAGTGCTCCTATGGAAAACACAAATTCATCATGTGTCATGGGTATTCAAGGTAGGAAGTGATCCCAATGAGACACAAGTGGGTTAGTATGTGCAAGGTGGTGAAAAATTCAAAATAGGTCAACATGGCAATGTTATCACTGTAATTAAAGGACCAAGTGTTAGGTTGTGGAGCTAAAAGCTTCACCAAGATGCAAACATGGAGGAGGTGCTGAGTGTCATAGTAACCAGCGTCAGTCAGGCCAATTGACATCAATCAGGAGTGGACAAGAAGCTATCGACATTGGTTATATATCAGTCAATGTTGGTCATCTCCAGATAGATAGCGACCGATGTTGGTCGCCTGTGCAGTTCCAGAACTGTTAGTTACATGAACAGTTTGTTTAATGAACCAGTTGTTTGCATGTAAAGATTAATTTTAGTCTTAGATCTATGTTTCTAATTATTGTAATTATGAAAGTCTAATTATTGTTTGCATGGGATCTATATAATAGACTCATGGGTTGTATTGTAATCAAGGATAAGGAAGATATCCTTTCGATTGTAAGATCTAGGTTTGCAAGTGTGCAAAACTAGGTTGATCTGTAGGTTATGCAAGATCAGGTTAGATCTACATGTTAAGTAAGATCATTTGATTTACAAGTTGTTACAAGTTTAAGGGAAATCTACTTGGAGTACTTTGAGTACTTGTGTACTGGAAGTATTGTTACTGACTATTGGAGGTGAACAACAACTCTGTGTTTGAGTTACTTATTGTGACTGTAATTGAGAGAGAGAACTCTTGAAGGAGAATTACTGGGAGCCCTAGAGGTGTGGGAAGCCTCAGAGGTGTGGGAAGAGTGTGGCATCTTCTTTATTGTATTTTCTTTCTGGATGAGTTGAATACAAGATTGTATTGTCTCTCAAATTCTGTGTTGTTTCTGATTTCTAGTTACTTGTTACTTCTGGTTAAATTCCATGTTTAGTTTCTTATACAAGGTAATCAATTGTGCTTCTAATCCTAACAAAGTGGTATCAGAGCTATGTTTGTTCTAGATTCCTGACAAGTGGTATCAGAGCTAAGGTTATAGGTTCACAGAGCCTAGTTTCGAGTAGGTTTGTGTTTGATTACAGGTCACTCTCAGGGGTTTTTGATTGAGTGTGAGTATAGCAATGGTAGAAGAAAGTACACTAAGAATGGAGGAATTTGAAATCAAGAATGATCAATTACGAAATGATGGAAAGAAAGAGTAGGTAAAGAAAGATTGTTGGTTGGTTGAAGATCAGCATGAAGGAAACGAAGAAGCAGATGTTGCAGATATTATTACACAGGATGCTCTTGTATGTTCCTTGGATAAAGTAGAATCTTAGTTTATATATTTTGTTGCCTCTTTCCATGCAGCCCCAAATAGAGTATTTTTCCATGTTAAGGTCCATGGAGACTTTGGAAAGATTTATTTAGGGGTTGGTGAGCCTTGTCAAAGTATTGACAAAGGGTAAGTGCGGCTGAAATTGTAGACGGCCAACACATGGGTGTTGAAGAAGGTCATGCAAGTCCCCGTCTTGAAGATGAGGCTAATTTCTTTAGGAAATTTGGGTGATGAGAGATGCACAGTAACTCTCATAGCAGATGCACTTGAATTAGCATATGGTAAGAAAGTAGGTATTCTTTATCTATCTACTTGTATTACTGATTCTCCTTCTATTGCAAAGACATGGCTTTGTAGGCTTGGTCACATGAGTAAGAAGGAGATGCATGTTCTTAAGAGGAAGTCAAATTTCTTTGACAAAATTAAGAACTAGAAAGCCTTGGTTTTCTTGGAGGAGATGATGGATAGAGATCAGTTGAGAGGGATGAATAACTCTGAGTAGGGCAGTTTGGATAAGGTTTTGATCCAAGGTGAGCTCACAGGTAAAAAGTCATCACTCATAAGGAAACACAGTTACCGACATCGGTCAGGGGGAACTGACATTGAATAGGCAGGTATCGACATCGATCATGTGCAGACTAGAGTCAGTGGTGTCGAGCAGGTGATGACTGACGTCAGTTAGGGAATTGGCATTAGTGACCAAGTGGACACTGACATCAGTCAAGGAATCGGCATCAGCAATCAGGTGGATTTGACATCAGTCAGGTGTAGACTAGGGTTGACTAGGAAATAGATTTTGGGTGGACAGCAAGTTGTCAAGGAGTCTCAAATGCCCATATGGAGGACTAAAAGGGTAAGTAAGCCTCAAATTCATTATTCCCCTTCTTTATACTTGTTGCTCACTATAGAGCAGGTAGGATCTAGGAAACAGTGGGAGCATGGCATGAATGAGGAATTTGATTCCTTGGATGAGAACCAAATGGGAGATTTGGTAGAGTTTTCAGCCGAGATAAAAGCATTGAAAGACGAATGGATTCCTTAGTTAAAAAAGAGAGAGAATGGACACATGAGATAGAAGGCTAGGTCATATGGTCTTGAGCAAGCTCCAGGACAGTGGTACAGGTTTGACAAGTGTATGACAAAGCATGGCTTTAGTCAATGTCATTGTAACCATTGTGTTTACTTTACCAGGTTGGATAGTGGTCATGACATTATCCTGTTACTATATGTAGTGGGTTCACACATGCAAGGTTTTGTTGAGCTAAAGGTAGAGTTAGTTCAGTGGTGTGCCAAGAAGAATTTAGGAGCGAAATTCTTTGGCATGAGTATTCCTAGAGACAGGGAAGATCACAGGTTAATGTTGTCTCAAGATGATTGTGTGAATAAGTTAGTGGTGTGGTTCAAGATGCAAGATGCAGAACTAGTTAGCACACCTATGGATGGATAGTTCACAAAATAGGGTCCCAATTCACATGATGACATTAAGTACATGCGTACTAGACCTATTTTTGCCCTAGTAGTGGGTGTTTTCAGCAAGTTTGTAGCCAATCCAGGAAAGAAGCACTGGAGAGTAGTTCAGTGGGTTCTTAGGTATTTGAGAGGGACCAGCAGCAGGGATTCATGTTATGTGAGGTCAGGGACTTCTCTACATAGGTATGTAAAATCAGATATGGCAAGTTACATGGATGACAGGAGTAGCATCACAAGGTTCACTATGGTGGTTGGTCTTCAAGATTGAACTTGAAGAGGGATACAAGCCAGGAAACAAATTAGATGATGTATAGGTAGAGGTACAAGTGCAGTTGTTTATCTCTAAGTGGGAGATTGTTAGGTTGTGGAGCTAAAAGCTTCACCAGGATGCAAACATGGAGGAGGTGCTGAGTGTCACAGTAACTGGTGTCAATCAGGCCAATCGATGTCATTCAGGAATGGATAGGAAGCTACCAACATCGGTCATATATTAGCTGACATCGGTCATCTCTAGATAGACAGTGACTGATGTCGGTCACCTATGTAGTTCTAGAACTGTTAGTTACATGAATAGTTTGTTTAACGAACCAGTTGTTTGCATGTAAAGACTAATTTTAGTCTTGGAGCTACATTTCTAATTATTGTAATTAGGAAAGTCTAATTATTGTTTGCATGGGATCTATATAATAGACTCATGGGCTGTATTGTAATCAAGGACAAGGAAGAGATCCTTCTGATTGTAAGATCTAGGTTTGCAAGTGTGCAAAACCAGGTTGATCTACAGTTTGTGCAAGATCAGGTTAGATCTACATGGTAAGTAAGATCATTTGATTTGCAGGTTGTTGCAAGTTCAAGGGAGATCTAATTGGATTACTTTGAGTACTTGTGTACTGGCAGTATTGTTATTGACGGTGGAGGTGAACAACAACTCTATGTTTGAGTTGTTTGTTGTGACCATAATTGAGAGAGAGAACTCTTGAAGGAGAATTACTGGGAGCCCTAGAGGTGTGGGAAGCCTCAGAGGTGTGGGAAGAGTGTGGCATCTTCTTTATTGTATTTTCTTTATGGATGAGTTGAATACAAGATTATATTGTCTCTCAAATTTTGTGTTGTTTCTGATTTCTAGTTACTTGTTACTTCTGGTTAAATTCCATGTTTAGTTGCTTATACAAGGTAATCAATTGTGCTCCTAATCTTGACAAAGTGGTATTAGAGTTGTGTTTGTTCTAGATTATTAACACCAAGAAATATGTGTCTTTAAATGGCATGTCATATGGGCCAAAATATACCAACAATTAGGTGATGAGGTGGTCGAGCTAGTGGGAGAAAGGCATCTCCAAAGTAGGCAAGAACCTAGTGTAGTTATGCTAGGATTTGATAAGTTGCATGTAAAAGTGGAATTGGGGGTTTAAAGGTTTTTCTAACCATCCTTGGTTAGGGTCCCCAGAAGGAGACCATCAAGGGTCACCCTAACCATTGATGGTTAGGTGAAACCCTAAAAATTTGGGGGGTGAAAGTAAAAAATAAAAGTCATTTTGTCATTATTACTATTTCATTGTGTTTGACCAAGCTTTGGTGATTTTAGCATTTTTTTGAGGAAGGTATTTGTTGAGGTGGGTGTTTCTCATTGGTCAAAGGTGTGTGGGTGATTTCATGGGTCCAAAATGTAGGGAGCACAAAGATGCAGCCAAGCACCTACTCATAGGCTCATACCATGGAGGAGGTCATAGAATGAGGTAGGGGTGCATTTAAATTAGTCATGCCATAATGATTTTGTTGTTTAAATTTGCTTGGGTTGGGTAGGTGTGAAAATAAGTTACTTCGGCCTATATTCCCTAAGCTATGAGGTTTATAGAGTATAGAGCTAGTTTGGTTGATGGGCCATTGATAGCTACTCTAGGTTAGTGGGTCGTTATAATGGGTCAGGTAGGGGTCCTAGGGGGACCACCACCAGGTATAGACATAGGCAAAGATGGGGTTAGTGGTAGTAGTTCAAGCCTATGATGATGTTCAAATGTGTTATTTTGATGTACTATTTTGATACTAGTTTGTGCACTGATGTAGTGAGATGTATATTTTTTTGAGAGAGCTAATACATTATTACATGTATTACTTTTTGATGATTCGATGTATATGGTGTATGGCTTTTGATGGTATATATGATGGATGCTTATGGTTTATGTGGTGCTTATGTTTATGATTATGGTTATGTATTATGGTTCCTAACTTGTGTTGTATCATGTTAGTTTGATACTTAGTAGCTTAGGCATGTGATGCTAGAAAGATAGTTATGATGTTGTGATTTTGTTCATGGATATGATAGGATGTGTTATTTATGGATTTATGTTATAATATAATGTAATGGTTTTGTTTATGGTCATATGTATGGAATGATAAATGTTATATGCTATTATGTCTTGCTCATGGATTTGATTTATGCTTATATTGGTATAATGATATGCTTATAGGCTCATATGATGTGATAATTATAAATGGATAGGTTGATGTTTATGTTATGTTGTGATATGCTTACATTGTGTTTGGTGCATAGAGAGATAGATGGTGTTGCTTGTTAACACAGTTGATAATGTTCATGTTTTCGATGTGATGTTTGTTGTTCAAGATTAGAGAGGTAGAATGTGAATATTATTAAAGATGAAAATACATGAAGCAGGTTACAAATTAGATGTGTAGGAAAGTGAGAATAATCATGAGAGGTATATCCACATGAACTAATAAAAGATTAAAAAAAGGAAAATGATGCATTTTCATTGGTAAATATTTATTTGAAGCCCAAATTTGGATTGGTTTAGTGAAGATAAGCCTTTTAGATGCTTCACATTAGCATATGATTAGGTTGATAAATAGGTATATTGATCATAGTGTCAAGTAAGCTCATAGTCCCATGCACATGAGATGTGGAAGGAGAATGGGTGAAACTGGAACCATTAGTGAGACTAGTATGCTTTTTCTATATGTTTCCAAAGAGGTAATATAAACAAGTCTATGTTTATATATAAAGTGTAGACTAATTGATGTGGGAAGTATACTAAAGAGAGATAATTGTGGCTTTCTAATATTATTATATTTATGAGAGATGATTGCAACTTTTTAAAAAAATTGTTTTTGCTTGGGGATTTTTGCTATTTTTCTTTTGTTTTAGGTTTGGTGACGTTGATCAATGAGGAAAGATTCCAAGACATTACTATCTTTGACAAATTCATTATACATCCATCCTTCAAGGGAGTGGTCTAAGTTTATGTGCTCAGTTCAAATGCTTTTGATAGTTGTCCTTCAAGGGAGTGGTCCACCTTACATTTTATAATTTTAGATAAGGGTTTAATAGTTGTCCTTCAAGGGAGAATTCTATGAATTCTAAGGATGACCAACGATTTTCTTTTAACCTTTGATATTATTTTTTCATGACATAGACTTGCTTATACATGCTAAAGGGATTACCTTTATGAAGGCAAAACTAGGTTCACACGAAGTTCTAGTCAGTGAAAAAGGGGTATAGGTGACATGACCATAGGTACCAATCTCAAAGTGATGGGAAGTAATATAAGAATCATACCATAGATAGATCCATGGCACCCATATTTTAATATTAGGCTATGATTGTGATGGATAATCACATGATTTGGTTGTAGTCAGTTACCCCTTAAAAGAGGGAAATGAATATGGTTGTAAGGAATGAGCTTAAGTTAGAAAAGTGATGATTTTGATCTCTATTTAACAATAAAAGGGAGGACAAATGATAAGCTCCTGATCTATATGTATGGGTTATGATGTAGGTCCAAGCCAATTGAAAGCAAAATTTCCCTTTTTTCTTTTCTCCATATTAGTTACATGTTGATTTTCCTTGAGAACAAGATCCCCAATATTAAATTATCAAACTTTCAAGTGTTTTTATAGTCACATTTGATTTATTATTGATAGACACAGAGATGGGAAAGGGCATCCAAATGATGTTCATCTAGTAGCTCAATCTGAGCTAAACATTCTTGATGATAGTCATTGTCTGAAATAAGATCATGCAAAGATATGCAAAGAGAAGGTATTTGGACTTCAAGAGGTAATACAGCCTTAGCTCCAAACACAAGAGAAAAAGATTTATCACCTTTAGGGGTTTGACTGCTATTATGATATGCCCATAAGGTGAAATGGATGTGCAAGTACCACTCTCGACCAGAGGCATTAACTATTTTGGTAAGCATGTTGTTAAGGGTTTATTAGAGTCTTCAGCTTGACTATTTGCTTGTAGATGATAAGGCAATGAAAATCTAAGTTTACTACCAAATAAATCATAAATTCCTTGGTCTTGTTTGTTTTTCAAGGATTTTCCATTATCGATGATGATCTTAAGGGGAACACCAAAATGGCAGATGATGTGATGGGTGATAAATTTAATAAATATTTTTAGCTTTTTTCAAGGTAAGAGGAATAGTTTCCACCCATTTAATAATACATTTAGTCATGATAATGATATAATTATTTCATTATGAAGAGTGGGGTTTAATTACATTGATAAGGTCCAAACCCCATTATGAAAAGGGACAAAATTGCATAGAAACATGAAGACTATTGCTAGGTACGTGATGTAAATTAGTGTGTTATTAAAACATGACACACTTTTTCACATAATCACAATAGTCTTGGTTTAAGGTGGGCTAGTAATAGCAAAGGTAGAGGATGTAATTGGTGATAATGATTCTACTAAAGTGGCCTCCATAAATACCCTCATGTGTCTCTTTGATAGCATGAGAGGCTTCTGGACCATGAAGGCAACAGAATAGGAGGCCATCAAAACTCCATTTGTAAAGAATTCCTCCCATAATGGTGTAACAAAAGGTGATTTGAATAAATTCCCAATAAGCATTCCTATAGATCCTAGAGGGAACTATGCCAAGGTGAAAGTAGTCAAAGGTTTACTTGTACCAAATGTTAGGCAAAATCTCTACCACACTGAATATGGTTGGAGTGTTTGATTTGGTGTAGGAAGGTTTGATGAGGTGATGAACAATGATTAAAAGTTTAGATTATGAGGCTGATTATGAGATCTATGACACAAGATAATCCATGGTGTTGGAAAACTTGTTGGTAGATCATGGGGTGGCTTGAATATGGTAGTGTTCAAAGGATGTTAGGAGTTCTGTAACTAGTTGTCTATACAGTTGCATCATTTCATTCTTACACTGGTAAATTTCGTTGACTTGGGTTACCACAAGTTGGGAGTCACCAAATATATTTATTATTTTAACTCCTAAGGCCAAGGCTATTTGGAGACCTATTACTAGGGCTTCATATTCAACCACAATGTTGGTACATTTGAAGTCAAGTTTAAATGATAAAGGAAGTGGTTTATTAATAAGGGGGATAAGGATGATATCAGCTCCCCCACCACACTAACATTTAGAACCATAAAAAAACATGGTTACTTGATTGGTGAAATCCACTTGAGATAGGCTTGTGTCATCTGGAAACTCAAGAGGAGAAGGTTAGTTTTTTGTGAGGGGTGTATCAACTAATTTTTTGGCAATAACTTACCCCTTAATTAAATTTTGCTTGAGGAAATCAAGGTTGAACTTAGCTAAAATCATGACTCACTCTGTCATACACTAGTTTTGGTATGGTCTAGAGTGTATGAACTTGAGTGGGTCAGTATTAATTATGACAAAAAAGTTGTGGTTAAGAAGGTAGTGGTGCAGTTTGGTGGCTATGAATACTAGAGCCAAGCACAATTTCTTAGTATGTGTGTATTGAGTCTCATACTCAAAAAGTGTGTGGCTAATGTAATAGATGGCTTTCTCTTTGTATTTTGAATCTTGATGGGCAAGCATTGTCCCTAGGGAATGGTCATTGGTAGAGATATAAAGGTATAAAGGTTGGTCATCCTTAGGAGGTGTGAGGATAGGTGGAGATAGAAGGTTTTATTTGAGTGCATTAAAGGCCTTTTGATAATCAACATTACACTTGAAAGAGATTTCATTTTGCAAGAGGTGGTAGAAGGGTTGACACTAATCAAAGAGCTAGGAGATGAAGTGATGAATGGATTAGAGCTTCCCCTTCAAACTATGAAGGTGTTTAAGATTGGTTAAAGGTAGCATCTAAAATATGGATTTGATTTTGGTTGGGTTAACCTCAAATTCTTGAAGGGAAATGATGAAGCCTAGAATTTTACTTGACAAGACCCTAAAAATACACTTCTTAGGATTAAGGTGGACATGAAAATAGATAATTTGCTCAAAGATAATCTTGAGAATGGTTAAGTGGTCTTTGAAAAGTCTGGATTTCTCAAGAAGGTCATCCACATAGTTTTCAATTATTGTGTAGATAAGGTCATGGAAAATATAGGTCATGGCACATTGGTAAGTTACACCAGTATTCTTAAGATCAAATGGCATGACTCTATAATAGAAAATTCCCCATGGGGTGATAAAGGTAGTCTTATGCTAATCTTTAGGGGAATTAGAATTTGATTATAACTCGAGAATCCATCCATGAGTGATAACATCTTGTGGCCTATTGTAAGATCAACAATTTGGTCAATTCTAGGTAGAGGAAAGTCATCCTTTAGGTAGGTGAGGTTAAGGCCATGAAAGTCCACATAGATACATAGTCCCCCTATAGCTTTAATGATAGGCAGAATGTTCAAAACCCACTAAGGATAATCAATGGGTTAAATGAAGTTGATATAAAGGAGCCATTAGAGCTATTCTTTGACAAGGAGAGCTATGTTAGGATGCATTTGGTGGTGTTTTTGTCTGATAGGCTTGGAATCATAATTAGTCACAATGTTGTGGGTGGTAATAGTTGGGTCAATATCGAGCATGTTGGCATATGACCAGGAAAATACAATACTACAGACCTGGAGGAAGGTAGAGAAGCCCTATAGTTCCTTAGGGTGAGATTTTAACCCAATTTGACAACATGGGGGTTGTTCAAAGTACCTATTTTAATATCCATGGTGGGTTCATTCAACATGGTTGAGGTCTTTAGAGGTAAGGATTTTGGATGGAGGAATCAAGTGTACCAAGGTAGGTGAGAATGGAATCGTCATCCTAGCACTAGATAGTGTGAATGGTAGGAGATTCTTCTCCTACTAGTTTAGGATGGACTAAAGGGATAGATATAGGTACCCCTTCCTTTTGATGAGTTGGGGGGCTAAGGGTAATCATGTTGATGAAAAAATGTTAGGTGGGATGATTTCCTCATCCTCACCTATAGGTGGAGGGAGTGTTGGTGAGGAAGGGGTCTCTTATTCAATAATGGTAGGGATAGTTTGTGTGGCTTTCTTCTTATTAGGTAGATTGAAACCAAGGTCATGCTTCTCATGAGGATTTTAGGTATCAATCAAAGTCAACATGTGTGTGCCATGCTCATATCATCCTAAACTAAATCCCTTCTAGGCACACTTGTGAAGGTATAGTTTGGGGAAGTCTAGGTTGTCCAAATAAGAGAAGGTGGAGGTGAAGAGGGAATGGTAGTAGCCTTAAGTGGATTTTCAATTCCAACATAGATAAAGTGGGTTTGATAGCTCAGAGGCCCCAAGGGGGTAATGGCTCCAATGTTGGGTTTATAACTTGGTTGGTGTTTGGGCTTTATGTATTCTTGGGGAGTTTGGAAGGTGTCAAGGGTGAAGAGGTGGTATTCTCTAAGGGTAAGGCATTAAAAGGTGGGTTCTAAAGGATCAGTGGTGAGTATTTGGTCTATGGGGATAGATGAACTAGTAGATGCCTTAGTGGATGGGGAAGTGATGGCTTCAGCTTCTATGGGTGAGGGCTTGGTGGTAGATGTGTGTGGTTCTTTGGATGGAGGTAGAAGAATGGCATTAGGTCATTAGGTAATATTACATGCTAAAAAAGGGCTAAGATCAGCTTGTATGGTAACAACTTGAACTTAATGTTAAAACTTGACACAACAATAAAGGGTGGAAGGTACATAACCCATAACACATATCCAAGGTCTCCCTAATAAAACATTGTACTAGAATTCACCTTTGACCACATAAAAGAGTTTAAGGAGCATACGAGGTCCTAGATAAATGAAAAGGATGATGGTTTTCAAGGTGGCGGTCATAGTGTCATTAAAGGATCTAAGGGTAGATGAAGTTTTGGACATGACATTATCTGGTAGCTTGACTTGGTCATAGGCATGGGAGGAGATGATGTTGATACTAGCTCCCCAATCAATCATAACCTATTTAATGTGAGTTTGGTTGATTGTGTACTACCATAAAAATAGGGAATCTAGGTACTTGAGATGGATAGAAGGTATCTCTGAGTCCTTGAAGGTAACAAGGGTGGAGAGTTAGAGAGTGTCTATGAAGGCCTCTATAGGTTCAGAATCCCCTTGTCTGACTTCTAATGGCTTGCATAGCCTTGATCATGACCTAATGATGGTGAGGTGAGGTGAAAATGATCTCATAGAGGCTTATCTTATCTAGGGTCTAGTGAATTATTTTAATAATGACCCTCATAATGGATTTATAAGGGTTAGCCTTTGAGGTGCCTAAGATGATAACTTTGAGCTTAGCTACAGATGTGGAGGTTTGGGTCAGGTTTGGTTTAGGATGATTTGGTGGGTATGTCCATAGAATGGAAACTTTGGCTTTCTGTTTATCCTTTTTTTATGATCATGTGACCACATTAATAGTATGGATAGAGGGAAAAGGTGGGATATGAGGTTAGGTAGGCTCACGATCACTCTAAGGTGAGAGTAGAGGATTAGGTGTTCATTGGTGAATGGTTATTGGGTGAGTTGGTAGAGGAATCGATAGAATCTCATCTAGTAAAAGATCATCCTCATCATAAAAATGTTGGCTAATGGCTTGGAGATATTTTTAATTCTCTATGTCATGCTCAGGTATCCTGTGATAGGAGAAGAATTGATGGTTGTTGTACTAGGCCAGCTTTAAACCAAGAGGATCAAAAGGTCTGATAGGAGGTAATGTGAGGTAGGAGGTTTTCACTAATATTTAAATAATAGTTGTATAGAATTTTTATAGAGGTAAGGAAGGTTTAGGGATCATGGTTTTAGTTGGTAAGATGGATGTGTTGGTGGTAATAGGTTGGTCAAGAGATGGTTTGGATAAGGTGGTTCTAGCAGATAGTTTTGGTCTAGGTATGCTGGTAGTTGGGGTGGCTGAGTTTGATGGTCTTATTATTGGTAATCTAAGAAGGACCTTTACATCAGAAAATAATTTGGATAGCATAACCAATGGCACTAGGTGACATATGTTAAAAGGGGTTGCCTTTTAGGTAAAGTAGAAGGGTGAGGCCCTAAAGATATAGGGCAAGGTAGAGGGAGGTAAAGTCTTGGTCATGTATCCCTTCAATGTTTTTATCCCCTTAGTTGGTATGGGTTGAGACTTAGGATAGGCTTGGGTAAGGTTAATTCCACTTTTAAGGATGGGTGAACCAAACTCTGAGTAGGGAAGGCACCAAGAGCTTTGAAAGGTTTTGTGGTGTGGTGTGGTCATTAGAGAGGTGGTTATGTTGGTTGATTGAGAAGGTGAAGGGTTGGTAGAAGTTCAAATTGGTTTAAGAGGTGATGGAGAGATGATGGATATGATTGGTGAAATTCATGATAGAAGGTTTAGGTTTTTTGATGTATTGAATCCCTAACTATTGCCATAAAGTGGTTTGATCCATGTATAGTTTTGTAGCCATACCTAACTTTTGAACGAGTCTAGAAAAAAGTTTGTATATTGGTCTAGCCTCTTGGGTAGCATGTGCCAAGGCGACACCTATGAGTTAAAGAGGAGGGTTGATATCCTCATTCATTTACTCAAGAAAGGAAGGTAAGTTTGGGTTGGGTGGCTGCTTTATGATAGTTGTTTGTGAAAAATTTGCTCCCTTGGGCATGATGTCCATAGTTATGGCTTGGTTTGTAGTTAGGGGAGATTATGGACTAGGAATGGTTGTCTATTCAAGTTGGATATCCAAAGGGGTCCTTGATGATTCTAAATCCTCTATGAATGAAGCTAGGGAAAAATGAACCTCCTTAGTTTGGACTCTGAAGGAAGGGAAAGTGACTCTTCCACCTTGGTCGATGAAGTGGGGGAATAATAGGTAGGTTGAATGATAGGTGTATTGAGGACCATATTGAATGTATGGGAATCATGAGAATATTTATCTTACTCATCCTTGGCTTTGATAGGGGCATGGTTGGGAAAAGGTTTCTTGAAGATGTCAAGATCTTGATTTTTAGGGGCATTAGGATTATCCAACATGAGTTCCCCTTTGTTGATAAGACTCTGAACAACATTGTTGAAAGTATCACATCAACTGATGTCATGTCTAATTACCTAATGAAAAGCATAGAGGTCATTCTCATTATACCAAGTAGGTGCTAGATGAGAAGAATCAAACTATTGGGGAGGTTTGATGGGTGGAAGTTGTATAAGGTTAGCTTTTAGTAGCTTCTCTAGAACTAAGGTAAAAAATTATCCAAGTGGAGTGAATTATTTTTGGTTGCTTTGGTTTTGGTTCCTTGTATTTTGGTTGGAGGTAATGGGAGAATTTTTTTTATTATCATTGGGTAGAGGGGTAGTTTTAAGGATAGTGACATTTGTGATTCCCTTGGTCTTAATTCTGGTGTTGGCTTGGTTGCCTAGTTTGGAGGAAGAGGTTTCATTGGTCTTAAAGGTAGAGTTATTATTTTGTAACTTTAATTTACCCTCATATATGGCCTAAATTTATAGCTTATGTGCTATGGTAAAATCCTCATCAAAAATTATAAATCTTTGGACATGTAGTGTAGAAGATATATGTTTGGCATAGGCTTGAGTGAAAAGTTCTATAAGTTCAGGTTGAGGTAGGGAAAATAAAAGATGATTAAACAAGCTTCTCCAATGGGTGATAAAATTGGAAATGGAGTCATCATCAAATTACTTGATAAAATAGAGGTCCATGATATAGAAATTCTTCAAAATGTTAATGGAAAAGTGATCTAAGAATACTTGTGCTAGTTGGGTGAAAGAAAATATGGAATGCTTGGTGAGGGCACTATACTAGTTGAGTGTTAGTCCAGATAAAGACTTGGGGAAGGTTTGAAGGAGAAGTGCATCATCATAATCAATCATGTAACATACATTCTTCAAATCCCTAAGGTATTGTTGGTGGTCCTTTTATCTTTGAAATATGGTTAAGTTTGGAATCTCCTATTGAGGAGGGTAAGGTCTGATGGGGACAGAAGGATGAATAGGTTCGTTACAAATCTGATCATAGGATAAGATGCTATGATCCCCTAAAATGGATTAATCAAGGTTGGTCATCTTGTCTATGAGAATTTTTGTTAGGTCAGTTCAAGGTGGTGCACCAAAAGGATTATAAGGCTGATATTATGGTTGAATTTGGACAACATATTGGTAATTGTTTGGAAATTGAGAGGCTACCACATATTGGATTGTGGATGCTATAGGTTGGGTAGGGTAGGTGGATGATGGTGGTTGGTTAGTGGGTATATACCCTTGTGGGTTAGGGATGTATCCTAGATTGGGTGTAATAGGTAATTACTGAGGAATCCCTATGGATTGGGTATGGGTGGTAGTTGGGTTGGTGACAAGAGGTGAGGTAGTGACCTTTGTGCTAATGGGTGGTGAAGTAGAAGGGATAGATACCCCCAAGCTTGGTAAAGGGGTATCAACTAATGGGTTAGGTTTGATAGAGGGAAGGTGGTAGCGTTGGTGTTAGATGCTCCAACAAAAAGTGGAGTATGATGGGTTAATGGTTGGTTTATCCCCAAGGTAGATGAGTAACTAGTAGGGGCGAAAGGTGTAAGGGTAGCGGTTGGTTAGATAGGTTGGTTTTCAATTGTGGCATCAAAGGGGTTAGTAGATGAAGATTCCTAGGTGGTTGAAGGTTGGTTGGTGATCACAAAAATAGGGATGCCCTTCATAAGGTGGGATGGCATGCCATAAGGAGTATCTTGAGGTGGAATTGAAACCAAGATATGGTGAGGGGAGGTATTAATATAGTGTTGAAGGAAAACTATATTATTGTCTTAAAAAATGGTAAAATTCATGTTTCTTTAGGGAAATACCCAAGGAAAAGTAGGTCTTCCCAATGGATGAGGTGAATCTTCTACCTCAGAGATGTACTCCATAAATGAGGAGGTAGAAGAAGTTGATTTAAGTGATGAGTTCTATTCTACTAGGCCTCTTCATTATTGGTGAGTGAGAACTAGAATGTATCAAGTAAAATTTCACTTAAGTTACAAAGAAAGAGAGAAAAGAAACTTCATATGGGTATGGTTGAAAAAAATATTTGGTTTTAAATGCGCTAAATTAGAAGATTATGAATAGATCCTCTTTGGCTTGAGAAGAAGACCTATAAAAAAGAAATCACTAAAGCAAACTTATTTGTTAGATAGATAGTTGGGTGGATTGCCTAGTGATAGCTAGATCCTAGAAGTGAGGGATTTCTTAGGGTTTGTCAATCTACACATTTCAAATGATCACATCAATAAAACCAATAAGGAGGTATTTACATCAATTAAAAAAGATTACTAAAAGTGAACACAAGAATGCTCACTAAGAAAATAGACTAAAAATGATGAAATTAGTGATAAAATAATTAATACTAATTCTATGAGGTTGGGTTATGCTTCAAAAAATTTGAAAGAGGTCTGTGAGTGATCAAAAACATAGAAAACTAGATTTTATTGGGTGTAGGTGGGAGAAAATAGGTTGCTAGTTTTTAGTGCCACAGGTGATCATCGATAGTTGGGGTGACCATCAATGTTTATGCTTGACCATCGATGTTTATGCTTGACCATCAATAGTTGGGATCTAATCATTAGTGGTTGATTGTGTATTTTTGGGTTTGATCAATAGATGAATGATGGGATTACATAGATGGATTCTAGGAGTTGGGCAAGGGTTGGGTTAATTGTGAAGTGGAATTAAAGCATGTGAATATTGAGAAACAAATATGTGTCTTACCAAAATTTGGTTAGGTGAGTGGTTAATGTAGTTAGCCTATTGGTGGAATCTGGCTTGATTTCAATAAAGTAATGGTATCTAAAATCTTCATTGAGAGTTGATGTTATTTGGATCTCAATAAGATGGCTGATAATGCTAATTACATTGATTGACCTATAAAAGAAAATTCTTGAATTCTTGAGCTCTTGATAATTATTATAGATGGATTTAACCACCCAAACCTCTTTCTCTTATAAGCGCAAGCAAGAGGTGGAAGTGAAGGTGTAACTAGGTCATCTAAATATAATGTATGCATGCAAAGGCTTGCAACACAAATTATACAAGGTTATATTTATAAATGGGTTGGTGGAGTTGCATGTTCTTGGCTAAAAGGTGTATCCTGATCGTTGATGGTCAGGGGTTCCCAAATTTGACCGTTAATGTTCACCCTAACTATCGATGGTTAGGGTCCATAAGAATAGGGTCTAGAAGGTCAGGGTTATTCAATTAGGTGAAACTGAGTGCATTTTGGTTGGTTTAGGCTTGATAGGTGTAGGTTGGTCCCAAGGGGGTCATAGGGGTATTTTGACATTCAAAAATGTAAGTGTGTAGATTTATAGTGTCTACAAGGGTAATCCAAATGGCCTTACACCTCTTGAAAATTGCAAACAAAAAAATAAGAAAGATAATTTCAAAAAATTAAAATTAATAAAAATGATCATGTAATCCTACCTTAACTCATTCTTAAATCCACTTAAGAACACTTCTTACAAGTTTTTTAAATGGCCATCATTTTCCTTATCTAAGATCTTCCTGTTCTTTCTCCTTCTCTTATCAAATGTAAATTTTCAAAATTTCAAATGATTAAAAGTCCTCTCAAGGAAGGATTTCCTTCCTATTATAAGATAAACTCCTTTCTCTATAATCTGATGGGAAGGTGACATGTGTCCCTTCCCATCCCTTGGCTCATGGTAAAAAAATTTTACCTCTCTAGAACATCACTTACAAACCCATGTGGGAAATTAATTGAGTCCATACCTCATTAATGAAATCACTATCTCATGTCATAAGTGGCACATGGGCTGCCTCAAAAGTCATCTTTGGCCCTATAAATACTCTCCAACCTTCCTATTGGTCTAAGGACATAAAAATCAACAAAAAATATCTAAAAACTACTTTATATCACTCTCTAAAGTTGGTGTTCCCTATCCATCTAATTTGTCACTCAAAGGGGGCCATTTAAGTGGATTGAAAGACACTTTATGAATGAAATAAAACTTAAATAAAAAACCTAAAATTAAGAATGAAAGTTTTGAATAGTATTTAAGGGGGTGACTACTGATAAAATGGGTTAAGGTCATATATACTTCTGATTAGGTCCAAAAATGATATAAGGGGTAACTTCGATTAAATAAGGGTCAATTGGACATGTCACCACTCTACCAATGATTTTCTCATTCCTATTGTAGTCTTAGTTTCCTTTTCAACCACCCCTGTCACCTTCACAACATTGTGCACATAAAATACCTCACCTTAAATAGCCAAAGCTAAAAAATATAAACAACACAACATGCACACAACATATCTAATGCATCACTTATCAATGTTAATAAAATAATACACATCATCTAAACATATGTATAATCCAATACATGTTTAATAATAATATCTCTATTATTATGGAATCAATACTCATCAATATGGACAATCAAAATAGTGTAAGTAAAATGGCATCACAATGAAAATAATCATCATCTAACTAAGTATATAATTATTTTGGTGTAATAAAATCAAAATCATCAAATAAAATATATAAAATATTTGTCTTGGACATAATGACTCAATAACATCTCATGTCTCAACAACACATAAAAATGACTCAATAGGATACGTACAATATAAAATGTCTGAGGTAATAACCATGAAAATAATGGCCTCAAACATTCCTACAATATTTAGTTTCACCTATTAAGGTCAATTTTCACCTTGTAGTTTATCATTTTAGGTCATGTGTGCAAGTTCCTAAAATTAGTCTTTAGATCAAAATGGTGTAATAAAATCAAAATCATCAAATAAAATATATAAAATATTTGTCTTGGACATAATGACTCAATAACATCTCATGTCTCAACAACACATAAAAATGACTCAATAGGATATGTGTACAATATAAAATGTCTGAGGTAATAACCATGAAAATAATGGCCTCAAACATTCCTACAATATTTAGTTTCACCTATTAAGGTCAATTTTCACCTTGTAGTTTATCATTTTAGGTCATGTGTGCAAGTTCCTAAAATTAGTCTTTAGATCAAAACCCTAGGTTCTCTAATTAGGGAATGTCACCTTGAAAAATAGGGGTTAGTGAACTCAAGTTAAGTTGAGCTAACCTAAAATACCCCTCTATCAATTATAATTGCCTACATAGCTATATACTCTAAATAAGGCCTTAGAGCGATGTAGTTTTGCCCCTTATGTGGGCTTGTGTATGAATAATTATGAAAAATGTTATATGCAAGTGAATCTAGTGATATATCTTATAAATTTAAAAATAATACTCTTGAATGCTATTTTAAGGTTTTAGACATGTATGAATATTTATCCTATGACTGATTTAGAAATAGGGAAGAATAATGAAATATAGCTCAGTTGTAAAAATGATTTTTAGAGTGTAGTGTAAACTTGAGAGGTGTTTTCTAGATAGATAATTAATGACATCTGGTTTTTATTTATACCAAACCTTTTTAAATAATCTCATGGGAGGGTTAAATAATATAAATATTCCAACTCTTACATATCAAGATATTTGAAATTTGATTATTTGGAAGGCAGTGACATTAGTGTCATATTTCAGACACTAAAGTTGATGATAATGTCCTAATATAGACACTAGTGTCCTATAGAGTAAATTTTTATGAGGATATGTAATTATTTTCTTTAGGATGGAAATTAGGTTTTATGAAAACTATATGGTATGGGTGGTTTATGTCATCAAAATGTTAGGGTTAAACTATAGGATAAATAATTATGCATAGTGAGGTGTTGAATGCAAACCTTTTAGCAGCTAGAATGTTATAAACTAAAAGGTTTAGCCATGATTCATTTTTATAAAGTGTACAAGACTAGTATGTCATATAAAATCATAATTTATTATCTACATTTCCCCCCAATTTAATAATGCATAAATATGAAATTATTAGGTTAAAGGAAAGAAATGTGTGTATTGGTGTGTACAACTTATTTTACCTTTCCTTAATCCCCATTTGAGTTTTTTTCTATGTATTACCTGAACCAAGACCATGTTACAATGTAATTAGTACATATAATTTAAAAATTAATCATTAAAACAATATAAATTAAAGAGAGTGGAATGAATACACTTTTGTGTCGATGTAACCATGTTACCCTAATAGTTAATAGTGTTATGAGTAATTACTACAATTGATATCATAACTTGTTCCATGTGGACCTCTCTACACCTATTTGGCATAAATTATAACAATTTTGAATAGTGAATACCATGTTTAGGTGCCTTTTCATATGATAAACCTTTCATCATGCTTAACATTAAAATAATAGTTTAAACCATGTGCCATTTTCAATGTCAATAATTTGATGATAGATTGGGTTTTGAATTTTCATGCATTCATATCTATGTTAGCTTGATCCTTCCTTGGATACATTTGGTAGACTAAATATGGTTTAAAAATTCAAAAATTTGACTAATCTAAAAGCTTATACAAAGATTTTAATATTGTTATTTGTTTATTTCATCACCTAACTCATTATGCATAATTCCTTGATAGAATATCTCTTGTTGTGAATATTCTTTTTGTTGTCTAAATCCATTATGTGTATAACGTAGAAAAATATTCTTTGTCATGAATCATTTTCAGAACTTTTACCTATAAATTTATATCTTTGTGCATATTATCTTTGAATCTACCATAGACCATCGATTCATGGTGTTACATGTGGATCCAAGACATCACTAACATATGATCTTAGTGACTTAGATTTTTGATAAAATGTTATTGGTTGAAAATCCTAGATAATATTTTTTAACAAAATTTTTTCCATATATTTTTGGCATAGAGCAACTTATAATTATACTAAGATCCCTCTCAACTCATAATAAATTTGGCTATGCATCACATTGATGCCAAGGCAATCTCCACTATGTTATCTACCTCTTGATGCCTTCATCATCAATGGATATAATATTAAAAACCCTTAAATACATCTTATAAATCTCATTGAAAACTTATTCTTCCAAACCACTCATCATCCAACCTCTAAGTGGTATTTAATATTTCCTCACAGTGAGCAAAACCATTTTGTAAAGCACATAGTTTTCTAGGAGTTGTGGTATTAAGCTATAATTCATGGTATTTTATTTCATTTTATTTAGGTTTTAATTTCAAATCACATGGTTTTATTTAAAAATAAATTAGTCTAGATCCATGGTCGTTTTTTTAAGGAGACCATGGGTTTTTAGGTAGTTTTAAGTCGTATATAATTTTTTAGTTGATGCTTATTTTATTTTATGTTATTATTAATGGGTTTATAAGTACTTAGAGTTAGTATTTAACTTTTAAGTTTTTTATTTAAATTTGAGTCAAG
The DNA here is from genome assembly GCA_037957365.1 of Torreya grandis. Classification (NCBI taxonomy): domain Eukaryota; kingdom Viridiplantae; phylum Streptophyta; class Pinopsida; order Cupressales; family Taxaceae; genus Torreya; species Torreya grandis. Next base: position 1,160,449 of record JARHVA010004737.1, on the reverse strand, counting down.
GTCATGTTTAAAATTTATAATATTTTTTTGGTATTTTAAAGGTTTATAGTGTTATAATTAGTATCATTATCGATTATCTAAAAAGTCATCACTATTATAAGGATGCATTTTCAGCTGAATCCAATGTCTATTGAATCAAGATTATGGGGGGGATGAAATGGAAAATATTAATCTAATTTAAAAGTTTTATGTAAATAATTTATATGCATGGAAAATCTAAATACACTTTTTTTATTGAAAAATATATTTGCGATATTATTAACAGCATTATGGCAAGATCAACAGATGTTGAAAACTCTAAAAATGGAAGGTAAAAGAAAAGAAAACCTTAACCATTGTTGTTATAATCTTATCAAATCCATATCTACATCATTTAGACTTTTAATAAAATTCTAAATACATATGGTAATCATTAAACACACTATTTAGATCTCAAGCTGATAGTGCTAAAATAACTATGAAGACAGAATTATATGGGTTAAAAATAGAATAAGGAAGAGATATATTATCTCACATCAATAATTTACATTCTCTCATAAACCAATTGGTAGGAATAAATGAAAAAACCAAATAAAATGATTCAAAATCCATATTGCTTAATAGCATGCCTAGTAATATCTCCAATATAGTATTCACCTTAATCAAACTAAATCCAAGCTTGGTGAATATTATATCGGCATTGGTTAATGAAGGAAACAAGGTTTTAGCATAAGAATAAGAAGTGATGTTCACACAAAAAAATCCCAACACTTTCTTAAAAAAATATAAATATGTGACTAGGTTTAAAAATGAAAATAAATAAATAAATATGTTTTTATTTCAAAAATATAGGGCATGTTATTTTAAACTACAAACAAAGAGCACAAGATCTTCTTGATGGAAATTTGCATGACAAATCCATGGTGATAAAATAAAGTGATAAAAAATACAACAATACCCTTTCTAATGATGAATAATATGTTTATCAAACTGATGAAGAGAATATATATTAATGTTTTTGTCACCTTATTTCAACACTAAGGAGTGAAATGATAGGTATTAATGATTTATTTATAGGCTATTATATTGTAATTATATGAGTAATTTCTGCATGCCCCTTGGTACTTTATATTGTGATGATGCTTCCTTGTTGAAGAATTAGAGAGAGAGGTTCACAACTAAATTTTGGAGATGTGAAGAGGGGAATTAAAGGGTGATCATGATTACAATATAATGGGAGGGCTATTTGTGCCAAGGCCATTAACAGTACTAAATCTCGATCACACAACTCAAGTGTAGACATAATTTAGCCAATCTAGCCAAGGTTAAGTGGTGTAACCATCTCAACCTGAAAAAGGGAGTAGTGCCAACACTGTTAATGGACTTGAATCTTTACCACACTACTTAAATTATTCAACTATTTTAGACATGTAAAAAATTTATTAGTGCATATTGGAAAATTCAATGCATCAATGTGTGGTGAGAAAGGAATGAACCATGTTCATTCCCCCTCATCAAATATAATATAAATGATATATAATATGAATATATATTTATTATTTAGTGTATTTTCATGGCATATGCACCTCTAATGTGTCTCAAGATGAATTATCTATCAAAATTTAACCTCTACTCTATAAACTATATATAATATCTATCATAAATCTGAAAAATGTTATCTCAAATCAATGAAAATTAGTGCCAAATGCATAATATTATGTTCCAAGTGTATATAAATAATTCAAATAGTATAAAATTATGCCAATTATGCCAACTATTTGTGTAGACTCATGTCTCTATGACATTCGCCTTTGGATATGCCCCCCTTTGAGATGAGGGGAGTTAGATCTAGTAGTCACCTTATCTAAAAAGGATACGATAATGATTTAACTTTTAATGGATTTATGGAATGTAAAACCCTAGGTTGATAAATTTATAGAATAATAAATTAGGGAATAAATATATAAATATTAACAGCCTCTAATTTGTATAATAATTAATCTATTTGATTATTCTATAAATAGTAATGAACTAGAAAGGGATATACTTAGCTGGAAATTGATTGATGGGTAAGTGAAATAACTTGGGGGAAAAAAAGGGGCCTACCCATGGACATTATTTTTTTTGAATTTCATAAATTTGAATTTTTGTAGATAATTAGAGATGGCTACACTCAAAATTTGAAGAGGGTATAAAAACATGAATTGTAGCAATTCGAGTCTAGTTTCCAAAAGACTTTTTTTTTTTAAAATGGTTAAGTATAAATAGGTCAAGCATATAAAATTTGAAGAGGACCTCCTATTTTTTTAATAAAATTTGAATTTTTCCATTATATGTGACCCACCATTTTTTGTAGCATCATTAAATATTGTTAGAAACCCTTCTGTGAATATTTAGATTGGACCTTCTAGTGTGTTATTAACTTTTTTTTTATTAATTTTGAAATTAAGTATATCCTTAAAAATTTTAAAAAAATAGATATCCATCCGTGTGACCCATCCTAACTACCTCAAAAAAAATTAAAATTGATTTTTTTGAGTGTGTGTAGAATTAGGCCTAGTTTGTTACCGTATAGTTTTTTTTGCATTTAGATCAACAAAAAACAAATTAGATAAACATGAATAGGCATGTATGGGTGAGGCATGTAGTGACCTAAAAAAGGTTTTTTTATAAATAAATATAGTTTGAACCCTTAAAATAGCCCAAAAATTATAAAAATTATACAGTTAAAAAGAGGACAATGTTCTCATTGTAACAGTAATAATTTTTAAAGTTTTGATGTTGAAATCCATAACGTATTTGGTGATTCAAGTTAAAATTAATTGGTTTTTCCTAAAACTCTCAGTCTTAGTTGTAGATGCATAGTCCCAAGCCTTTGGCTCAGAAATCCAAGCCATTTATGATCCTAAAGGCTCAATTTTAAATTTAAATTCAAATAATGCATACACGTTATACAACATGTATGCATTATATAGTGTGTTATACAATATGTACATGTTCTATAACATGTACGTGTTTCTTTGTTATGAGTCCAAACCTAAATTCATGAGCATTTGTGAGTTGCATGTGAAGCCAACTTTGTCCATAATCTTATATTTACTACTCCAAATGTTAAGTATAAGTTTACATTTGATGTCTTATACTTTAAATTTATTTTAGTAAATATAAGAAATTAGGGTCACTAAGCATCTGATATATTTAGTCTCATATTTTCATTTCTTATGATGTGGAAAATAGTTTTTCAAAATCTAATCAGGTCAGTACTTAGGTATTTTCAGGGTCTAAGTATTAAACCTAGGGATTTTAAGACATAAATTTTTCAATTGATATCCATTTTTGGTAAACATATAGTCATTTTTTAGGTTTTTATTCCTTCTAGAGTGATTCATATCATTTTTAGGAGTCTTAGGTTTATCAAAATTAAAGTTTACAAACCTTAAACTTTGAAATTGATGTAAAGTGGTGTGATTTGGGTATCATAGGTCATATTGATGACCTACACACATAAAATAACCACTTTGTGTTAATTTCACTTGTTCATCATCCTTCCCTCATCCTTAATCACTTCCTACTTTTTCCTCATCACCCCTAATCACTCTCTCATCATTCTTCATTGTCCCTAATTACTCCCTCATTGACCCTAACTATCCCTAGTCATCTCTAATCACTCCCTTATCATCTATAATCATTCTTCCATTGACCCTTATTATCCCTCACCATCCCTAATCACTCCCTCTCCATCATTTGTCATCCCTAATCACTTTTTCATCATCCCTCATCATACCTAATCACTTCCTCATCCCTAATCACTCCCTCTTCATCGCTCCTCATCAACCTCATCCATAATCACTCCTTCATTAACCTTAGTTATCTCTAATCATCTCTAATCACTTAGGATTATCATCCTTAATCACTCTTTCATTGATTATCACCATCCCTTATCATCCCTAATCACTCACTTATGATCCCTCATAATACATAATCAATCTTTCTTCATCCCTCATCATCACTAATCACTCCCTCCTTGACCCTCACCATAATTCATAACTCCATCATTGACCCTCACCATCCCTAATCACTCCCTCATCATATAACATAAGTATATACTCTAAAGATATATTTTATTTTAATCATATGTTGTTTAATCCATTATAATAGAAATTAACTCTTTTCTAGGACTTGTGTTGTCAATACCCATTTGTGATAGTCAATTTTATTACTAAATGAATTGGATGATCTTCCAAATTTATAATCAAGAAACATAGGTATTAACACAAAATATATTCTAAATTTTAGTTCATCATATTATTTTTATTGTGTAGCTAACTAAATAAAACTTTATTCAGTTCCACCTTTGGTAGTTTGGTTTAAAAGATAAAAATTAAACACAAATCTCTTGTATAAGTTTCTAATTCTAAGAAGATTTGAATTAGATGCAAAGTTATTTAGTGTTTCTCATTCCTATATAACTTGAATCTTGGCTATGTTCACACATGCACTCCTTATGCGTGTAATGTGCCCCAAATATTTATTTGTTGCATGAAAATGAACATTTATTCACATTATCACAAAAATATGTTTCTACAAAATGTGAAACACTAGTTCAACATGGTGTAGATGTTCATCCCATGTTTTCTAAAGATTAAGATGTCATCAAGATAGATTTAAAAAATGGCATAGGTAGAGGGCCTGAGAATGTCATTTAACATCTTTAAATGAATGAATTTGTTATATGAGTTAAACTAAAAGGCATAATCAACTAGTCAATCAATCCTTCCTTTGTTTTTAATACTGTATTCCAAATGTCTAAAGTTTTAACATGAATATGATGATACCCAAACTTAAGATCAATTTTGGAAAAGACTTCTACACCATGGATATGGTATAAAAATTCCTTAATATTTAAATGAGGATAATATTTCTTCACATTAATCTTATTAAGATTTTTTTAATTGATTGACAACTTTAGCACAAACATAATTGGGTTTATCCAAGGCAATGAATTTGGGCATGATGTTTCCATTATCCATGATTTCATGGATCTACCACTTGATCTATTCATTCTATAGAAATTATATGTTGTATAAAGAGGTTTGAGGTAAAGGTAGTTAAGGGATAAAATCAATAGTATTATTTAGCATATAGTATGCAGGAACGTATTTAGGTGACTGAAAGATATCCTTATATTCATCTAGTTTATGGTTCAATTACTTCATCTTTGTTATTTTTAGATAGACCACACTATGATATGATGACATAAGGATGTCATTAAAGATTTTATTCTTACCATTAAGAGTATACTTATCACTATAACTAATAATATTCTTGCACTTCTTGGTACTAATGACTGAAAAATTGTGAACTAACTATGATATATGGTATTTTAGATATAGATAATCTATCACAAAATTTCAAGTATTTAATTAATAGACTACATGTCAATGGTAAATACATGATTGACCACATGTAACATTACACACCTATACTGGTGAGATGTCACAAAGGATTGCATCTTTAAAAATTTTGATTTTGTATACCAAGGGACACTACTAGGTGATCCATTTCTCAAGGCCTACACTAGACCATACACTAGCATATGGTTATGGATGATGTATAAATTTCAAGTTAAATTTTTGAAAATATGAGTTAGGAAAAAATAAATTCTTCTGACTTCCATTAGAAATGATGAAGTGTATTGTCTCATCATTGATATACATTTGGTAATGAAACAATATTTTTAATTCATATAATTTATTGTTGGGGGAAGTACATATATTTTTAGTACTGACCATATCATTGGGTTCATAATATATTATCTACTTAACTTTTTAAGTGATAGATAACTTGTACCCACTTATTGAGATGTGAAATTAGAGAGCTCATAGTGTGACACTCTTCATTGGATTGAATATTAAAGTTATGAATTAAGCACCACTTTCCAATCTTAGACTACTTATTCTAATCATTTGAAAATTATTTTTCACTCTCTAGTATGATGACTCAATTAATATATATACAAATAAAAGGCCTTTTATATAATTATTTAGATCATAAAATGTCCTCATATGAAAATAAATTGATTGGTTTTAGGAAATTGCATAGCTTGGTGAGACTCATTTATTTACTACCCATATTTAGTGCTATGGTGGTTTTACTTAATTCTCTTTTCTTGGAAAATTTTTAATTGTGAATTACATCATTTCTAATAGGCCCATCTATTTCATAGGTGTTAAATATTTGTGTTTCAAATTTTCCTCCACATAATTTTGATCACTATGTCTTATATTTTATGCTAGAACTCAACTCTCCACTTGTATCTCCTAACATTGTTAAAATCCAACGAAATACCACCATCAAGGTATTAGATGGAGTTATTAAAGATGAGGAGGGATGAGGAGGAATTGAGTAGAGATGATGAGGGATTAAATAGGGATGATGAGGTATGGTGAGGTTCAATGAGGGAGTGATTAGGGATGATGAGTGATGGTGAGGATTAATGAGGGAGTGATTAGGGGAGATTAGGGATGAGTAATGAGTGATTAGAGATGATGAGGTATGATAAAGTAGTGATTAGGGATGATGCAGGAGAAACACTACCTAACATAAATAGTGATTGAGTTTAAACATGTTTAGAGTCTTTAGAAGGTGGTCAAGGTCATAATAAGTATGTAGGATTCTTTCTAAGTCTTTATTTTTGTGTCAATTTTGAATTAGAGTCATATTGGACTTTCTCTCCAAATCTTTCATTTGAATTTTTGAACTTTCATAGAGACTTAAATCTTGTTTCAAGGAGTCCAACATTGAATTTGGTGTGGTTATACTTTATAGATGATTTTAGGATGTTACAACACATAAACCTAAATTCATATTTGAAAAATATGTTAGTATTTTAGTTAGTTGAGGACACTCTCAACATACAAAAGAAGTTAGAATTTAGTTGATGGTTATTTGGTAATAAGAGTCTTCACCATGTCTTATTTTATATTCAGAGTTAGATTAAAGAGAGTTTTAGGAGGAATTATTTGAAATGATGAATGTAAATAACCCAAAACAAGTGAATAAAGAAAAGTTTTGATTATTTGTAGACAAAAAAGCAAATAGACCTTGCATCTTCTTGAATATGTGCAAAGATAGTTGACAGTGTACATGATCATGAAACATGATTAGTAACAAGTTATTTGTGATATTTATGTGAATGGTTATTTTAAAATTCCTTTTATTTAATGGTGATTATATCATTTATCATTTGAGTTTCAAATATTTTGAATTTTCAAATTATAAATTGTATACCTTGTGTTTTTACAAACTATGCCTTGAAATCTGAGTGAAGGTCAGAGTCTTGTGGAAGAGGAGATTATATTTGGTGGGATTTTGGAATGTATGAGTAATTATTAAATATACATAAAAATTCCTTAATATTATTTTAAAAAATTAGGTTGTTATTTTACTAAGGGCATTCTATGTTAAACAACACAACCCTATCTTCTATGAGCAAAAGATCTAAGTATACATTTGTGTGAGAAGGTATATGCATGTATTAGAGTGAAAATTCAAATGAATATGTTGGTTATTTTATTATCATATGATCATGAATTCTTATAGTATTTCAAGTAGCTTTCATATATTTATATGAGTAAAAATAAAAGTAACACAGTCCTACAGTCATCAAGAAACTTAACATAGTCAAAATGGTATCTTATAGAAATTGGAAAGTTGACTATTATAGATGGAAGGAATTGATTTTTTAAAGAATTTAAACATTATTCAGATGATTTTAAACCTCAATTTTTATTTATAACCCTTTTTGGAATGAATTACAACAAATAACCTATTCCTAGATTACTATAGAGCTGTGACTGAGTACACAGTCTATTCAAATTTAGTTAAGTTAATCTACTGTAGCTTAAAAGGGGAAATATAACACTTGTAAAATTTTCATATGATAAAATTAGACCTGATACAATATTTAAATTCATTATAAATTCCTTTAGAAAATTGAAATCTCATTTTGACCCTTCTCAAATTTGTGAAACTAGTCCAAACCCTATATTAGGGTTTTTACTTTCAAAGTGGGTTTTTAGGAGTTGTAACTATCAATAATTTATGAATTTTTTTGAAAAGTTTGATTTCAACATGAAAAAAGATAATATACTATTTTTAAGTTGTGTAATTATGGATAAGTATGGATGAGGGAAGATTGTATAGTAGATAGGGTAGAAGGAAACCTAAAGACCTAATCTAAGAGTATAAAGGGCCAAAAGAAGTTATCAAATAGTAAAACCAAAGCTTGGAAATTTGTGAATAAATGGGATATATTATAGGGTATCAATAAATGAGCTTTATTTTATGATATGAGTTTGTACAATAAGAGTCTATGATAGAGTAAGATGTAGTGTATGTTATGAGGATTATGTTGAGAAGTTAAGTAGGGTTAAGAAGAAGTTAGAGAGAACTCAAAGGAGTGGAAGGAAGTTTTTTAGAGCCATATTAAATCCTAAATAACTAGAGAAAATATTTGATCCAAGTTTTTATAAACTGTAAAGACTAGTAATGGGGATAGTCTCAAAGTAATAGAGATTGAATGTATTAAGAAGGAGAATAGAATGAAGAGTTTAGTGAGACCATCCAAAGAATAGTGGAGAGTAAATTAAATGATTAAAATGAATATGTGAATTTAAATTTGTGTAGGGTCAAAAGATAAATATCAAGAAATAAAAGATAAAGTGAAAGCTACATGGATATTGGCAAAAAGCTTAGACAAGTAGAGTATGAAATAGGGCTCTACATCATGAGGGATGGTGAGGTATAATAAGGGAGTGATTATAAATGATGAGGAATGGTGAATTTAAATAAGGGAGTGATTAAATATGATGAGGGTTGAGGAGGGATTTATTAGGGATGATGAAGTGGTGATTAGGGATGGTAAAGGCCAATGAGGGAGTGATTAGGGATAATTAGGGATGGTAAGATCCAATGAGGGAGTGATTAAAGAAGATGATGGATGGTGAGGGTCAATGAGGGAGTGATGAGGGATGAAGAGGGATAAAGAGTGAGTTATTAGGGATGATGAGGAATGGTGAGGGTCAATGAGGGATTAATTAGGGATCATGAGGGAATGATTAGAGACTACTAAAGATAGTGAGGGTTAATAAGGGAGTGATTAGGGATAATTAAGAATGATGAGAGAGTGATTAGGGGTGATGAGGCATAAGTAAGAAGTGATCAAGGATTAGGGAAGGATGATGAACAAGTGAAATTAACACAAAGTGGTCATTTGATGTGTGTAGGTCATCAATGTGACCTATGTTACCCAAATCACACCACTTTGCATTAATTTAAAAGTGAATGGTTTGAAAATTTAATTTTTGACAAAATTAAGACTCTTATAAATTCTATGAATCAATCTAGAAAGCACAAAAACCTTTAAAATGACTATATGTTTACCAAAAATGGAGATCAATTGTAAAAGTTATGTCTTAAAATCCCTAGGTTTAATACTTAGACCCTAAAAATGTCTAAGTATTGACCTGATTGGATTTTTAAAAACTATTTTTGACATTGTAAGGCATGAAACTATGAAACCAACTCTATCAGATGTTGAGTGGCCCTAATTTCTTATATTTACTAAAATAAATTTAAAGTATAAGTTTACATTTATATTGTTACATTTAATTTCTTAAAGTATAAGTTTACAATATAAATGTAAGAAATTAAATGTTAAAATTTAAATGTAAAATTATACTTAACATTTAGAGTAGTAAATATAAGCTTATAGACAAAGTTAGATTTACATATAACTCCCAAATGCTCATGGAGTTGGTTTTAGACTCATAACAAAGCAATGTGTATGCATTGTTTAGTACACTATATAACATGTACATGTTATTTAAATTTGTAATAACATGAACACATTATTATTTTATTAATAACATGTATGCATTATGGCTTAGTAATTACCAATCCATAATTTCAATAACATGATCATGTTACCAAAAATGTCCATAAAATTGTCCCCAAAATCTATACACATACCATGATATGGATGAATAACATGTTGGAAACTAATATAGGGCTTGTGAAAAGTGTCATGAATTGGAAATAAGAGTCAAAAACTCTCATGGATAGTAGTGTAGTCCTCTGGATAGTATTGTACTACTCTAGTGTCCTCTAGGGTAGAGTAGTGTCCTTGTACAAGTAGGGAAAATGACCATCTGGGTGTACCTTCACCTAGTTCAAGGGAGTCTGTGTATATGGCATAGATGTTGGGTCACTATTAATTCCTTATTTTGACTGATTTATGTCAAACCCTAATACTCCATGTTTTTTAGAGTATTATAATATCACAAGTAAAAAAGAGTGGCATTATCAAGGTAGGCTAGACATGAGCTCAATACCCCATGTGTTAAACATTACCTACATACAAATACCTTGAAATGGGATCAATTGTGATGTAGTTCTCCCAATTCTAAGTGTTAGTGTAAGTGTAATTGAATGCTAGTATGAGTGTTGGTTTGAGTGTTTTGAGTGTGAATTGAGACTAGAAATCTAATTAATCTAAGCTCTAGGATAATATAGATGGGTGTTTGTAGAATTAGGGTAGAATAAGAAGAAATGACATTGATTTTCACCATTATTTATGAGTTTATTTGTGAGTATTTGCATCAAATTTCCATCTAGTTGATAAGTGAATGAAAGTGGTCTAGATATAGTTTTTTGGTGCTTGTTAAGATGTGAAATAGGTCTAATCTATCCCTAAGAATGCTTTGAGGAGTGGAAATATATATGTTGGGGAAGCAAGGATCAAAAGGATAGTAGTGCAGTCCCTAGGCCAATAGCATAGTGTGCTAGTGTCCAAATGGCTATGATAATGTCCAAGTGGTATGAGCTGGTGAATAAGTGGCCTGGGTGCCTAAGGGGTGGCTTAGTTCTACTTTTGGTATGTTTGGGAATGGGCTAGACTTGCACAAAATCTATAAAATGATAAAAAGAGTCCCTAATATATGTTTAGGGCTAAGTTAAGATAAGGTGGTCTCAAGTAACACTCACTTCACTAAAATGACATTTTAGATGACTACAAATAACCATGTCATATATATATATATATATATATATATATATATATATATATATATATATATATATAATATAGTGGTATCATGTCTAAGTAGATATATCAATGAAGCTCACAATATCTAATCATAACAAGCCTTAAGATGCATGATACAGATCATGGCAACATTTAGGAGTAACAGCACAAGGTCATCAAATGATCAAAAACATACACAAGAGCACTCAATATCATGAAAAAAGGGTCTAACAAGACCATACACAAAGGTCATGTTCAAATGTCTCACTCTCAAGGGGAGGATGTGTTCAAATGTTTACACACCAAAGAGATGATGCTTAGTGGCACTGTGACCAAAAAATAAGGAACATGTTTAAATATTGCACAATAAAAACAAGAAGTAAACTTAAGTAATCTATGTGATAAGATGAGTAAGTGAAATATATAATCAAACTACATAAGCATATCATACTAGTTCATGTTTGCATGTGTTATCAAAATATCCTATATCATAGCATATCTAACACACTATGTAATATGCAAACATGAGTATATACGTGTGTAATCAAGAGTATATAAGCATAACATGATAATGTAAATTTATCATAAAAAATTTTAACATGTATTAATCATGATCAATGAAGTGGATGCCCCCAATGTATTGTGTAATATGGGTGGATAAAAAGGTCCAACATTTGTATTCTCATGTATCATGTATATAGTGTATGCATGTATCACACTCAAGTATATATGAAAAATTTGTGTGTATAGAAATGTAATGATATTATATCTACTAACATAAAGTAAATAATATATATGCAAAATTTAGTAAACCTATGTATGCTAAATATTTTTGTATTTTTTCTTTATTTGAATGTTTTTGTATTTTTTGATTATTTTATTTTTTGGATTTTTACATATTTTAATTTATAGATAAGAGAGGTCTAGTCAATTATTCTATCAAATGGATGCTCATAATGTGCTTGAGACTCAAGATAGGGTACCAAAAACTAGCCATACTACCCATAATCATATATATTTTATAAATCTATAACTGCATAATCTATGATAATCTATCTATGCCTCATAATATTATGTGGTCATGAATCTATATTATAAGTTGTAGTTATTCATGGAACCCATTTCTTAGTGATATGTGACTTATTTTTTGAAACTATAATTATTTATCTATGTATCATATCTAAAACATGTTGATCTATTCTTAGTGACTAGCTAGGTCATGTAGGTGTTGATTAGGGCTCTATGTAGTCACTATGTATCTATAATGACACAACCTCTCAATTATCAGTTGCATAGGAAAGGTGATTATATTTTTATTACCCTCTCTCATTATTAACCCTAATAGGTTGTATATTTAGTTATCTTGGAATAAATTTCTCTTGTTGTAGTATATGCTCATACTTACTCCTTCAAACTATGATTACATTGTTAAAATTAATATACTTGAGACACCTATGCATTGTGAAGGGTAATCTGTGGACCTTATGAATATAATGTCTTCCTATTAACATATCAAAGATTATCTTGTGTTATAAATAAAACATTTATGGTCACATGTGTTGGACTAGTGTATAAAGGTAAATCAATCTCACCAATAACATGATGTGTTTTCCCATCAATTGCTCTTACCATATTGTTTGAAGAGTATAAATCATCATGTGTATCCAAAATGTGTAAGTAATGTCATGATACATACATTCTCATTTAAAAAATTATCAACCATAACACTGAATATAGGTTGATGATCAATATGTGCTATAATAAATAATGAGTGATGATTTAAGTCATCATCCACAATTTCATTATCATCAAACATAATAGAAATCATATGAACCATAGGAGGTATTGTGTGTGTAAGTTTTTCAATAATCCCATCTAATGGGTGTCCATAATTTGGTGGAGAATTTGAATTATATTCCATTTGTACTTCTAGTGTTTCTTTAGAATGATCTTGTAGTGGATTATTAAATATATTATGGTGTTGATGATCACTAGGTTGTCACCCTGAATCCTTTGAAGGATCACCAAAGGTGATCTATTAAGTATAAATGAGGTCTTGTATCTTTTGCTTCAACTTGTAACATATGTTTATAGAATTCCCAACACATTGGTGATAGTCATAATAATAATTTTCATCATATCCATTTGGTAGATGTCAACTCATATCAACCTCTATGGAAGTAGGGAGAGATATGAGATGACACTCCAGAATATTATTAAGGATCAAAGCTAGAGACGTAGGTAAATATTTAAATTATATATTATGTTCATAAGATAAGATTATTTTATTAGGTTATTGTGACATTATATTGATCATTATTATTACTTCCTTTTTAACCCCTATAAGTTTAACCTTATAGCTTGGTTTGATATGAAAATTTTTAGTATATGTATTCGGTGTGTTTAATACATACTTAAGCTTATTTTATGCAAAAGTTTCATTTCTTTATATCATATAGTATATCATAAGTCATAAAAAGATATAAACTTCTTGAAGATAATAGACTCATGTAGTGGGGCAATCTAAATTTACTTAAAGTTATCTAAGAGTTCTTTATCTATCATTGTATTTGTCATTTTGTCTAACATTTTCTTGTACCTCAAAACATATTCATTGATAGGCTCATTTCTTCCTTGCTTGACCTTGTAAATATGTGCATATGACATATTTTCAATGATGTTGATTGATAAATGTGATAGAAACTAATCTTCTATAGGTTTGAATGATTTCATTAATTATATTGGTATATCTTATAATTATTTTAGATCATATTACTTTAATATTATTGGAAATTATATTTTCAAAATTTTATCATTTGAAGCATAATAAATGCAAGCTATTGATTCACAAGATGTATTACATAATCCTTTTTCACATGAGATAGATTTTCACCCTTTGCAATCAATTTTGTAGCACCCAAGTTCACACTTTGTGATGGCAAGAATGATCCTAAGTAGCATCTTTGATCTTTAACAAAAAAATTTAAATATTTAATCTAGTGTAAAGAAATCCAACTAAATAATTTATATTTATAATAATTTGATAAATATACTAAATTTGAGAATATGCTAAATATAGAAAATTATGATGCTAAATAATATTATAAAAGTGTTAATGTGAAGGATAAATATCACTTATCTTATGCAATGATACATAGGTATATCTAATAGGCACAGGTGCAAAATAAGATAATATGATGATTCACCTTGATTCATTAGATTCTAGAAATTAGCTTTCTATCAGTTGGGACACTAGCATCGAACTACAGACACTAGTGTTGACACTCCTATCTTGATTTTAATGATTTTTTTTTTAGCTCAGAATATAGATCCTTTATTGGAAAAATTAATTTCACTTTTTAGGCTTCATTTTTTCCTTGTAGGTTATCAATTTAGATAATGTACACAAATTATTAAAATTAGTTTTTTTCTCAAAACCCTAGGCCCTCCAATTAAGGCATGTCACATTACAAAATAGGGGTTAGTGGGATCAAGTGAATTTGAGATGATTTTAAATACCTCTATGTTAATTAAAACTACCTCCATATCCATATACTTCAAATAGGGCCTCATACCGATGTAGTTATCCCTCTTATGTGGGCTTGCATGTGAACAATTATGCAATATGCTATATGTGAGTGCATATAGTGATTTAGATTGTAACTTGACAAATTTTGTTCATGGGATGCTCTTTGAATGTTTCAAACATGTAAGAAGACTTCTAATATGATTGATTTGGAACTTGGGATGAATATGGTAGTATAACTCAATTATGTAAATGATTTTTATTAATGTAGTGTGAGCTTGAGAAGTGTTTTCTAGATAGATAATTAATGATATTTGATTTTTATCTATACCCCACCTTTTAAAATAATATAAATGGAGGTTTAAATAATACAAATAGGTTGACCCTTATATATCATGAGATTTTAAATTTGACTATTTGGAAGGTAGGGACATTAACATCATATTTTAGACACTAGCATCAATGCTAATGTCCTAATATATGTGATAGTGTCCTTAAGGGTAAAAATATGTTGAGGATTTGTAATTGTTTTTGTAAGATGGAAAAAATTAGGTTTTATCATATTGTAGGCTACAAGTGGTCTGTGTCACCATAATGTTAGGGTCAGACTATAGGATAAATAATTAGGCATAGTGATATGATGATTGTGATCATTTCAATAGCATGAAGGTCATAAATTGAAGGGTTGAGACATTCTTGGTTTTTGTCAAGTGTAAAATACTAGTATTTCCTAAAAAATTAGATTTCAATATCTACATAAGTGTTGAAATAATACATGAATATGAATGTAAAAGGTAAAATGTGATTAAATAATTATACTTACTTTAAATAAACATCACATAAGGGAATAAGACACTTTTTATGTTTATATTATGTGCAAGTTTGAGAATAAATTGAAGTAACTAAATGGATGCAAATGGATCAATAGTCACTTAGATAAGAACCGATTGTTTAGATGCACCTATATAAAATCACTAGTCTTTGAATTCTAACATATAGTGTAAGCATCTAAGATTTCTAATTTTATCCTATGAGGTTCTTTCTCATTATTTTGGTACAATTCATAATTGAAATGTCTCTACATGTGTGACATCAATCCTTTATTTTCACATAAATACATTAAAATGTATCATTTTATTTGAACCTCCATGTCTAATTTTGACATTATATATAGGCCTAAAAAATAGGAATAACATTGGGTTGAGCTGACCTCAACCAGTCCCCAATGAATTTTTTAGTTCTACCTACATATCCAATATTTTTAAGAGGGAAGTCAAGCCACATGTAATTATCCATGTTAGGTGTATCTATGCAACATCTCTCCTTTAATTAATGAAACTTGAAATCTAGCTTTTGAAACTTGGAAAATGGAAACTTTGGCTTGGCTTAAGGGATTTAGACTTTATCTAGGACATGTTCTTTATGATTTATTTCAAAATATGGAAGTTTAGGTAAATCCCTTATAATGTGTATATTTACATAGATGTAATTTTTAGGAGTGTTAAATGATCTAATAATATTATACCTATTATGTATTTATATGGGACTCGTTAGGTATTTTATCATGCCACCAATATGTGAAACATGTAGGTCAACCCCTAAATATGATTTGAATTTGAAAATTTTCCATTCAAGTACAAGAATTTCAAAAATGGATTCCTACATAATTTCATAGTCATCTAATTTATCAGACTTATTTGAGAGACATGAATATTGATCTAATGATCTGGAGATAGTCTAGTTATGATAATAACTATGTTAGGTATATGCTATGGAATTATTTTAGGTGACTAATATAAAATTAGGAATTTTAGACCCATGGAAATCATGTAGATGTGAGAGAAGAGTTTGGAAGATCCATACATGTACACACAAGTCATGTAAGGTTAATGTAGATCAAGATTGGCATTATCAAGTCATTAATACCATATTTTAGTGTCTACATATTCCCTCCTTTTTTTATAGTGTTGAGATGAAATACAATGCTAGATTAAAATGATAAAGAGATGTACTTCAATGTTTTTAATGAAATTTGTCTTTGAGAGGAGGATTTGGGTGTGAAAATTTCTCCAATTAAACATATAATTAACATTCAATAATCAATTTCCATGTATGAAAATGAAATCTAAAATTAATATTTTTAAACCTAAAGAGCAAAAAAGAATACACTTGTAAGTGGGTGAACCGTGTTTCTCCCTATGATTTTGGAGATGATACTTCCTATTAAAGCATTAGAGAATAATGTTTCTTGCTGAAACATTGGAGAAATGAGATTCCTATTAAAGCATTTATAGAATGTAGGGTGATCATGCTCCAATGATAAATTAATTAAGGAATAAGCCATGGGTTGGGTAAATAAATTTATCAACCCTTAAGGAGTAGCTATTATTAAAAGCATAAAATCTCAGCCATAATACTTTTTTAACTGATATTAAACCTTAAGCTGAAAGGTAAAGCTTGTGTTAAGCTAAATAATCTACCACAACATATGGAATTATAGATTCAATATGTAACCTGTGATACCATAAATTCCATGGTATTAAGTATAAAATTGGAATAGGGTGAATGCATGAAAAATATTCATGCCCTCATAATTATGATCCAATTGATTCCAACATGATATAGAATGTTATGAAAATATGTATCATTTTTCCCAAGTATGAAAAATTTAAAAACCTGTAAATTATATTCTTGAAAAATATGTTTATTCCACAAAAAAAATCAATCTATAAACATCTATCCCATATCTAAACCAAAATGATATTATTAATTGATCTAAATTCTATAAATCATGTAATATATCCCAAAATATTAATTTTAGTCACATGGAGGCTTGTATATCTATGACAACCTCACTAATATGCCCCCATTTTGAATTGAGGGATGTATCTTATGAATTATTCATCTCAAAATAAAGAGTTAACAACATCATGTTATGTAAAAAGATGTAATCATTTCAAATCATGTGCTAACATGTGGAGTATATATCATCATATTAATAAATAGGCCATCCAATAACATATGAAACATGTAATGAAAATCATATAAGTGTCATGTAAATATAGATATAGCAATTAGGTATGCAATAGTAACAATCATTGATATAAGCACTAACTAAATAATTAATTACACAAGAAGGTGTATGATATTAATCATGACACCACCCAAAAATATGGAGATGCACAATATGTATCATGACACCAAAAACTCAACAAATTATCTTAGATTTATCCACTCATAAGCACATAATGTCATGGCCTTGATGTACACAATAAAAGCATACATAATAGAAATGAATGTCACATAAGGCCAAGGTCCACACAAAATGGACAATCATATATCACAAAAGGCCAAAGTCCTAAAGATAGAGTCTCATAATGAAAATCAAATCAAGAAAAGTATTAAACAAAGGTGAGGTCTGAAATAAAGATGCATACAATAATAAATTTTATCAAGCAAGAGTAAGAATAAAAGGAAAAGGACCAAAGAAGGAGGCATATAATGCTACACTCAATCAAACAATGTCATAAACCAAATAAATCAAAATCAATTATTAGACTATAGGAAGTGAAATAGAAATAATGAAACATAGAACAATTCAAACTAGTCTACACTTAAAAAAATGGCAATATCACATCATTAAAAAGTAACATATCCATGAAATGTATCCCTATAAATAATATAATCAATATAAATATGTGTGTAAACAATCAATATAAATCAATATGATAATTTGAAAGGTCATAAAAGGATATAACATGTAACAATGTAACCTATGGAATGACATGCCCCTAGCATTGGCATGGCCCTTGGGTATAACAATGTCTTCCATCTATGCATCCATACATCATTTATAACATATATGTCCTACATCTCACCCATATATACCATGAAATTTATGTGCATATGGAAAAGGATATGTTATCTACCAAATGTGTGATAAATAACAAAATTGAATAATGAAATCTAGCAAACATGTATAAAACAAAGGAAATTCAAGAGACAAGGATGAATAATATTATAATGATATGGACCCAAATAATATTTAACACATGATAATGAATAATGTGCACCAAATGTAATTTTATGACAATGTGAAGAAAGAGAAGGAAAGTAAAGTGCCCCCAATAAATGTGAAATTCAACATATTGAATCAAAATATTATGTGGGGGTGGAGGGGTATGAGGATTAATTAGTGTATATTCTCATAAATTTATGTGACTATATAAGCTCAATGTAATCCATAGCATGTATAGGTATTCAATATATATAACTGATCAAGTAGCATGCTACTAAGTATGTGCATTAGAATGATAATATTATGAAGGATACATCACTATAATATAGATGTTATGTATGTCTATATAAGGATAAATAGTCAAAAGGCAAATTCTAAATGATAACAAAGCAAGGGATAGAAAAATAGTCAACAAATGATCATATGAACATGTGTATGTCAAAAAATAGAAGTGTTAAGGAAATAAAAAATCAAGAAAACATACAACCTCTTAAAAATAATAATTGTGAATAATCTGGAGTCTCAATGTTATAACTGTCTATTTTCACTATAAATATCTAAAACTGGTTGATGTATCTGTCCCATGAAAATTTTGAATGGTTCCTCTTCAAGTTATTTTTGTGTAATGTTGTTACATCAACTCCAACACAAGTGTGAACTGCTTGTTTTATCTTTGGTATCCACACTTGTGTTGGAGATGATGTAACAACATCCTTCTTTATACTTGATTTATATTTATAATATGTAAGTAAACCATATTAGAAATTAAAGGAGATAGTCATATTATTATTATGAAAATTTTATCTCATTCATTGTAACCATGATTGTCCCAATGTGGTATTGTTTTGTGGAATAATATTTTGTACATAAAATTATGTATCTACTATCGTAGGCCAAATATATATTGGTATAGTAAAATGCCCCATGGCATTCTCATAAGTATGTGTATGTTATAAATATTAATCACTGCATTAAAAATCCTTAAGAAATATCATTGTACATGTGTTACATTGTTACTTTTCATTTACAACAATGAAGTGTCTATATTCACATCTAATAAGGGATTGAGTGACCATTGGTTCCTTGATAAAAACTTCCTAAGAAAGATCAATCCTTATAGAATATGAACTAGAAGAATATCTTCTTCTAATATTACCTTCCATAAAATCTCAAGGGACTATTGTTTCATTTAGAAGAATGTTCTAGGATATCTAAGACTTCTTAGAGTGGATAGGATAATAAAATGGATAACTGGAGCTTGTTGACCTATTGTCAACTATACAAAATTTAATGACCCCTCTATCCATAAGTTGTTCAATCTTTTTTTTAAATGCATAACAATTTTTTTATATCTATCTCCATTGATATGATGATAGTTTCAAAATGGTCTTGCCCCACTTGTTTGAGGTGATGGGGAGGGTGATAATAATTTGGTAGAAAGTTTATTATCTTCTTATCAATTAAAGTCTATCAAATATCACTTTTTCAATCTTTGAAACTATCAAACTTTAGTGGTTGATTCCTATTTTCAATAGGTGCACTCATATTAGATTTTGTCTTATAAACCATGCATTTTGTATATTATCTTTTTATTAAAAACCTTGAAAGTAATTTTTTATTTATAATATGATGTACATGGTTCAACCTACTTACATATAATTTCCTTCTTAAGTGAATATGGTATTGAATCACTTTAAATTTTTACCGTATGTGATTCAAAAGTGAGATTAGAGGCATATGTGAAAGCATCCATATAAAGTCTCTCAAAGGAAGGCTAAGAATTATAAAATTCTCTTTCCTAAGTGGATACATAAGACCCTCATTAAAGATAAATTTATTTTCCAAATCTAAGGGTTGATGCATTAAATAATGTAATGTATTCTTAAATCATAAAATGTAATCTTTAATAACCTCATCAAGACCTTGATTTAAACTTTGAATATGTTCCAATCTGAATTTAGTAACCTTTTTCTCATTAAATTTAGATAATAAAACCTCTTTTAATTTAATAAATTAAAGTAAATAGCCACTATGAATACTATAGAACTAATCTAAGGATTCTCCTCCTAAATGTTTTTGGAAATATTTTAATAGTATGTGTCTATCATTTGATCATTTACCAAGAGAAAGTACATACCTAGTCAACTGACTACTAGTATTTTCATGGCCATAAAATAATTATAACTCAAGCATGACTAATATTTTTGGATAATTATAATTAAATATGATTTCAGTAATAGGTTTTACTAAAATGACATTATTATTCATATTAGTGTCACATGATTCAAATTTCAATGTGGGAGTAAGTACTTACTTTTGGAGGTCACTTGTGGTATGCATGATAGAGATGATATGACTAGTAGAAATAAAAATTGTTCAAAAAGATTCATTCATTGGTCTTAACTCACTAATTATCATAAAAATGCATACAATGATCACATTTCATAACTTGGAAACATCATTACATAAATTGGAATCACATTTCATATAAACATAATTGCATAACTTGGAATCACATCCTATGGCAACATGCTTGCATGTTTTGGAATCATAATATATGGAAACATCATTGCATAACTTAGAACTAAATTATATTGAAACATCTTTGCACAATTTGGGATTATCATCAAATTTTGGTTCTAAGGAAATAATAGAAATGGCATGGCATTGTATTTTAATATAAGTTTCATGTAAAGATATATTATTAAATTCATTTTCAAGGGAAGAGGAAATACTATCACATTTTTTTGTAGAGAAGGACAAGAAGAAACATCAAATTATTTTTCATCAATTTTCATTTCAAGATAATAACTAATATCACATTCTAGTTAAGAAAAAAATCAATATTTTCTATATTACTTGAATCATCATTGCAAGGCAAAGCATCATAATTTTCCATATGTGTATAATCTATGCATGGATATATTGTATTTTATTTCTCAATTGAAATTATAGAAAAATAAAGAAGTGCCTTGCGTAACTAATTTTTGGATACTTGACTTTGGAGTGATGGCTGCGAGTGAGAGCTCGAAGGGTTTGCTGTAGACGGATACTTCCACGGCTGGGCAGTCGCCTTCTGAGAGAAATCTGCAAGAAAAGGAGAAGGAGGCATTCTATGTGGGTGAAAGAGCTAAGATTAGAAAATTCAATGGATGTCTCCCACGCAGATAAGATAGGCCTGTGTTGGTTATTCCCTCAGAAATTGTAAAAGAAGATGTGGAATATTTGGCTTCAACGCATTAATCTGTAAGTTTCTGGGAATTCGCATTTCCCTGTCAGCCTTGGAAGCCTAGATTCACTGGTCATGGTAGACTGAAGGAGATTTTGGCATTATGCTAGCTGGTAATATCTATTTCATGGTAAATTTCTCTTGCATCTTTGATAGGGATAAAATTTTTGAGGGAGGCCCTTACTTTTATGATCATATTGGCCTTTTCATAAAACCTTGGCATGTGGGATTTAATTCTGCTAAGGATCTTCCATCATGAGTTCCAGTATGGGTCCACCTACCCAGACTTCCTTTGGAGTTCTGGTGAGAGGACATCCTATGGCAGATTGCTGCTATGATTGGAACACCAACTACAATCGCTCACCAATCTTTGGACAAGAAGGTTATTTCCTATGCCCGCATTTGTGTTGACATTGATATAAACAATCCTTTGCCAGATTCTATGGAAATCTGTTTGGGCTCCTCATCTAAATTCTAACAAATTGATTATGAATCAATTCCCTTCTGGTGCTAAATCTACCATGTGTATGGTCATCGGATGCGCTAATGCCCTCTAGCACCCAAAGGTGCTAGTATATATGAGGGATCATCTGGTCCATGGAGTGTCAATGCAATTATGAGAAATGGACAACCTGAGGTCTCTGGTAATAGGAATGGCTAGCCTGATAGCATGGCAAAAGGGAAAATCCATTTGAATAGCCCCACTTTAGAGCATGGCCCTTCTGACTATGTTGGACCTGATAGAGAAGGTTTTACCCCAGTTTGACGTCGAGCTAGAGGATGAGGCTAGAAGCACTCTCATCTAGATAGATAAGGTGAGGCTGGTTTTAATCATTTTGAAGCTCTAGAAAACATGATCATAGAAGAGGGCACACCTATAGTGGAGCAGTGTGGGAATCTAGATTTGGAGGGGAAGAGCTTGATTGCTTGTGGCTCCCAGGATGTTATCATTCAGCAGCTTCCAGAGGTGGCTCTTGACCCAAAACTTGAAGCTTTTGTGGTTTCACCTACTTCACAAGACAAAGAGGTACGCTGGGCAGATTTGGTTAAAGATGTGGGTGCTTTTAGCAAAGAAAAGGGGTTCTCTCCTGATCTTGGATTAATGCAATGACCTTTTAAGAAGGTCTCTTCTTCCACACCCTCTAGAGCAGGACGCAAGAAGGAACATGATAGAATTAAACTTACAGGAGATCTACTGGTAGATTCTGGGGTGGTGGAGACCTTGGATGAACACTTTCCTCACTCTACTCAATGATTATCTTGTCATGGAATGTGAGGGGATTGAATAGCATCCCCAGACAAAAGGCTATTCATAAGCTGATGGTAGATCATTCTCTTGATATTCTTTATATCCAAGAGACCAAACTCTCCATGGACTCCCTGTTCACTTGCTATCCTAATATTTGGTGGCTTGGCCAATGCCAGTGTGTTGGTGACCTGAGGACTTCTAGTGGTCTTGTTATGTGTTGGGATCCTAAGAAAGTTTCACCAATCCACTGGCTATCCTACATCTCGACCCTCTCAATGGTTGCTTCCTCTTTGGAGACAAGGGAGCTGATTTTGGTCACCAATGTGTACGCCCCTGTCAACCTCCTGGGTCAGCTCAAGCTTTGGGACCACATTCGGTATGTCAAAAGCTGCCACCCTTTCTTGCCTTGGATTGTGGCTAGGGATTTTAATGCTATTCTGAGTCTAGAGGAGAAGAGTGGTGGTTTAGCTCAGTTGGGACCTTATTCAGAGCTTCTTCGACAAAACATTATTTCTTTGCATCTTTCATATGTTAAACCCTTTAATGGGCTCTTTACATGGAACAACAGAAGGATGGGGAATGCAGCTATCTCGAAATGCCTGGACAAGTTTTTTGTCTCTTTTTTTTGGCAATCTAGATCCATCTCTCTATCTTCTAAAATTCTTGACTGGCGGGGGTCCGACCATTGGCCTATTAAGCTCACTACTAGTCATATAGTTACTCCCAAAAAGCCCCCTTTCAAGTTTCAATTGATGTGGCTTCGTGAACCCTCCCTCCATGACTTGATGGCTCATTGGTGGAGGCAAGGAGGCTCAAATTATGGTACATACATGTACTCCTTTTCTAAGAAGCTCTAGTATGTTAAAAGGAAATTGAAGTATTGGAACAGTCACTGCTTTGGTAATCTCCACACCATGAAGAAGAGAGCTCAAGACTGGTTGGACGTCATCACCAGGCAAATCTGAGACTTTGGTTTGTCTGAAGCCCTTCACTCAGATGAGTTACAAGCCTCTACAGATTTAGTAGAGTGGGATCTTCGAGAGGAAATTTATTGGAAATAGAAGGCTCAGGTAGACTGGCTCCAGGAGGGGGATAAGAACATGGCCTTTTTTCATAACTCTATGCAAGATCGACGTAATAAGAGCTTCCTCTCTTCCTTGATTACTCTAGATGGTAGGTGCCTGACTTCATCCCAAGATATATCTAGGGAAGCTATTCGGTTCTACTTTACTCTCTTCTTAAAGGACACTCCTCCTGATGAGCTCATAGAAGACACTGTCTTATCTTGTATTCCTTCTATGGTGACTTCAACAATGAATGAAGCCCTTATGTGGCCAATTAGCAGGGCTGAGTTAGAGGGGGTGGTTTTTGGCATGAACAAGGGCAAGGCTCCAGGTCCGGATGGATTCCCTGTAGAATTCTTCCAAGAATTTTGGGATGTTATTAATCAAGATCTTTTGGATGTGGTTCAGGAATCATATTCCAATAAAGAAATGCTCTAGGCTCTGAATGCTACTTTTCTTGTGCTTATCTCAAAGAAAGAACAGTCTAATCAGTTGGAATGTTTTAGACCCATAGCTCTCTGCAATGTTGTCTATAAAATCATCACTAAGCTCATTATGGAGAGGCTTAAAATTTGCCTTCCCATGATTATCTCAGAGGAGCAAGGGAGTTTCGTGGTGGGCAAGCAAATTTTGGATGGTGTGGTTATAGCATCAGAAGCTATTCATTCTATGAGTACTTCCTAGGAATGAGCAATGTTTATTAAGCTTGATATGGCTAAGGCATATGACAGGGTTAGTTCGGGTTTCTTGCAAAGAGTCATGTTGGCTTTTGGCTTCAACCAGGACTGGATCCACTAGGTTCTTAGCTTTGTGACGACTCCTTTTTTATCCTTATTAATGGAGCACCCTCAGAGTTATTTGGCGCTTCTAGAGGTCTTCATCAAAGAGACCCACTCTCTCCATATTTGTTTATCATTTTGGTAGAGGGACTTGGGTGACTTATTAAGCTTTAAACTTCTCAACACATGCTTCAGGGATGGCAGTGGGGGAATGAATTACCCACTTTGTCCCATCTCCAGTTTGTTGATGACACTGCACTGGCGGGGAGAACTCAGATTCAGGAAGCTGAAGCTTTTTGGCTCACCCTGGACACTTACTTGGCAGCTTCTGGGCAGAAGCTTAATGATCACAAGTCCTCCATAGTGTTTTTCAACACTCTTGAGCCTATCCAGAGGAGGATTATTGCTATTCTGAGGTTTCAGTTACAGTCTCTTCCCCTCACCTACTTAGGAGTCCCCATTGTGGTGGGAAGATAGTCGAGGCTCTTTTAGCAAAATGTGTTAGATAAACTAAGACATAAAGTTAATCACCAGACTCATAGGTGGCTCTCTATGGCAGGTAGGGTGACACTTCTACAATCGGTGATTCAAGCCCTTCCGATTTATCGCAATATGGTTCAGGCTGCCTCGGGGTACTTTCTTAAGGAATTCAATGCTCTTTCTCACCAATTTATGTGGAGTGGTAATTTACAAAATTCCAAATGGAGCCTACTAAATTGGAACACTATTTGCCAGTCAAAAAAGGAAGGTGGCCTTGGGCTGCGCTCTATAATCTTGTGCAGTCAAGCTCTTGCTGCCAAACTTTATTGGCGATGGTGCTCCAGTCAAGCTCACCTTTGGGCCCATATCCTGGCTTTTAAGTACTATCTAGGGACTGACCTGGTGGATATTTCAAGACTTCCTCTAGAGGGAAGAGGGTCATTGGTGTGGGATACCCTCAATTATGGAGCTCATCTGGTGAAACATAGCCTTTTTTAGATCTATAAAAGGGGTACAAATGCTCTCTTTTGGAGTGACTCCTAGGATGGGTTTCCCCCTCTCCTATCCTCTCATCCTCATCTACAGCTGCTATGTGACTCTTTGCTATCTACTAGATGGAATACAGTGGATCATTATAAGGAGGCCTTCAGGATGGGCTCAGTAGTGGGTTACCGATGGAAGAGCTCTTCGGATTGGCTGCCAGGTGGTCTTATGGAGGATCGGATAGAGTTATCCCAGATTTTGGCCTCTAGGGAGTGCAGTTCCTTGCAAGAGCGGGATGTGTTGGCATGGGGTGGAGATCCCTCTGGGAAATACTATGTCTCGTCTGGGTACCTTGCATTGACAAGGAAACTATTTGGCGAAGTGATGATCTCTTGGGGGAAGAAGGTATGGAATAGCTATTCTTGGCCTAAGTGTAACTTTTACCTCTAGGTTCTAGTCTACAATAGGTGTCTTACTTGTGACAACCTCTACAAACAGGGCTTCCAAGGGCCATCGATGTGTGTGTTATGCCGTAGTAGCGAAGAAACCATCTCTCATCTTTTCTTCCAGTGCTCCTTTGCCAAACTAATTTGGCACCTATGGTGGGAGGTGTAGGACTACCCTTGCTGGCACGTTACTTCTCTGACTGAATTTTGGAACAAATTGGGTCACCCTCCCTCCCAGGCTCCACCTCTTCAAGTTGCCTGGCGCATTGGCCCATCCTTTATCTTGTGGAACCTATGGTTGGAGAGGAACAGGTAGATTTTTCAAGATGTGAATATGGAGTTTAAGGGCCTATGGGGGAAAATTACTAATGCTATCCTAGGAACCATCCATGCTAAGTGCAAAGGGGTTGCGGACCTGGGTTTGGCTGATTCTAGGATCTACGCGTGCCTTGCTGCTGCGTATCCAATAAATACTCCCTACGTCCCTCACATCCCAGCGCGTGGGTGTTGACAACTTATGCAACCTGTCAACTAGATGGGTTGGTGGTCTCCCCCTGTAGCTGGCATCCTCAAAGTCAATACTGATGGATCATCACTGGGAAATCCTGGACCTGCTAGTGTTGGCGGGGTGGGACGTGACAGTTCTGGTAAGATGTAATTTTTATTTTTAATTCACAAAGGCTATCATATGAATAACCTCATGGAAGCTCTTGCAATCGTAACGGTCGTTCAGCAGTGTTGTCATCTAGGCTGATATAGAATCATCTACAAATCTGATTCACAGGTGGTTGTTAATATGCTAAATAAGCGGGATCTGGAGATGGTCGATTGGCATTTGGCTGGGGTAGTGCAACAAGTGCTTCAGCTTTGTACTTCCTTGGAGTCTATGACCTTTATGTATATTCCCCGTGATTGGAATGGGGTAGCTGACTTCTTGGCCAAATGGGCCTCTGAGTATGGACTGACTTGGAACATCTCGGATCATATGACGTTACCCCTTGATTTATCTCAAAAGCTGGTTCAACTTGTTGACCAGGATAATGATATGTAATTTCTTAGTTTCCTATTTTTAATAAAATTTTTACCCCTCTTTTATTTTAAAAAAAGTAATTTTTAATTTCCTCTTGTTCTAATGTGTGATTAAAAGAGTGTGTAGAAAGAGGAGAATTGATTTAAATATCATTTTCTTCTTCTACTTCTCTATGTTCATCACTAATATACCAATCATCTTCATACTCAAAATCATGGTAATTTTATTCACATTAATATTATTCTTCTACACAATTGACACCATTAATTATATAAGCTTAGATATTGTTCCACTCATTATTATAAGCATTTAGGCATATAATGTGAAGAAAATAGTAAATCCAAAATATTAGGGGGTTTAGATTGGTCAATCATTTTTAACTTTCCAAACCCTAAGATAGCAAGATAAGTGAAATCATAGAAGAAAGGGAGATTTGAAATCAACTATAAAAAAATCAATTTTAAGTACATAAATTTTAGATTATTGGTAAAATATAAAACCCTAAAGGTGTATATATATATAAATTATGACTTGACAAGGGTCAAATATAGAACTGACCACTCCAAGAAAACTATGAGGAACTTTAAAAAACAAAAAGAGGTTTTTAATTTTAAAAAAGTAGATAAACATAACTAAAAAAATATTTGTAAAAAAGATACACACTTAACCATATAAACTAAATTTACTAAAAATAGAAAAATCTTAATATTTAAAAATTGGTACACAATTTTATCAAACAAAAAAAGGTTTTTTAATCTAAAATTTTTGAAAATAGAATTGTTTGGATTTATATATCAGACAAACAAGGAAAAACCTTAATATATGAATCTTTAATAATATAATAAGCATAAAATCCAAGGGAAAAATAGAAAAAAATCACTTTTGCATATATGGAGATGGTAACAATTAGAAATTAGGTTTGGAAATTAAACCTTAAGGTATAAATTTGAAACCTAAGAAAAAAGATGAAATCCTAAGGGAAACCTAGGATTTTTTATATGTTCTATAAAAAATGTGGGTTCACCAATATGTTTGATGTTATTTTTTACTAATTGAACCTAAAAAAGATAAAACTAACGATTAATTCAGATTATATGAGTATAAAAATAATACATGAATCTTAATGTAAAAGGCATAATGTTATTAAATAATTTACTTTATCTAAAAAGAAATGTCTTAATGGAATACGATACAAGTATAAGATTGAATGCATGTAACTAAAAGGTTGAAAATATGTTAAGAGTTGTTTGGATCAGGACTTGGGTGTTAAGATGTCCCTAGATGAAATAATCAATCTTTGGATGCTAAGGTATGGCACATGTGTCTAAGATTTTTAATTATTTCATGTTAGTTTATACCTCACTATTTTGGTATAAGTCATTGCATTTGCATGAAATATGTCTACCTATGTGATATCAAGTCCCATACACATAAATTAAAAAAAAATGTCTTCTTCTCTTTGAAACCCTAGGTCTAATTTCAACATGGTTTGGGACCAATTAAAGGATAATAATACTAGGTTTAGTTGACCTCAACCACTTCCCAATAAATGACATTGCCTACATATCCAATACTCTAAAGAGAGAAATCAAATTGCATGTAGTTTTCCTTATTAGGTGTATGGGAGCAATAATGATCATTTAATGAATACAACCCACAATCTTGATTTTGACACTTAGCAAATAAAAATTGTGGTTTGGCTTAAGTGTTTTATAAAACCTGGATGTTCTCCTTGCGACCAATTGCTGAATTTGGAATTTAGGGTAGTCCTTTTGAATGTGCAAAAGTGTATGAATGTATCTTTAAGAAGTGCTAGATGATCTAATAGGATTATACCTATTTTTTATTTATATGGGATTATTTTGGTGATTTCTTATTCCATTGGCATATGAAACATGTGGCTTGACCCCTAAAGATGATTGTTTTAAAAAATGATTATTTCTTAGCACAAGGAGGAGTTCATCAATTTTGGGCACATGTGTATTCAATGAATCTAAAGAGATAATATTGATCTAGATTTGGAGATAGTTTGATATGATAATGAACAAGTTAGGTATAGGCTAGGGAATTCCTATAGGTGACAGATATTGAGAATGTTGGACACATTGTAGATGCAAGAGTGTGAAAGATCCACATATGTATACAAATTCATGTATTAAGGTAGGTCAAGTTTGACAATTCCAAGTTTATAGTACTATATTTTAGTGTCTACATGGAGGATGACACATATTTAATTTTTTGGTAATGTCTTATTCAAATGAATCAATCTTTTTTTTGTCATGGTGGTATTTTATTTAGATCTCCAAAGGCTTATTCATTTCTTACAACATGCAATGTTGGGTCTCCATTTTTTATTTATGATGCAACATTTAAGATAAATAAGTTGGAATGATAACCTTCACATATCTCAAAAGGTATTTTTTACACTCATCTCCCATACTTTACCTTCTCTGTCATGTGTTGTGAAATCTAGAGAGCATTCATGTAGTAGAGGGAGAAATTCGGCTTTAGATAGGAATGGTTGGAAGAAGATGAAGCAAAAGAAGAGGGGTTGGAATAGTCTGGATTTTGAGAGTGATTTTATAGGGATGATGGGGGATGATGTGTTGTATTATTTTTTAACCCTTCTTCATACTATGTTCTCAAAATCATTTTCTCCTTAATTGGAGAGAAAAAATGGTTTTAAGGGAAATTTTTGAAATGTGGACCAATTAAGGTTTGCATGTAGGGTGGCTATGGGAAAAAATAACTTTGATCAAGCTACTCATTTTTAAATGTTACATTTGATTTTTAAAGTTTTGATTCTATCTTCAAGATCCCTCCTCATGTATAAATTGATAAAAATATTCATGATTTTATACTCATGGTTGTTCAAAATAGGCATAAAAACATCACCTAGGCTTGATTGACTATTTTAGTAAGTGAATTCCTCTTTACATTTTATGCTCTAGATTAAAAAAATTAGTGTTATTATTTCCTTAAATGGTGATAAAATATGTACAAAATGGATTTTATTATAGGTAAGATTCAATAGAATGTGAAAAATTTGGGGTGGGTTGCCTACTTTTGAATGGCCATGTTATTGATGATCCTTTTATGTGGACTAGACTTGAAGATTCTTCTTATGTGAATTTTTGTAAGAGAAAAAAACTTAAATTTTTGGTTGAACCTATCACATAGTTAGATATTGAATGTGTTGCATTCTTTAAAATCACTTTGATAAAATAGGAAGTGTTTAAGAAGTTGGTTCTTGCAAGAATGGATCAAAATGTTGATCATAGGGATGCTCCTTTTGATGACCTTTATATTAGTCCCTCAAATTCATATATCTTTAAGTTGGTCGACATTACTAGTATGTCACCTTCTTCTCTTCTAGTAGAGATGACATTCAAGCATTTTTGATATATAGTCTCCAAATTTATTTGAAAAAAAATTATAGATTGTAGTAAGATATCTATAACTTATTGTTGTTTAATTCTTAATTTAGTTATATTATTACTTTCATCTTACATATTATTTAGTTATTTATTTGTTTTATTAAAATTCAATCAAAATATTTTTGGGGACAATTGTGTTTCCGCTTTTGAACTCGATATTTTGGATCACTACCGTGATCCTTCTTCGGGAGAAATAAGAATGATGGTAACAACAAACACTAACACTTCTTAAAGAAGGTAACCATTAAAAGGTTGAAAGATGTGCTCACCCCCTCTTTTTTAAAAATTTACAGGCTCATACCTCCATTTTGAAACCTAGCAAAAGGCCTAAAACCTAATCTTTAAAAATAAGAAAACTAATAAATAATGAAAGTAAATAAATATTTAAAAATAAGAATAATAAATGATGAAAGTAAAGAAATATAAGTAAATAAATATAATAAAAATAAAGTAAGAAACATAAAAAGAAGAGGGTTTAAATTAATTAATTTAAATTATTACAAGTAAATTAAGAAGGTTAGTGCTTTAAATTTTAACAAATATATTTCCAATAGGATTGTTAGGATTCTCAAATGCCAAGATATCTGTACTACTTTCATTCCTGTGAATAAGGTGAGAATGGCTTTAGTTTCCACAAAAGATCCCACTGACCCTAGTCTTCATACTGGTGTCTACATTGTTGAATGCTCATGTGGTATCCCATATATCAGAGAACAGAGAGGTCCATTCGTACAAGAATCACAAAACACGTCGCTGATGTCTGTATTGAAAGAAAGGAAAAGTCAGCGCTTATTGAACACTCTTTCAAAACTAAACATGTTATCTGCATTGAAGACACAAGAGTCATTGCCATGGAAAACCACTTTCAAAAATGAAAACTGAAAGAAGCTCTTGAGATTAGTAAACATTCACTGAATCTCAACAGAGATGAGGGTCTACGTATTGATCAAGTTTGGAAACCAATTTTCAATTTTTAGTTTCTTATAAGTCCCCTTTCTTTCTTTTATCATTTTTACATGTTTTGTTCTTAACCCATTTTATTTTCTTTATTTTTTTATTTGATTTCTTAGCAAACCTTGGTTTTTCCCCTACTCCCCCTACCCTACTGTCCTTCCTCTCCTCTCGCCCCCTCTCCCCCTGCCTTCCCCACCTTTTTCAATTCAATTTACTTCCTTTCATAAAAATTAATAATTTTATTTTATTTACATTTGTTAAAATTCAAATCACCAACCCTCTTAATTTACTTGTAATAATTTAAATTAATTAATTTAAATCCTCTTTTGTTTTCTATTTCTTACTTTATTTTTCTTATATTTCTTTACTTTTGTCATTTATTATTCTTGTTTTTAAATATTTATTTATTTTCATTATTTATTATTTTTCTTATTTTTAAAGATCAAGTTTTAGATCTTTTGTTGGGTTTCAAAATAGAGATACGAATTTATAATTTTTAAAAAAAGAGTTTCCAACTTTTTAATGGTTACCTTCTCAATTAATAACCATTTTTTAACTATTATCTCTACTTTATTTAAGAAGTGCTAATGTTTGTTATTACCATCATTCTTATTTCCCCTAAAAAAATATAGATTTCAATAATTGAGTTACAAATGGAAGTTTTAAATATTTATTAAACTTGTTTAATAATTTTTAAATGTTGAAATCAACTGAAGTGAGCTACGTTTTTCCGTCATTGATTTTATAAAAAACACAAACTAAAGTCACCAAGACATCCTTTAATTAAGCTAAAGTAAAGTAAACTTAAAATAATTAACTCAGTAGTAAACTAAGGAAAGTTGACTACCCATTCCCCCATAATTAGGAATTCAATTAAAAAATCTAACACACATTCTATCATTGCAATCCCCAAGAACTAGGGATATGTTAGAAGTCATAGATTGCCAATGCTCGCATGTCAAGGGAACTGCAAGGCGCAAGGCACAAGGCACACAGCACACAGCACACGGCACACAGCGCACAGCACACGCAAGAAGAAAAACTACAATCTCTTTCACATATTGGCTTTGCTCTTGTTGACATTGCTCTACTTTGGTTAACGATCTATGAAGGCCGTCTTGCCTTCAATGACGCGTTCCCAAGGCACCAACGGTTGGAACAATATGTTCCTAATTACAGTATTCGTATTCATGGGCTTATTTGCAGGTTGATTTGGCTGATACCACAAAACGACAACGCTGAGGAATTAGATTGACAAAGTTTATGCACACCTTGGTATTTGCTTCTAAGTTCTAAAGAGAAGTCCCCAAGGCAGTGCCACAAATTTAAGATAATTTGCTGCAGCTCCTATCTGTTAAAATTGACTTCAAAAATCCAATTTCAAATTGAATTTCGCTGGCAGCCTATCAGTTAGATGTCAGGATGTCGTTTACATTGTCACATTGGCAAAGTAGAAATTTAATTCCATACATCCTATCATTGCACTGACATGCCACCTTCGAGAGGGGAGGATATCCAACATTGGCGATGATATAATTTCTTCAAAAGGGTTCAATTTGTTTTAAATTCCTTCCCCATATAATCAACCTTTCCACCCTTCAAATTACATTTTATAGTTGAAAGAGAGTTGAATGCATTTAGAAACCTTATGAACAACTGTGTTTTGAGTCCCATGTGCTCAAGTGTAATCATTGGTGGTGTTCATTTCGGGGAGGTCTGTCTGTTCCAGCCTGATTGGCATTGTTGTTGACGAGGGAGGCGATAGCTGCTGCAATGGCTGCTGTGAAGTTGGGATCAGCCGTTATAGCACTCACAGTGTCTGCCAGTGATGTACTGTGTTGGACATTATTAAACCTCACTGGTGTCGTAGCTGTCACTCCACCTGTGTTGGGAGCCAGCATTATCGGTGGGCCCCGTTGTTGCCCTGACGGAGGAGCAAACATGGAGTTGCTGTTGTTGTAAATGGCTTGCCCATATGACTGAGGCACTGTGCCGGTAAAAAATTGTTGTGGAGGAATGCCTCCAAAGGGCAATGCCTGCATAGTCCTTGGCTGAAAGCCCATATGACCTGGTGGAAGCTGGTTTGGGTTTTGTGTGAGGTCCAAGGTAATGGTGGGAAATGGAGCTGAAGCTGATATGCTGGCAGCTGAGTTAGCAGCGCAAGGCATGAGACCACCTGCCATGATAGTTGCTGCAGCAGCATTGAATCCAACATTGTCAGAGGATGTGGAAGAACCAGAGAGGAGCATGGAAGCAGCTGCAGATGTGGTGGATGCCATGGTTGCGGCTGCCGGAGGAAGTGGATGGTTGTGGTTTCCTTCGTATGTTGTGATGAGAATGGATCTGTCTTCTGCCAATCGTTGCACTTGTTTCCTCACTGGGCACCCTGCTGACATGGTGCATCTGTAATAAGCTCTTGGGCATGGATTTCCTTTGGCCATCTTTTGCCCATATTTTCTCCATTGGCAACCATCGCTTATCTGAGAGAAACAAATCACATTTTATCAGGAATCACATCAAGAGAACTTATCCATTGTGAAGGGAAAAAATAATTTGTAGGATTATTCAACAAAGGGATGAATCGACTACTATATTTTTACTATGTCAAAGTCATGGTTCAAGGATCTATTTAACTAGGCAAAATGATACATTTATGTAAAATTCAAAGCTATCAAATAAATAATTGCGTGAATAATGTTTTTGGTATACAAAATTGCTTCCCCCGACTCTGAATGATACAAAAGTAACACAAAAATAAATAGAAGGCTGTACCTCGTGTTGTTAACATTTCGTCCATATTATCTATGGAATATTTACTGTTAGCTTCAATTATTCTGACTCAGGTCCGGACCCCTTGTGATCTATACAATTTGTTGCCATCCACCCTCTATATAAGAATAATTCTTATAAAAGTATGGATAATTTTAGTTATTTATTTTTTAACGCTTCTCTAAATTTGTTACACTATTCCAATCTCATTGACTTACTTAGGTCGCTTGTACATATTAAAAGTTCTCTCTCTCGTCCAACTCTCCACAAATTAAAAAAAACAGAAAAAATAGACATTATGAAGGTGGATGCAATAATTAATCGGATATAACCTTTTAACTGTAATACAAGTACAAGCTTAGCGGGAGGCTATATATAAGTTCTTCAAGTTTTCCTGTTACAGTGCTGCTTCATACATTTATCATAACAATTGTCAGGAAAGTTTGGAAACTGTTTTTACTCAATTATATCACTTCTTTTAATGAAGGTGGGCGGGTCTTCAGATGAAATTACTATTTACCTCTCGTCACATATCCCTGCTTGATGAGGCTAGAGTATTTTAAATTTAAATAATGTAGGAACCTTAGCTTCATTGCGTTTTCTAAATGGTTTTAGACATTTAAATTTCTAGGCACACAATACACATATAGAGAATCCAATAATTCTGTAAATTTTGCCTGGGCTAGAAAAATGTTTTTTTTCTGGTAAATTTTCGCTTACTTTCTATGATTACGAAATCAAAAGAGTTGGACGTCAACAACTTTGTTGGGTTCAAATCAAGTCAAATATGGCGTACCATGGGGGATTCTGTTCTAGCCCTGACTGAAACTCGGGCTTTTCTTATACTCCCCTCACTTTGATCCACCATCTTGTGCATTTTGTTGGGCGCCCAGCCTGAGGGCCTCCTGTCTACACTGCCTTGCCTTGCATCGATGTGTAATTCATTTTCATGACTACTAAGAGAATGATCTGGAGAATCCGTGCGATCTGGGGTTTCAGTGACTGCATCCACCAAAATCTCTTTAGTATCTTATTTGAGGAGAGAAACAATGAAGAACCCATTTCCTTTTAATTTCTAAAACGGCAATTTGTATAACAATTGAGTTTGAAGATCAAATCATACGTCTCAGACTCGATTCATTGTCGTTATGATCTTTAGCGAGATTGTTTTTATCAATATGACTCAACGTCGTAAAGGGCTTGGAAGCCTCTTCGTCATGGTTTCCAGGGATTCTTGTGGCTTGAGAATCTTCACGAGCGTCACTGCTACTGGGCCTTGACGGATCTCCAATTTCTAGAAACTGTCTCTGCATTGGAGTTTTATCTTGTGCTGCTTCCCCAACCTTTTCTCTCGATGTTCTTCTAGGGTTTCTCCCTTTTTCGTCGTCACTTTGGGATGTTTCCTGCAAAATCCACAATCGTTGTAAAACATGGATGAGATCGAAGGCAATGAGAATGTCAAGTACATTGAAAAGTCCAAACTCATTTTAATCATCAGAATGTCCTTCCAAAGTCTGAATGCAATTCAAACGCATAGATCTAAATCTGTTATCTATTGTTATTTATTAATTAGCTTGAGGTTTCAAACTGTTGATAAGTGTAACAAGAATATCACACCATATTTATTTCTCACATGTTGGGGAACAGCGTGATTGGAATGAAGAGGGCGCTGCATCAGAGAAGCCAAATGCATTTGCAAGTTGGTGTAGTTGTTGGTTATATGGCTCAGCATGAATTTCAATTTCTGATTCTCTGCATTTATAAGAGTTAGCTCTCTTTGGAGCATGGTCACGCTCACCTTCATTAACAACCAAAATAAACATACTGTGAGTGTTAAGGAACAATGAACAATACATATGCCATGCACTTAGAATTTCATAGTAATTAATATATGCCAGGTCACTATTCAACAGGAAATTCATTTATTTATTAACGAATGTAATGCTCTTGAAAAATAAATGAAGAGAATTTATTGGATAAAAAATGGTTAACAAATCCTCCAATCACCTGATTCTTTGGATCAGGATCCATGGAATCTCGATCAGAAGAGTCAGGAGAATTGACTGGAGAGACACAATCTTCCACAGTGGACCGATCACTTGCAGTGTTTCGTTGCACACTCGCCAACTGCAATCCACTCTGCACACAGACCCACAAAAGTTCAGATCCCCATGGCAAATGATTTCTGCTTTATTCCCAATCTGGGCAGAAATCAATACGATAAAATAATTCACACTATTCCTTACCGAAACATTTTTAACTGGATCATTATCCTCAGCAGCCGCACCAATATTGAGGTCTGATGTCATTAGGTTTTGGGCCTTGTATTTCTTGGCCTCGCCGTCATTATCATTTGTCAAGAGCCTGAAACGCAACGGAGCAGCACCACCTTCGACAGAGAAGAAATCCTTTGCACTGGCAATCTTATCACCAGTGCATTCAACCTCATTAGCCGAGGAGTCCTGTTCCAGCTTAACAGAGAGATCAATCCCCATAAGCCTGTCATATCTCTCACCTTTCATATTGATTAAGCTCTCTCAATCAATCTGCAATTGTGCCGCTCACCTAATCTGTAATGTACCCCCAGAAATAAATGAACAAACTAAAAAAAAAAAACCATGAGCGGAATGAAAGCAGAATTTAAGTGCAACACCGAGGCGTTGCGGCCCGGACCCCGGTAAAAGAGAAAAGACGAGGGATCCAAGGCAAAACAGAAGACTGATTGACTTTGGTGGAAGTTTGAGCAGAGACGTGGAGCGATGAATGAGAAAAAGTCCCCAGACCCACTGTGGGCTACCCAATTTCCATGGCTTTTCCACGATGACATGGCGCAATCAAATTTGATGACAAGTTATCAAAGAAAAGAAGGCTGGTCCAACGTAGAGCCCACAGGAAAACGTTACTGCTGAACATAGACTTTAGACGTTTGAGGACGTAAGCGATCAATCACACTGACCCCACTCTCCTCTCACGTTCGCATTGACGCCGTCAGCGCAAATATGATGCCTTGACCATCAGGTCTCTCCAACTCGGAACCTCTTACTCCCAACCACACGGACGGTGTCGATTAATACGAAACAATTCTGCGCCGTCGATGCTACGAGTTTTGAGGGCGAGATAAATTAACCCTCCCGTGCCGTACTGCACCTGTCGCCGACTTTCTAGAATATGAAAGCAGGAGGAATCTTTGGATTTTGGAGTTTCCCTCGCTGTTAAATTCGATTAAAAAGTAGATTGTTTTAGATAAATTTGGACTTTGAAGTCGGGCATGCGTTGGTCTGCGTTATTGGCGGCGCACGTTGTGATGATGTTGACCGGCGCCCACGTTAAGTTACGTGACCCACTAGCTAGTGATTGCATTGTCCATATTGTAGGCGCACACCCCATTCTCGATTCTAGTGACTCCATCCAGGGAAGCCCAAAAGTCAAGAATGGTAATTGGAAGGTTACACACATTCCGCACCTTCACTCTAGCGTCTACACACCATGCAAGTTAAACTTTTTTTTAAAACTCTAAAACAAGGTATTTTTTTTCCGATTAAACTTTTGAAATGAAATGATTTTAATTATGTCCATAAGATTAAATGGTTTAAGGGACCACCAAATTACACTCAGTGTTACAACCACTCAAAGATTCTTAGGATCCGAGGTATCTTTTAGAACATTGCTATGCCTCTTGTTGAACTGAGTTAGCATCTCTCGCAACTTTTTAAATCTTTTTTCCTCAAATACCTCTACCATGCAACCAATTCTTAAATTTTCTGCCTAGTTGGCTCATATGTCTGCTTACTAAGAACATTCAAGGATGAAGTGTTCCTCTGTTTCAACTGCCCCTATAATCCAACAAACACAAACCCTTTCATCCCACTGCTCCTTAGGGGTTGTCCATCTCCCTGTCTCGCATCGGAGTCTATGAGAACTAGTTCTTAATTGAGCAATGAAGATCTTTTCCCCCCAATTGATTTCAGCCCCTATATACACTTTTTCATTTTGTTCGTAGTTCGGTTTGAACATTGAGATATAATGTTGTCTTTTCTTGCTTGTCCCCTCCCTCCACATTACCATTCTGAATTTTTCATTCACGTAGTTTTTTATGTCTTTATTACAATTTGGACATTCATTTAGGTTGATATCCCATCTATTCATCCACTTATAATTCTGCCTCATCCAAGTGTTTTGAACAACAATGTTAAGGGGATAACCGTCATACATAATTTCCTTGAAGTATAGATCAACTGTCAAATTTAATCCCTATTTGTCATTGCCAAGACAATGGTTTCTTAAGTTTGGTAGTCAATATTCAATATTTTAGATACACAATGCTTACAATCCTTTATCCATCATCATCTGTGAAAGTTCTATTATGGCATAGATATTGGGATGCCCCACATGTGCCATACCATTCCAAACATGTTGGCAATGCATTTACTTAACCACCACCTTTTTTTATTACTACACTTCTCAGTCTCCCAAGGTGGCATTCTTTACGTGAATTGGTTTATCTCTCGCAAGGCATTTTGCACACTACATTTCAAACCACCATTGCAATCTAAAATGTTCAATATCATTGCTTCAAACACTGTCATTAGAGTCATCCTTGCATTCTATTCACTTTCCATTGTTGAAAATTTACAAATGCAGAGTCCATTTAACCAACACAATTTTACGAATGCCCTTACTACAACCATTTCAAGAGAAATTTGTTGTCATTCCTACACTCATATTTTTAATGGGTTTACTTTCTAATGGTTTTTATAGGTTTGCAGTGTCTTGTTTTTATAGGTAAATTTCATGACACCATTTATGAATCATTTTGTTTGGAGTTTGTGTTATGTACAACCAATTTGAAGTTCAAAATTCAACATTCTCTAGATCACACCAACATTCTCACCCTATTAAGGTTGGTGTTTCAAGATTTTATGCCCTACATTTTCTAAATTTTGTGTTATTTTTTGTGGGATTTTATAAACAATCATATTTTTTAATATTGAGTGGTTATTTCTATACATGTTATGATCAAAACAAGGATTTTGTTATAGTGGTTTTTATAGGTATGATCAAATTACGGGGTTTATTTATTTATAAAGGTTTCACAATGGAATAAAAACCCTCAAACCCTTATTTAAAAAGGATTTTAGTTGTATGGATATTGTATAAATTTGCATTTGATTTTTCATAAGCTAAAATATAAGGAAATTACTTAGATCACAATAATTGAAGTAAATGTAGATATCAAAAGTAGATCAATAATAATATATTGCAATAGGGTAAGTGCACAAAGTTGGGGGATAAAAAGGGGCCTACTCGTGAACATGTTTCTCTTGAAAATCAATAAAATTAAACTTTTATAGATAATTTGAGATGGCTACACTTGAGGATGGTGTAAGAATATGAATTGAAGCATTTTGAGTCTAGTTTTCAAAACACATTTTTTTTTAAAAATGATCTAGTATAACTAGGTCAAACATCTAAAATTTCACGAAGAACTCCTATTTTTTAGGAAAATAGAGTAAAGAGTTGGTTGTCTAGCCCATCATTTTTTAGCATAATTTAATATTGTTTAGAACCATTTGGTGAAACTTTAGATAAGATCATCTTTTGTAACTTATATATATATATATATATATATATATATATATATATATATATATATATATATATATATATATATATATATATATATATATATATATATCCTGAAACCTGATTTAAAAAAATAGATAGCCGGCTATGTGGTTTCCCCTAACTACTTCAAAAAAATGAAAACTAGTTTTTAAAAAAAAATCATGTAGAATTAGGCCTAGTTTTTAACCATATATTTATTTTTGCATTTAGATCAATGAAAAAAGATACACAAACATATATAGGCATGCATATTTGAAGCATGTAGTGGCCTAAAAAAACTATAGTTAGAAATCAACATAGATTGAAATCTTAAAATAGTCCAAAAATTATAAAAATCATATATTGGAAAAAAAAGAGCATGCTCATCATCGTGGTAATAATTTTATGAATTTTATCATTTAAATTCATAGCGTATTTGGTGATGGAAGTTTAATTATGTTGTTTTTTGTCAAAACTCTTGAATTCAGATGTGTGTTGATAGGTCCAAGCCTTTGGCTTAGGAATCCAAGCCATTTTTGAGTTAAAAGGCTTGGTTTTTTAATTCAAAATAAACATAACACATATGTGCTATAACGCATATGCGTTATAACACATGCATGCTATAACATGTATGCATTATAATGTGTACATGTTCCTTTCACATTGCAATAAAAAACATAAAAGATCTATTGGAAGGATTGTCTATTCTACTTCATGAAATGTGAAAGGAACATTTATGCATTATAACTATAAGTTTACATTTCTATTCCTTGCACTTTAAATTTATTTTAGTAAATATAAAAAATTAGGGTCACTCTACATCTGATAGAGTTGGTCTCATAGTTACATGCCTTATGATGTGGAAGGTAGTTTTTCAAAATCTAATATGTTTAGTACTTAGGTATTTTTAGGGTCTTAGTATTGAACATAGGGATTTTAGGGCATAAATTTTGTAATTGATCTCCATTTTTGGTAAACATTATCATTTTAAAAGTTTTGTATGCCTTTCAAATTGCTTCTTAGCATTTTTAGGAGTCCTAAGTTTGTCAAAATTAAAGTTTACAAAACACTCACTTTGAAATCAAGCCAATGTGGTGTGATTGGGGCAGCATAGATCACATTGATGACCTTCACACATAAAATTACTACTTTGTGTTAATTTCACTTGATCATCATCTCTCCCTCCCTAATCACTTCTTCCTCATCCCTCATCACCCCTAATCTCTCTCTCTTCATTACTCATTATCCTTAATCACTCTCTCATTGAACCTCATTGCCTTTATAATCTCTAATCACTCCCTCATCATCCATAATCACTCCCTCATTGACCCTCACCATCCCTCACCATTCCTCACCATCCCTAATCACTTCTTCATCATCCATCATCCCTAATCACTACTTTATTGTCCATCATCCCTAATCACTCCTTCCTCATCCCTAATCACTCCCTCATTGACCCTCACTAATCCTCATCATCTATACTCACTCCCTCATCATCCCTAATCACTCCCCCATTGACCCTCACCCTCTCTCATAATCCCTAATCACTCCCTCAAAGTCACTATTCATTTATTCATCATCCTTCACCATCCATAATCACTCCCTCTTTACCCCTCATCATCCCTAATCACTCCCTCATTGACTCTCACCACCCCTCATCATTTCTAATCACTTCCTCATCTATTAGGGTGATTAATTCACCATTGTAAATAAATGAGTAATATTTAATTACTCATAGTAGATAGTAGAAAATAATGTACATGAGTAAATTATCATTACTCACCATAGGAAATCATAGATGGGTAGTTAAATTATTTTAATAATTAAATCTATTTTTTTAATCTGGGCATGTTGTTTTACCTAGATGATTATTTAGAAGTTATGTGGTTTTATTCGATAATGTTCTCCTAGATTTACTGAGACTATTAAGAGCATATGTTCTTGTACAAATAAAGCTCTGTAATCATTTAATGGTTGATTATAATAAATATACTTTTATTCTTCCTCCATATCTAGTACTAGATCTCGTAAGATATCTTGAACCTATGAGGAGAAACTTGAGCACTCCCACATCAACTTGAAGCATCCTAGAGTGTCATAATCATTGAGGAGCTGAAGCATGATAATACATTACATAAAAAACTTTCAGTCTTTATAAAATACCCAACATTATATATATGAGGCATACATCTATTTTGAGGCATCCATGTAAGGTGTTTTGAATTACCTCTCAAATGTTTTGACTTGCATATACGTTGTTTTGTCTTTCCTAGACCGTTATCAGTTTCTAGAGTGTATGATTTATCAAGCTTGACATCTTAATAGACAAGTAAATAGAAGCATCTTCCTTGCTCAGAAAAAAGAATTTTTGGTAGAAATAAAAAGTTTTTCAAGAAAAGTGAAAAGTGGCATCTAACTCTTACTTGCTACTAGTTTCTTTTTATAATTTAATCTATGTTGAAATGTATATGGTGTAAGTTTGGAGATCAAAATGCAACCTATAGCTAGTTGAGAAGAGGAAAAGTGATGCATCATAGTAGGAGTTTGTAGAAGTTGTGAAACTTGAATAGCCAATGCCAAACATAAGGAGTGTTGGAATTTTTATAGAAAAGAAAATCCATCACCTATCAGTCTAAAACTGCCATTTAAATATTTCCTTTGCTAGGAATTTTATCCAAAACTATCTACTTATCAAATATGTGGTATATATTAAGATGTATGGTTTTGTTGTTAAAAGGCTTACTATTTTAAAAAGGACAATGAAAGTTTGTCCTTTTAAATACTTGAAATGATATATAAGTAGATTGGTTAGATTGTTTTTTAGAAAAAGGTGGGTGAAAAGTTCCATTCCCCCTAATTTTTTTTTTTCCAATTTGTCTTTATGCAAAAAGACAAAACATTTAGAGGTACCACCAAATTTAGCAATTCCACTAGATTTAGTCATAGCCAACTAATTTAGCAAAGAAAATCATAAAAAACAATTGCAAAAAAA
The DNA here is from genome assembly GCA_037957365.1 of Torreya grandis. NCBI lineage: Eukaryota > Viridiplantae > Streptophyta > Pinopsida > Cupressales > Taxaceae > Torreya > Torreya grandis. The sequence continues at coordinate 1,117,324 of JARHVA010004737.1, read as the reverse complement.
AATTATTATTAAAAAAAAGAGGAAAGGCAATTTTTTTTAAAAAAAAGTGAATTTTATTTTTGCTAAAAAGAGGCCAAAAAGCCCAAAACACAAAAAGTGAATTTTCATTTATGCAGTCTTGTAAATTTCATTTTCAAGTTTATCTTACAAGAAATTGTAATATTTATTGCATTGCACAAAATCATGAGTTTTTAAACTCAATCATAGTGTTCAATCATAGCTATGCCTCTGACTAACATTTACGAGTAATGTTATCACACTTAAGTTACAGCATACAAAACCTAATATAACTATAATAATGACATTTGGGCATTGACCCTTTAAATTATCAAGAAAAAATAAGGTAGATACACTCATAGCCTTCCCTTCATTTACCCATTTATTATAATCAAAATGCATAAATCTTGATAGGTAGAATTTCCACTTGTATATAGTGAAGTTATGCATGTGTATGTGTAAATCCATCTAAGCAGGTGCTAGTCATTAAACAAACCCTTTTTAGTATTGTCTAGGTACCAAGTATCATATTCTTTCTTGTATGTTTACACCTCTTTCTCATACCACTATATATATAGAAAGGTCAAGTTTCTTTTTCATATTGACGAGTATAAAGTAAGAACACGTATAAAGAAAGGTCTAGTATATTGGTCTGATGGTATATAAAAAGAGAGACCTATATGCTTGGAGTGATAAGGAATTGATCCATCACACGTAGTCTTGATATTGGCTACATAGGCTCTAAAATTATTTCTATCAGATTCATAGCTCCTCACAGGTGACAACTACTCTGCTTGGAAGACAAAGATGAGAACATAATTGGAATTTGAAAAAATTTGGTCTGTAGTAGATGGCTTGTATACCCAACATGTAACAAATGTATTTGACAAAGCCAACCAAAAGGCTAAGTTGATAATCATGTTCAGAGTATCAAATGAAGTTAAACCACACATCTGTGAAGCCAAAATAGCTAAGGAATCTTGAGACAAGATCCAAACTATATATGAGGCTAAAAATGAGAGTACTATTTTGCATCTACAAAGTCAACTCCACTCTCAAATTGAGATCAGAAGAAATAGTGGAATATTTTTAAAGATGTTTTACAATGCTAAGAGCATCAATTCAATCCTTGAGTGAGATAGTTTTAGATGACTCTCTTGTACCTATTATCTTGAGAGCACTTCCACCCTCATATAAGATTTTTGTGACCACTTTGACTATCATAGATCAAAAAACAAGTTTTGAAAAACTCATAAATATGTTGTAACATGAAGAGTCTTTCAATACTCATGAAAACCAAGAAGAACATGTGCTAGCTTATCATGAAAATAAAGGCAAAAGACCAGTCAAATCTTCATCCAAATATAATCCAAGGCAAAATTCACAAGGAGGAAAATCATAGAAATAAGTCTCATTTGTGCTCATCAGGGATATGACTTAAAAAATTATTGGTACAATACCTTTAAAAAGTATCTTCTAGTGGTCAAAATTCCACTAACCCACAATCATCCCTAGGCTCATTTAGTAAGCCACAAGGATAGAATAATGGGACCTAGTAGAAGAAATCAAAGCATGAAGGCAATATTGTCAAACAAAAAGAACATGATGATGAAGATGACTTCCTATAATTTACAAATCTCCATGATGAATCCACATCACAAAATAACATATGGTATGTTAACTTAGGTGCAACCCAACACATGACAAGTAGAAAAGATTATTGTTTCTCTTTGAAGGACACACCCAACAAAAATCATGTTTCTTTGGGTGATTATATCTCATACAATGTGCAAGGAATTGACAACATTACCTTACCCCTAGGCACACAAACATGTAAAATAACTAATGTTCTCTATGTACCTGGGTTAATAAAAAACTTATTATCATTGAGTCAACTCTTAGACCACAATTTGAAGATTAAACTTAACTATAAAGGTGGAAAAAAATTGTGTTTGATTAGAGATAAATATAGAAACTCCAAAATTATTGCATGAGCATCTAATGTGAACCATATGTTTTATCTTGATTTCATTTATAAAAATAATAAAGCACTCAACAAAAGACATAGACTCGACACAATTGTGGCATAGAAGATTTGGCCACATCAATTTTCAATATCTTGACACAATCCACCACTATAACATGGTAATAGGCTTACCACCTCTTAAAAATGGTATAAACAAATTTCAATATTGTTTAATAGGTAAGCAACATACAGTTCCATTTCATAAAAGTACATATATATCCAATGGTAAACTTGATTTGGTTCACACTAATCTATGCAAACCAATGACACCTATCCATGTTGGATTTAAGTACTTCATGCTCTTTTTTGATGATTATTTTAAAAAAAAGTGGGTCTACTATGTGAAAACAAAGTTTCAAGCCTTTGAAACTTTCAAGCATTAGAAAGTGGTTGTTGAAACATAATTTGGTCAAAAAATCAAGACCCTTTACTCAAATTATGGGGGGAATTTACTAGTAATGAGGTTAAACATTTTTTGAAATAAAATGACATTCATCATCAAATGACACCTCCACATATATCAAAACAAAATGAATTTGTTGAATGGAAGAATCATACTATTGGAGAAATGGTGCATTGTATGATACATGATTCAGACATGGCAAAGGCATTTTGGGTAGAAGCTATAAAAACTACCATATATCTACTCAATAAAGTACCCACTGTATCTCTTGATGGAGTAACTCCACATGAAGCCTAGTCAAGGAAAAATCCATCTATAACACATTTAATTTTTTGGATGTCAAGTAAGTATGCACATTCCCAAAGTAGAACAAACTAAACTTGATATGAAAGCCAAAAATATGTGTTCTTAGGTACACTGAAGAAGCACTCGACTACAAACTCATGGATCCAAAAACTAGATAAATCTACATTAGTAGGGATGTTGAGTTCTTTGAAAAGAAATAAGTAGAAGATCCTTCTACAAGTTCGCCTGATTAAAAAATCAATCTCATAGAAAATCTAGAAGATGGTAATCTCCCAGATGAATATAGTAATGATGATGGGAATAATGGTGTAGCTCCACCACCCACAAGAACTACTCAACATATGCTTAAATGGTATATAAATACACTTAAAGATGATAAATTGGATGGTGTTCCAAACACATCCAACACTAGACCAATGACTCATAGTATGGCTCATGGTGAGGTCAATTTGGCCTTAATAAGTATAGTTGTTGAATCTATCAAACCCTATATAGTTTAGGAATCCCTACAATTGAAACCTTGGAAGATGCATTGATACAAAATATAATTCATTGATGAAAAATAAAACATGATAGCTTTTAGATCTTTCATAGGGAAGAAGCCAATTAGATGTAAATGGATCTTCAAGATGAATTATAAATTAGATGGTAGTCTCGACAAACACAAGGCAAGACTAGTTGTAAAGGGGTATGCTCAGAAAGAAGGCATTAACTTTAAGGAGACATTTTCTCCAATAACAAAGATAAAAAATATCAAGATGTTTTTTTTTTCTAGCCACATAGTTTGGCTAGAAAGTCCATCAAATGTATGTAAAAATTTCCTTCCTTAATAGGGACTTATAGGAAGAAGCCTACATGACTCAACCATAAAGTTTTGTCAAATTTGGAAAAGAAGATAAAGTTTGTATACTTTTCAAATCACTATATGGTCTTAAACAAGATCCCAAGGCATGGCATATGAAGATTGATGAGCATCTCTTGAAACATGGATTCAAAAGAAGTCCATATGATCTAAATCTCTACCTTAAACAACAAAGGAGGGAGATAGTAATTATTGTTATATATGTCGATGATCTAGTCATCATTGGTAGTTTAGTGAAGATGATTAAATCAACAAATAAAGATCTAAATTGATCATTCAACATGACATATCTTGGGCTTCTGCATTATTGTCTTGGCTTAGAAGTTTGGTAGAGAGAAAATCATATTTTGTATCTCAACTCAAATATGCCAAGACAATGCTCAAGAAATTTCAAATGATGGATAGTAAACCAATTACCACACCTATGGAGATAAAACTTTAGTTGTTTTGAGTATATATATAGCCATAGGTAAATGCAACTCTATATCTATAATTGATGGGGAGTCTCATTTACCTGACTTATACTAGGCCAACATCAGCTATGTTGTTAGTTATCTCTCAAGGTTCATGCAAGAGCCTAAGATCAATCAGTGGAAAGCAAAAAATCAAGTCTTGAGGTAAATCAGAGGAACTATGGATTTTGGCCTAGAATACAAGAAAAATGATAACTTCTTCTTGATAGGATCTTTGAACTTAGATCATATAGGAAACATTGATGATAGGAAAATTCACTTTAATATTTGTATTTTTTTTGGGATCTAGACCAATATCATGGGGGAATAAGAAGCAAAATTATGTTTCAAGGTCCTCTATAGAATTAGAATATCACACTACAAGAGGGGATATCTGTGAAGTGATTTGGCTCAAACATATACTCGAAGGATTTGGATTACCACAAGATCAACCAATAATTCTTCATGTAAATCATGAAGGATTAGTGAAGCTTGTTCACAATCCATTATTTCATGAACACACTAAACACATTGAGGTGCAAGTTCATTTCATCCATGAAAATGTTCAAATAAATAACAACCAACTCCAAAATTACCCAATAAATCAACAATGTGCAAATATTTTTACTAAAGCACTTGCATGGGAAAAATTTGAGGAATTCAGATAATTTATCTCCTATTCACTTGAGATGATGATAAATTAAAGGGGGGGATATTAAGGTGATTAATTCACCATTATAAATAAATGATTGCTATTTAATTATTCATAGTAGATACTATAAAATAATGTACATGGGTAAATTATCATTACTCACCATAGGAAACTATAGGATAGGTAGTTAAATTATTTTATGAATTAAATCTAAATTTATTTTAATTTGGGAATGCTGTTTTACCTAGATGATTATTTAGGAGTTAGGTGGCTTTATCCAATAATGCTCTCTTAGATTTATTAGGACTATTAAGAGCATATGTTCTTTATAAATAAAGCTATGTAATCATTTAATGGTTGATTGGAATGAATATAATTTTTTTCCCTCCATATCATCATCCCTAATCACTCTCTCATTGATCTTCACCATCCCTCACCATCCCTAATCATGACTTCATCATCTCTAATAACTCCTTACTCATCCCTTATCACCCATAATGACTCCCTCATTAACCCTCATAATCCCTCATCATTAATAATCACTCTCTCATCATCAATAAGCACTCCCTCATTGACCCTCACCATCCCTAATAACTCTCTCATTGTCCCTCATCATCCCTAATAAGCTCCCACTGTTTCCTGGATCTACCTAATTTGCTTCTTTAACAACTTCCTATTTCTTTACCATCAGTGAGCAACAAGTAGTGTAAAGAATGGAAATGATGAATTTGAGGCTTACTTACCCTTTAAGTCCTCCATATGGGCACTTGAGACTCCTTGACAACTTACTGTCTACCTAAAATCTATCTCAGTGACCGATGCCAGTCACATCTCAGTCTGTACCCAACTGACATCGGTTCCATGCGACTACCTCATTGCCGACATTGGTTCCCTCTGGCCGATCCCGGTGTTTATCTGTCCTGAGTCACCGATGTTAGGCTGCACATAGCCGATGTCAGTCCCTGTTTAGATGCCAATGCCAGTTTTCTAACTGACGTCGGTCTCTATGTTTTTCTTGTGAGAAATGACTTCTACTCGCGAGCTCCTTTTGGATCAAAACCCTGTCCAAATCACCCTTGCTCTGCTTAGAATTCTTCAGCCCCTTCCACTGATCTCTGTCTGTCATCTTCTCTTTGAAAACCAAGGCTTTCTTGTTCTTATCATTAACATCAGATCCCTCAAGAAACGTCACTTTCTTCCTCTGCATACAAAAATCTCGATCCATGCTCTTCAAATCTGAAAGCATACCCTTTGACTCAAGAACATGCATCTCCTTCTTATTCATGTGACCAAGCCTATTAAGCCACATCTTTGAATCTACAGCTGAAGTAGATAACCCCAAAAGAGAATCAATAATATAAGTAGATAGATAAAGCGTACCTACTTTCTTACCTCTTACTACAACAAGTACACCCTTGGTAACCTTCCAAGAGTCTACTGTGAGAGTTACTGTGCAACCCTCATCACTCAAACTTCTTACAAAAATCAAATTCTGCTCCAGAACTGGGACATGCATGACCTCCTTCAACACCCATGTGTTACCTGTCTACAATTTCAGCTTCACTTTCCCTTTGCCAACCATTTGACAAGGCTTACCATCCCCTAAACAAATTTATCCAAAGTCTCCTTGGACATACTCATGAAAAAATTCCCTATTTGGGGATGCATGAAAAGAGGCACCATAATCTAAAACCCAAGATTCTACTTTATCCAAAGAACATACCAGAGCATCCTGTGTAACAACACTTGCAATAATACCTACAACACCTGCTTATTCATGTCCTTCATGCTGATCTTCATCTGACCTGCAATCTCTCTTTAAGTGCCCTTACTTTCCACATTTTTGGTAGGTTATTATGCCATACCTGGACTTAGATCTCCTGCCTATCTTTGACCTTGATCTCCCACGCTTGATCTTCTCTCTTTGCCTTCCCCTGCTTTCCACACTCAAAGCATTTCCTAATGATTCACCTGTGCTTTTCCTGCGAATTTCTTCATTCAAGATTACACTCACAACATCATCCACTTTTAAGATTTTTGAAGTAGACGTAGTATTACTAACTGCCATTACCAAACTCTCCCAACTTTTAGGGAATGGGCATAAGATTAAGAGAGCCTTAATTTCATCATCAAAAACAATATTGACTGAATTTAACTAGTTTACCAAACCATGGAAATCACTAAGATGACTATGTACAGATCCACCTTCCAACATTTTCAAATTAAATAATTGCTTCATAAGAAATACCTTATTCGAAGCTGAGGGTTTTTCATAAAACTTTGCCAAAGATTCCATCAACTCTATCATTGTCTTAACTTGTGATAAGTTGGAAATCACAGACGTTGTAAGACTCAACCTTATAGATCCTAGAGCCTTCCGATCAAGAACCTCCCATTCTTCATCCTTCATATCCCGGGGCTTGTAATCAACCCCACCCAACGGTAAGTACAAATCTTTATGATACAGATAATCTTCAATCTGCATCCTCCATAATTGATAGTTCTTGCCATTAAACTTCTCCATTCATAGCTTACTTTCTTCTGCCATTGCTCTACTCCCACTCAAACAGAAACCCTTATGAGTAACCTGTAACTAACACACACTAACTAGATCTAATACAACCTGTTAGTATCCCAACCAAAAGCTCTGATACCAGTTGATGGGGAATCCAGAACAACAAACCTGTTCTCATCCCACTTGTTAGGATCTTGCTCCTCACAAAGAGCACAATATGATTACCTTGTATTAGCAATTAAACATGCATAATTAACCATAAGCAATAAGTAACTAGAATTCACAAATGACACAGAATATTAGAGACAACACAAACTATATTAATACTCATCCAAAAAAGAATACAATGAAGAGACGCCACACTCTTCCACACATTTCAGGCTTCCCACACCAAGTGTATAGTAATTCTTCTCAAGAGTTCACTCTCCTACCAAAAACGGTCCCAACACACAACTCACACACAAAATTGGTGTTCACCTCCAACCAGTCAATAATAACCCTACCAGTACACAAGTACTCAAAGTACTTCAAGTAGATCTCCCATAAGCTTGCAACAACCTACAACTCAACAGACCTTACTTACACATGTAGATCTTCAAACGTGGCCTTGCACACCTGCTGACCAAGATCCTACAACTAGAAGAAATCCTTTTCTTGCCTTAATTACAATACATGCCAATGGGTCTATAAATAGATCCCACACTTAAACAATAACTTAGAATTCTAATTTACAATAATTATACACGCAGCTCGAGACTATAATTAGCCCTTAACATGCAAACACTCGATTCAATGAATTAACTGTCCATGCAACGAATAGTTTTAGAACCACCACAGGTGACTGACGTCGGTCCCTTTCTGCCTGGAGGTGACTAACATCAGCTAACCTCCTACCAATGCTGGTTGTCTTTAGTTCACACCTGCCGATGTCGATTGCCTTTTGCACTATACTCTGTTGACGTCGGTCTCCCTGGAACTCAGTAACCTCCTCCATGTCTGCAATAGTTGAAGCTTTTAGCTCCACAACCTAACAACAATCCCTCATCATTAATAATCACTCTCTCATCATCAATAAGCATCCCTCATTGACCCTCACCATCCCTCACCATCCCTAATATCTCTCTCATTGTCCCTCATCATCTCTACTCACTCCCTCCTCATACCTCATCATTTTTGATGGTGGATGTAGTAGCTTCTTGCTTTTGCCCAATTGGCTTATTTTTAAATTGCAAATTTTACTCACTCAAATAAGGCCCAAAGAAACTCTTCTTCCACTCATCCTCTTTCACTCAAATAAGGAACTCAGAGATATCATCTTATTGTCTAGTACAAATCAAAGATCTATATGGTGATCCATGCTTTGACCATGGAGAGATTATGTATCTAGAGCATTGGATTAGAATAAATAGGCAAGAAATTAAGCAAAGGGTGGGATAAAATTATATTACTTACATATATAGATTGGGATTTGGGAATCTATGAATCCTAATCCTAGAGTTGAGAATTCAAATTTATATCTATATAGATAGGGATGATTGGAGACTAGTTGAGAATTCCAATCCCAACCCCATAATTGACTATATATCCATAGTATATTGGATAACCAAATTAGATAGATAGGTGGCCACCATTATGGTAGCTAATAGAGTGTGTTTCCTAACCTAACTTGATCTATACCCAAATTGATATACAAAGGGAATGAAGGGCATATGCCTTAATCCAATGTATCAAGGAAGGGCCACTTAGAGCTTGATCATGTCCTAGTGGGTACTAAATGCCAAACTAGAGCCTTATCATACTTTGAGTATTCCCTGGTCCCTAATATAGTATATTAAAGGATAACATAAGAATGGGGGCCCCACCATAGATATATAGGGAGTAGCATTGAAGGCCCTACCCTAATCTCAAACTTTCCCTACCTGTAGAGGAAAATAAATATTTCCCTACCTACTTCATCTATGCCAAGGAGTAAGGAAACAGAAGCTTGCCTTTTTGATATCTAACTTTGCTTCACCTAATAACATATCAAGGGAAGAATTCCTTCTTAATGGATAACAAGGGAGTAAGTCACAAATATCAAGGGAAGTCTACCTTCCTGGTATCTATTTATTTATTTATTTTATATTAAGGCATGGATATCAAAAGAAGCTACTTTCTTATAAATAGATTTGTTCTTACCCTACCTACTTAGTTATACCCTACCCAATAAGGTAAGAAAATCTTCCTTCCTGATATATAACTTTGTTCTTGTCATAAGTATGTTCTATTTCTAGAGTATATTCTTAGTTTTCAAGGGAATCTTGCTTCCTAATCTATAGCTTGCATATATTCTTTCCCTACCTACTTAGTTATGACCTACCTACTTAACTTCTATTGTTGGTAAGGGAAGCTTATTTCCTAATAGGATAGAATGAAAAATGCATTTTTGAATAATACTACATATTTAATAGATTTAAATACCTTTTAGTATGACCTATTTAATTTACCTACTTAAGTATGCCCTACCTACTTTACCTACTTAGGTATGTCCTACCCAATTGAATATTTGAGCCATATCTTGATATTGAGTATATCCTACCTACCTTATTATACTTGGGTAAACCCTACCTACCTATCCTTTTTTCTATACCCAATTGAGTATTCCCTGCCTAGTAAAATACCTAAGCCATATATTTATTTTGACTACCCATATCTAATCTTGATTTTATAGATATTATTTGATCACATCTTTAATACTTGATACCATATTTAATACCCAATACATATATTGAAAGGAGAGGGGGAATTCTAACTTATTTAGAGAAAGGAGTGACTAAGGATAATCGACTAGTCTCATCTATTGTGTCTAAATCAATAGGTTCCCCATTCCCATTCCCATATAGATAAGGAAAGGAAAGGAAAGGCGAGGGAGATGGACCATTCAAAAATATTCTATTATATAAGTCATAAGAGTATAGCTGCCCCTATATACATATGGGTATAATAAAATGAAAGGTGCTCAATGACATTTACCACCCCAATTAGGGCATTTTTTTATAGGATTACATGTCCCATATATCAATCATATTGACTCTAGGGTTCAGTATGTGAAATGAATGGAGACCACCAAGGAAGAGATCCCAAGGTTTTTTAATCCCCTGATTCTAATACTTAACCCCAGATTATAACCAATCTTTATCAATCCCAAACCTAAAAGGGAAATGGGTTAATATTTATCTAGGTTATCATCCCTAGGAGAGGATTAAAGGAATGATATCAACCCTAGAGCCAAAATAAATATGGGTTAATAAACCATGTGCATTAAACCCAAGAACAAATGTACTTAGCTAAAGGGCCCAATGGGGAGAGAGGGTGGAGGAAGAGCCTACCATAATGACCAAATTGATATGCCCACTCCCCCTTTTAGGGAAGGAGGGCCACATAGAGTTGAGTTTAATTTATTTTATCTTAGGGGAAGAGGGCCTAATTACCACTTAGCCCTCCCAAAATATAATACCTAATACCTTAGTTTCCTCATGTCTATATACATGACCTAACCATCTAGATATAGCTATGTAAGCACTATACCCTTTAAAATATTTTAGCTGATAGACCATAACGCTACCCTACCCATGTAGTTCAAGTTGGTTTGACTAAGACTAGTGATGTAGGTAGGGTCATAAAAATAGTCATGGTTAGATAAATGGGCATGGTTGGGTTAGACAAACAGATACTCTAGATGGATTAGATGGAGATTTATATAGTTAAATTAGACTCCATTTAAATTAGAGATAGAGCTATCATGTATATAATAGAATATGAAATTATATATGGAGTGGTAGTTCACATATAGTATAGGGATATATATAGCTATATGGTCAATTACTCACCTCAATATTCCATACATTCTCATCCTTATAGTGGGATAATTCCATACTATCCTATCCCAGAATGCTATCATCTCATCTCATTTATTGTGTTTCATAGTCAACTATATATATCCTCATAGCTGGTCAATCTAAATTTTAATATCAAGTCTATCTCTTTTAATCCCAATCAAACATATTTATGTGTATCTATCTCAATCAATTAGTAGGCTTGATTGACTAAATATAGCTTTATATTTGGCTAGGTTGATATTTGTCATTATGAATTGGTAGGATACCCATCCCTATCCCCATATACATAAAGTAAAGGAAATTAAATAAAGGGAAAGGGGATCAAGAAGGCCTACTAAAAAATAGATGGTCAAATCTAAGGGACTATCTATATGCTCAATCAATCCCAAATTCTCATAGTAGGTCTTGTCTCCAATGAGCACTCAATTTTCCAATCAAGAATAGCTAGTCAAATTCAAGGGACTATCTATATGATCAATACCATATAGATAGAAGGCCCAATATAATCGATTGATATTTATCTATCACTAGGTTTCCCATGTAAATAAAGGGAGAAGACCCAATCGACCACATAATGGGATCCCCATCTAGATAGACGGACCACATGCTAATTTTAATTGATTGATAGACTCCTAATACCATTTAGATAGAGGGCTCAATCAATAATATATGAGTTATATAGTTTGATATATATGATAGTTATTTCTATCAATAAATTCATTTTCATTGAAATAAAATTGGAGATAATGAACTACCTTGAGAAGACCTTTCACCTAATTTGGTTTTTTCTGTCTTAATCAAAAATATTGATGGTCATGAGACAATGGACATGGATATGAGATATGTCCTACTCATGCTATTCAAAATCAAACATAACACAATGTATTCAAGTTGATGGATTTATGAGACATCCCATAGGAGGGGTATAGATATGGATATAGATCTAATTTATAAATAACACCCTCATTCCATAAAATACTATCCCCCACATATATCTACCTACTTTTTGACCCCATATCTCTATAAACACTCACACCTTTCATCTTTCCCTTCCCTATTCAATTGATAATATCTAGGAAAATAATAACCTCCCATTCATCTGGAATCTCATTAATCACTTATAATGACATCATTATGAGATAAATGGGAATATGAAAAAATATATAACCATTATTCCCACCAAAACATGCTTATAATAATGTAATTTCATTTAACATAACCCCATATTATAGTGTAGTGATATTCACCAGCCATGAACTACATTTATAATCTTCCTCCCCCCATGAATCCCCTTGTTTATATATGGACCTAGTGGAATGCAACCCACCTCTCAAACAATAGATCAATAATAAAGGCATAGGAAAAAGTGTAACAAACCCCTCTACATAAAGTCCTTTTCATTTAGGCCTTCTATTTTATCCCCTAATAGATATATGTCTATATATACATATAGATAACATATAATTATGTAGATAGAAAGAGAGTTATATCTATAGAGGAGGCTCATATCTTAGATAGATAGAGAAGACCTATGGAGGCTAAGGGGGGAATTGATATAGAGATATACAGGGAATGGAGGGACCTAGGGATTGAACCATGAGAGAGGTCAGTCTATCATATAGAGGGGAGGCAAAAAAACCCTACACTCTTGGTCACTTTGGCCCAAGGAAGAGGTCCTAACTACCATAGATAGTTGAAAGGCCCCACCTCATTTATAACCTTGAATGCCCACCCACTATGGATAAGGTTAGGTAGTCCAACTAGATATTTTATCTATTTATATATATCATGTCAAGTGCATATATAGTCATAGTTATAAATTGACCAATGGCCTACCCCTCTACTATAGATATTGAGCCTATAGTTGGGATCAAATAACCTGATTGAGAATCAACCCAAACACTCAAGGAGGGTACACAAGGAATTGATCAATAGAATAAATTAAGTTGAACAAAGAGCCCTACACTCAGGTACATATATATAATATATATAAATTCACATATTTCATATCCAATTACTCATGTTTCCCATCTTATAAAACCATGTTATATATATAGTTAAGTTACTAATGTTGTCCCATCCCATAGAGTCACCCCTATAGTGACTCATACTACCCACCCTAAAGAGTCATATTAGCCATAAAGTAATGTCACTAGTTAATCTATTGTGCAACTATATCTCTATGCATTTAGTCCAATTATGTTACATGAAAAGGGTTGCCTTAAGGGTGAGGTGAACTAGAAAATATAAATAAGTTAAACCAAAGGGTGAGGTGTTGAGAAGGGTAGAGAGAAAACACCTTATGCTTTATTGGAATTTACTACCCCAGGGACAAATAAGATGAACAATTAAATTAGACTCTAATTAAATTATAGATAACCATCTCAATCAATTAGGGATGATGAAGTAGTGATTAAAGATGATGAGGGATGGTGAGGGTCAGTAAAGGAGTCATTAGGGATGATGAGGGATTGATTAGGGATGATGAAATAGTGATTAAGAATGATGAGGGATGGTGAGGTTCAATAAGGGAGTGATTAAGATGATGAGGAATTGATTAGGGATGATGAGGGATGGTGAGGGTCAATGAGGGAATGATTAAGGAAAATTCATAGGGTTTTTTCATAGAGATAAAGCTCTTACATTGATTTTCATAGATACATTTTAGCACATAGGCTCAATTTTCAAAATCAGACTTAGGTCAGACATAAAATAGAGTAGAAACTCATCAATAAGTTTAGATCACATATAAATTAGACTAGACAATCATTAACACCTAGATTAGGACACTAGAACCACATGGTGATATTGTCCACGATAGGGTACTACTATGTAGTATCCCTAAATTTAGGACAATCCAAATCATTCAGACTAGTACACTAGGTATAATATATATTTGCATAGATATAATCACAAGTTTGGTAGTTATGTTCATATTTAGATCAAATTCAATCATTTTAGCTTAGATTTATACTAGTTTCTCATATTTTAGGGAATCATGCATGGCATGATCACCCATAAATTCAAATCAATTACATAGATTTGGATATTTTATACTAGATTCAAATTTAGTATACTCAGATACCATATTGGGGGCATGTGTGTAGTACATAGTTTCCATATACTTAGCTTTAAACAGGTTGATCATATGGAATGGAAAACTCCATGTCATTATATAAACTATATACACTTGATATTACATTCTAGGTTATCACCATATTCATGCCTTACTCTATCTAGATTGGTTGGTATTCTCGAGTGGCCTAGAGCCACCTAATATACTTGAGTGGCTATGGAGGTGAATACATAGTTAGATTTACTCAGTTAGATACTTTTATCACTTTGTACATTTTAGTTACAAATGCATCTAATTGACATAGGTGGGAAATGATGGAGCAATGGACTACTTGAGTTCTTGATCCACCTACATGAGAGGTTTAGACACACTTGTAGTCTTACCTAAGCTATTCACAGAGATTAGGATCCACCAAGTATGGATAGGCAATGATGGAGTCAAAAATGGATTGAGTTCTTGATCTACCCATATGAGGATTGAGAAAGACATCAACTCAGTCCAAGACATTTAATGATATGATCACTGTGTATGCACACATATAGGTTGTCACTAGGTTCATACATTCATTTGTGTACCTAATGAGGTGTATTTATTCCTTTCCTCTCTCTTTAATCAACTTCACTTAGTTACTTCATTTCATCATAGTCTTTTACTTTTGATCATGTCTTAAGTAAGGAATGATTTTTTCATGTTTCAATGTGTAATGTACCTAGATTGGGGTATAATATTAAATAATGATAGTGGTTTAGTATCACATGCATAAGGAGGAGTTGGGTAAATGGGAATTAGTATAAATAAATGATATAGGTTAGTGTTAGCATCCAATAAGTCATTTATAATTAGAGATTTCTCTAATAGGAGGTTTCCCCCTTGAAGAGGCCATTGATACAAAGTTATTCCTTCCATAAAAGGAATACAATATAATATATTAAGTATTTTTAGTTATATGAGAACAAGGTTCCTATCATGTCGCTTGAGTTAACCTATCCCTAGGCTAGACATAGACCTATACTTGAGTATTAGACTTATTTTTTTAGTCATTCAGTAAACCATAGTCACCTATAGATAGTTAAAACATAGTACCAAAATTGTCATCTCAGATCCCAATCCAAATTACTTAGTAGTCTATAAAGATGATGTTAGCACCACATTTGGGACACTACAACCATATGGTGCTAGTGTCCCTAATTGGGAATTATTTTCCTTATCCCCATCTCTTCTCAACTAATAGTTTTTCAAATGTGTGCCCCTCTTAAGGTTGGCCTAAGATCATTTTATTATCTTCATAAGCAAAAAAACCCTATAAATAGAAGTCTAATCCACCACTATTTAGTAGATGGAAAATATATGTGAAGGATATTCAAACCAAAGATAAAGTTGACAAAAATTTAGGTATTTGATCCCTATTATTCCCTAATTTTTACATACTACCATCTATAATATCCCTAAGCCCAATTTTCAAACATTTCAAAGTTCAAGCACATTCAAGGCATCCAAGGCCACTCTCATTCTAGCATTCACTTGCACATACATCAATCACTAGGTGGGAGAATTACATCATGATTGATCCCTATTTGGAGTATTAATATGGAGGAAACTTTCAACACAACAATTTTTTGAGGATGTCCATTATATCTTACTAAAACACAAAATTATTATTCATGTCATACTTGTAAGGAGGATTAGGGTTTGCATATTAAATTAGGTTTTCTAAACATAACATGTAGATCTAGGTTTCATGCATGCAGGAATAGGACATATAGACACAAGCATAAGTACTCATATAAAATAAGAATAATCTTTCCAAGGGGACATTAGTGCCACATTGAGGAGACTACACATATATGACACTCCTATCCATACTAGGTGATACTATCTAGTGAGTAGACAAACACTAGGATCTTGTTGATGACATAAACTACTACCCATATCTCAACTTTCAAAGCTTAGATCATACATGATAGTCAATTTTAGATAAGTCTCTATTTATACCTATCTATTTTTATTTTTAGAAAGTCAAATAAGGTCAAAATCACAAAAAATTAATACTTAATTATTTCATATTTATTTGAATGATTTAGACATCTCAACCCTTTAATACATACATAAGATTTTCATTGTAAAACACTTAAAGGTTAAATCAGTTAATGTTATAAAACTTCACTCTAAGTTTTATGATTTTTTGAGAAGATCTTAATCAGTGTATAAACTGAAGCTATGTTTTAATATTTATAATTGTTTCCATATATCTTTATTGGTGTTTGAACTAAAATTGTGCCCTTAGGTTTGTAGTTGTTCCCATATATATTTATTGGTATATGCAATAGAGGTGCATTCAAATATTTATAACTATTTCCATATATCTTTATTTGTGTTTAAATTGAAATTATGACCTAGGGTTTATAATTGTTCCCATATATATTTATTGGTGTATGCAATGAAGGTGTGTTCTGATCTCTATGAACTAGTTTCCATCTCTATTGAGGCTATGGTGTATGGGACTACTCATAAATAGGTATCCTAAAAGTCACAAGGCTCATATAATGAGTAACTAATGGTTTTTTAAAAGGAACATCCTGGGATAACTCCATCATAGAGGAGTATGATTTAGGAGAGTATGGTAAATGAGGTCTCAATGCCCCCTATGTAAACTCTATGATGCCTTGAGTAACATATTAGTCAATGTGAGAATAGAGTACATAATAATGATCATATGAATTCCGATTTATCCTATGAAAATTATAATATGTTTTATGTGGTACTTGGTGTAAATAGTGTGGTAGATGATGATTAGTATAAGTGTGATCATCCCACTATCTAATAGTGTAAAAAAAATGTCATGAGGCCTAACCTTATCTAAAAATTGTATAATCCCTTTGTGTATATCTTGTGTTCTACTCACTATATAATGTGTTTTTTAGAGTGTCTCTTTGCCAATACTAAGTATCCTTATCAATGGCCTCTATTGTACTGAGTTCTTAATTTGAAGTGGAGCAGGCTCTTTTACCAAATTAGATAACTAAGGCTCGAGGGGTCTATAGCCAAATATACCTCTTACTATGTAATTACTAATCCCAAATATTTTTATAATGATAGAGATGTGTTATATGGATGTTATAATGATTTAGATGTTTCATATATAAATCTTTCCTTGAGAGGATAGATTAAACTTTTGATAAAGATTTATTGTACTTTTAAGTATTTAGGTTGATAAATCAATCAATAAAAACAAGATTTAAACCTTAGAATGTATTCATATGTTGGATTTATCTCACCCTAATGTAATTTAGGTAACCTCTCATGTGTGACTAGAGGTCCCTTATTCTATATGTAATGCTTGAGAAAGAATGTCTCTAGCTCCTCATATGTGTGTAAAGATCCACTAGGGATTGTATGATATAACCAATCTAGTGATTTCCTATTTAGGGACTTTGGAAATGATTGTAGTAGATTCAAATTATTTGTAATATGGGCCATGACTTTATCATAAGATTGAAGGTGCAAGTATGGATCTCCATGTCTATCAAATATAGGTAACACTAGTATCTAAAACTTGTGTGGCAACCTTATAGTTGATATTTTACTTGGAGTAGGGTTTCCATGTAGAACATTGGCATTAGACCAAGATTGTTATGCTTTTTTCTCCAAATTGAGGTTATTTACTTGTTTTTGCAAAGCACCCATAACATGCACTAAATAAATTAAAACTTGTGAAGATATATTATCATTATCAAGGGGTTCATTTAATGCTTAAATTTTATTATTTACCTTAGCCATTGGTACATTGTATTGGAAATCATTTTTAGATAGGGTCGGTTCACTCTCAATAACCTTTGGATTTGTGATAGCTGGGACTTGGTTAGAGGAAAATGAGCTACTACCCTTGTTTAGGTTAGTTTGAGACATAAGTTCTACTTTAGTAAGGGGGGTTAAAGGGGATTCATTAGTATCTTTTAGATTGTTGAGTTGTGGAGGAGTATCACATGCTAGTTGGATACAAGGTACTTTATTCTCAATTAAATGTAAATTATGAGCATAAGAATAAGTGTTTGTGTGTGTCTTTTTACATGTGACCTAGTGTTTGGTTGAACAAAAGAGATAGGCAAGGTAAGATAAGAAGTAGAAGGTGTAGATTCCATGTCATCTTCATCATAATCACAATAATCATCATTATCCCGTGGTTCATCAAAATCATAATTTAATTCATTGGTAAGAGTAAGAGTAGAATAAGTATCATCCACATGCTCATTAAGAGAAAGAGAAGAGGAAGATTTTAACTTTTTACTACTGTGCAATGTGTCACCATATGTAGGTTTAATGCAAGGCATTTTTTTCACTAGTTATTTTTGAAATGCAAGCATGATTATCACTTTCAATTTTAAAATGAAGGGTAGGAGAAGTAACAACCATGTTTTCTTTTTCCATATTATGACATATAAGATAAGAGTTAGAGACATTTAAATTATCAACTTGTTATAAACAATCATTACATTGACCTTGAAATGTGAAGGAAGGTGTAAAAGAATCTCAACTACCTTAGTTTGTGCTAAACTAACTTGTAGTGGTAATGTGATCTCACCAATAAAGCTCTAAACATGGCCATTGAATCCTTTGATTACTATTATTTTAGGAATTATATCCTTATATGTGTATCCAAAATGTGAAAGAACTATAATAATTCACATACTTACACTTGAACCATTATTAACTATAACACTTTGTATAGGTTGATGATCAATGCAAGCTTGAATGAACAAACAATGCAATTTAAAATCATAATCAGCTCTCTCATGCTCTATGAATTTTATAGGTGGTCTAGATGACATAGAAACCTGATATACATAATAATAATTTATGTTAAAAAGATGTTGCACCTCTATATGAGGATGATAAAGGGCTGGTGGAAGGTGTTCATTATATGTATAATTCACTTCTAATTTATTTGTTGTTTTTTGACATGTATGCTTAGAGAAATTATCACTGAATATCTTCATTGTTCAACTATTATTTGTGCCTTTGTATTATTAGTACATGTAGCCACATAAATGATTTTGATAGCTATAAAATCATGTATATTATGCCTCAAATGGATAAATTTATTGGTAGTATGCCCTCGTGCTCTATGAAAAGCAAAAAAAACATGTTGATCAAATCCTTTTGAAATAATCTACTCATTTCAATCTATTTAATGGGAGGGAGAAATATGAGGTTACATTCCAATAAATTTTATAACACCTTGTAGGGAGCTTCTAGAAAGTTGGTAAACTATCTCCTTAGAGAAGTGGATATCAAATTATTAGAGTAGGATCTAAAACTACATTCATTGTTGTCTTTTGATCACTCTTATTTTCACTTAGCCTCATCTTTTATGGTGGTTTACTTAGATTATTTACATGAGAAGCATACATTAGGTTGGTTTCATACTTTAGTTTATTCATTGCCAACAACTTAACCTCTCTTTATTTAATTGTGTGACATAAATCCATGAATGATATAAACTTATTAAACATTAGACTAATTTAGAGGTGGAAGCAAAATATATTTGAATGTGTCTTGTAACTCCTTATCTACCATAGGATTTTTCATTTTGGATAACATGGAATTATACCATAATACATAATTTACAATAAACTCATTGGATTCTTGTTTGAGCCGAGTAATATGAACATATAAAATATTTTCACTTATACTGATTGATAAATTTGTAAGGAAATTTTTTTCCAAAGGATTAAATTTATGAACTAAATTATATGATAAATCATAAAACCATATTAAAGAATATTATTTTAAACTTCTGAGAAATAAATCAGTCAATAACCTATTATTGGATGCATAGTCCAAACATATTCCATGAAATTTTATTAAATGTTTCTTAGGGTCACCTTTTCCATCATATAATTTAAGCTTAGGTGCCACAAAATTAGGTGGCAAAAGATATGCTGAAATATGTTAAGCTAATAGAGCATGCAGTCAAGTCTATGAGTCAAGTGCCTAATTAGGTTTTGAACAACCTTGTTCCAAATGTAACATCATAATCTATAAAGATGCAATGCTATGCATAAGGGATTTTACATCAAGAATAAAATGTGTACTAACCAAAAGTGGTGTAAAGAGTGATTGAGTAGAGATTGGCATGTTGGTACATTAGAACCCTTAGGCTTCCCCCATACTAGATATTAGAATAAAAATTGCATTGATTGAAGCATATAAATGTAAATAACCTATAGTAGTAGATGTCTCAAATTATTTACTTTTAGATATTTTCTTTATTGCCTCTCTAACAATATCTATGAACTCATCTTCCATATTGAGTTTCTTTGAAAGATACATTGTTAATTATATTTTGTCATAATCATCAAATCTATTAACTGATTATGCTATTGTGATGTTATTGACTAAAATATGAGTATGCTCAACTTGAACACCACTTAGTCTAGAATTTATTCTAAGAGAGGTAGGAGAAAATTTATTATATTTCATAAAATATGAAATAAAAACTTGAAATATCATTGTTAAATTTTTTATCAAATCTAAAAACCATAATATAAAAATTGGAAACAATAACAATAAGGAAAAAACCTAGCAACATGGATGGTTAGGGTTTCTAGTATTCAATCAATATATGGGTTCATTAATATGTTTTATAAAAATTGGTGATTAATCAATTGATAATCTAATTATGATAAACTAAAAAATTAAAATTATATTGTATAAAATATGTAATAAATACATAAGACCATGTTAAAACTTATTATTTATAGAAAGATGCTAAAAGGGGAAAGTATTGAAATAAAATACCTTAGCTGACACTTGGATATGATGGAATATAATAGATAATGTGTTATTGACTATGATAATGTGTGAGGTAATTATAAATTAGGAATGAGGCTCCATTTAGATCTTGGAAAAAGTTACATTATTCAGATAAGGTTGACTTGAAGTGTTATATATAAGTTGCACTAGCATATAGTAGGGTTTTTTCCATTGATGTAAATTTATATTCATGTACCTTTGATTTTAGGTCATACGTATATATTCATGGTTTCTTAATTCATTGTAGAAGCCATTATGTGCCTTATTCTTCAATTAGGACCCTAACTCAATAGACAATGAGGAACATATGTTATAAATAGGCAAAATGAGTTAGGGTATAAATTTATGATTGATTTTAACACCCCCTATATTGAACATTGAATACATGACAATACTCTGAAGAGGGATCAAACTCCATGTAGTCTCCCTTTATATGGTGGTGTGTGTGAAATACTATTATAATGATATATGTTGGTGCAATCTTAGTGTGATTATGTGATTCAATAATGAATTGTGACTTTGGAGGTGTATTTAAACATAGCGAAGGACTACTTGGGATGAATGGACTCAAAATTTGGAAGAATAAGTGATTTATTTTGAATGTGTAGTTAGAATAATTTTGGTGTTTTAATAAAGATGTCTCTTGTCAACTAGTGAAAAAATGAATAGAAAATATGCTTGTATAAGATGTTTTTGAGATTTCCTTAAATGGGACCTGAGAAATGTACGAGGTGACCCATTAAGTGAATTTTAATTTGAGATATTAGTCATTTTTTGGTGGGATGATGAAACTGAAGGCTTAAGACACTACTAGCAAGTAAAACATCCTTGAAGGAGTGACCTTATATGAAGAGCAAATAAAATTAAACTAAAAGTGTAAATTAGTCTAATAATGACTTTTGGCTACTTGGAATCAGGTATAAGATTAAATAGTATTATAGTTACTTAAGGATAAAGGGTCATCCAAATATAAGTAGAGGAATAGAAGTTGTAAAATTGTGGAGTTGAGCATATGTTAAATGTGTATAAGGATTGGTAATAAGTGCATTGTGTTTATGTAGTTTTTATTCAACCCAAAGGTAATAGGTTTTCACCCTCTTGTTTTAAGATTGGTGATTAATCATTCCAAGACATGATTTACAGGTATGGAGTTTTTAATTAACCAAATGCTGGAATAGAAGCATGTGAACTACATCCCATCAAGGGAAATTCATCCAAGTGATAAAATTAACATCCAAGAACATATATTTACAATGATGTTATATTAAAATAATAAGATCTCATAACAAAATAAAAAAGAGGAAAGAGTAGGGTAGAAAAGAGGTTTTGTGAACCAAAATAAATGAAATCATTCTAAATTGGATCTTGTACTATGGGATATACAAGTGACTAGGAACTGATGCTTGCTGCAAGTTGATATCAATACAAAAAATACACAAACATAGTTGGGAGTCAAAGGAAACAAAATATAGTAAACTCTAATACTCATAAACAAAGATTGCTACTAATGTAGGATTGAAATTACACATCTTCAAAGGGAGATTAGGATTATTAAACAAAAAGGTATTCAAATTAATAATAATATAATTTAAATAATTGTATTAAAAATACTTCTACACAACCCAAAAACTAAAAATACTAGAATGATGGAACTTCTTCAATGGATTACAAGATTTTAGAGAAGGAAAATGATTTACACATCAAGATGAACTTGTAGAATAATCCATATAATTTATTATTCACTTTGATAGACAAAATTATCCTCAATTATAATGGGTTCAATACAAATTATTAATAACAAATCTAAGTGAACCTAATTTAACTTTTAAGATATTTATGGAGTTTAAAACCCTAGTTTGTTAAGGTTCTAGAATAATAAATTGGGGAATAAATATAGTAATATCAACAACCTCTAATTTATATAATAATTGATTTACTTGATTATTCTATAAATAACAATGAATTTATAAGATATGTAATTAGCTATAAATTGATTGAGATAGACAAGTGTAAGTCTAAAAACTAGTGCATAGATTGGTTTGACAGTCATAAAAAAGATCCAATAATAAAAGCTGAGCTAGAATAATAACACAATATTTTTGGACACTACCACAGTCCTATACAAAAGTGCAGTGTGTTATTGTCCTATGTAATGATATTGTACTTCAAAATTTATCTAAATGATTTATGGGATTTGTAGATCAAGTTTTATTCTACCTTTGGTCCAAATTACAAGTTATGTGATCAATACTTTTCTTATAGCTCTATTTTTCTTTGAAAACTCTAGGTTTTGCGCTTGTTCAGGTTTTGAATGAACACCATGAGAAAAAGGGGTTACTGGGTATCATGTTATAGATATGTGATCCACACCCTTATGTGGGCATGTTTCCTACAAACCAATACTCCAAGGAGGGATCAAGATTGATGTAGTTTTCCTACTTATGTGATATGTGTGAATGTCTATGAATGCTAAAATACCTAAGTGTGAGTACATGAGAGGATGCCTTGAAGGCCACTTGAAATATGAATACATGTGTTAGGTCTAGATTATTAAATGTAAGGTATGAGTCAATATAATATTGGAAGAATTAGGAGTTTTCCCTCAATGTGAGGTGGTAATTTTCCATGCTTCTATGTGATAATCTCCACCTAGGGTGTAAGAGTGTGAAAGTATTGTTTATATAGTGCCCTGATAAAAATGACTTCAGAGGGTGACTTAATAATAGGTCTAGGATGATCCTAATCTTCTTAGGGATATAAAAAATTAATTTTTAGAGGGTGCAAGAACCTAAATCACTAAAGAAATTATGTCATTATGGGTCTCATATAATGTTTTGTATGATTGGGTACTATTTGTGACTATCATGTGACTAAAAGTAGATCAAAAGGGCCCATAAAATGGGTCAAGTGCTATTCTAAGGGTAAATTGACATCAAGTGACACTCTGAAGCATGAATGGCTAATTTTAATGACTACATA
This sequence comes from Torreya grandis, assembly GCA_037957365.1. Taxonomy (NCBI): domain Eukaryota; kingdom Viridiplantae; phylum Streptophyta; class Pinopsida; order Cupressales; family Taxaceae; genus Torreya; species Torreya grandis. Next base: position 1,093,365 of record JARHVA010004737.1, on the reverse strand, counting down.
CCCCCCTCTTTTATTATAGAAATGTAGGAAAGCAAAATTACTAGGATAAAGGAAAAAAACATACCTGGACTTAACTATGAGGTGAATCTCATGAATTTGGGTATGATTTTGTGAACATGATCCATTGCATCTCTTTTAAATGAAACATGAATGAATTAGTCCTTACTTAAGGAATATAAAAATCAAAGACAAAACTAAGTAAAGAGATAAGAGAAAGAGGAAACTAATTAATACACCTTATTAGGTATGTGAAACAATGCAAAAAACTAGTGACATCCTATGTATGCATGTGTATGGTGATAAAATGGTGAATAAATTATATTGAGCTAATGGCTTATTCAATCCTCATGTGTGGGTGGATCAAGAAATCAAGTTGGGCTTAACTCCATCATCACCCACCCCTTCTTGGTGGATCATAACCTATGAATAAATTGGATTGGACTGATGAGTTATCCAAACCTCTTATGTATGTGGATTAAGAACTCAAGCTAGCCTTGACTCCATCATTTCCTACCCATGGGTAGTAGATGCAACTATAACTAAAATTATGGAATATAACTAAAGCTATGTGATGTAACTAAAATTGTGTAATATGGCTTTGGGTTCACTTAGAAATTCTAAAATGAAAAATGTCTTAGGGACCACTCAGATACTCAAGTATGTAGCTTAGGGACTACTTGGTAATGCAAACTACTAAAGATGGGATAAGGCATCAATGTGGTGAAAAACTAGTGCAAATGGTGTTTGTAGTAACAACATGGACAATGACATGGATATGCCAGTCCATATGAGAGTATTGGTGTCAAATTAAACACATGGGAACAATGTGTTGTGCATATGCCTCCAAATTTGATATCTATGCATATGGATTCTAGAATAAATCATAATAATCTTTATCTAAGTATCTAAAACTAAAATGGGAGTGATCATGCTATGCATAATGACCTCAATCTAAGTATACCTATGTAATTATATGTATAATTGAACATAAACTAAGCATATCTAATAATCTATGACTGAAATTATAGAAACTTAAATATTACCTATTGTAATTTTTTTTATCAATTTTATAATTTCTTATTTTTTGGTTATTAGATAGTATTATGGTCCCTTTGACAATAGTGCACCATGATAGTGTCCATTATGCCATGATAGTGTCCAACTATGTTGTTTTTACGTAAAACTGAAACTAATCTATGTATGATTATTTTTCATTATGTTTTCCTAATTTTGAGCTCTGAGCTCTATGTCTACATGATGAAAACTATGTTCTAAGTGCATTAGGATGGCTTGATATTTGTGTCAAACCCTTGTGAATGACCCCTCTTTTGAGGGTATTTGTTTAATCTCTATAATAATTGTCCTCAAAATAAAATCTATGCATCTTATAGGTTAGACTAAAAACATATTATATCTATGTGATAAACTAATGTAATGCGGATACATGACATTAGAATGTAAATAGTCTAAGAATAATTTGGTAATGTATGATGTATGTTAGATTTAACATTTTCATGGTTGTCAAGATATATAGAACAATGTAATCATGTATATAAACATTGAATCTAAGTATATTTGAGTAAATACCTAGGGGGATAGGGTATGATGTCCATCAAGGTACCCAAGGAGGAAAGGGAGATGCATGAGGTCTCTCATGGAATCAAAAACTGAGTATAAGTGTAAAAATCAAGAGAAAAGTGTCATGGCCATTATACATATGTGAAAAAATACATACAAACACATAAGGCACACAAATTAGGCTAAGAGGCCACAATATAATAGACATAGACACATGCCACTAAGTATAAGAAAGAAAACATATAAGGACACGTTCAAATATCAACATATAATAGAGAAAACAAGGTTAGCCTAGATACATATGTACAAACATGTTAAATTGTCTACATACATAATCAAGAAGCACACACAAAGACATGGGCACATGTCCAAAGCAAACACACAATGAAATAAATTGGCTTAGATCCGTAGAACAATGGCATATTCAAATTCCCTTGAATAGATGTAGAAGTATAGAGGTAGAATAAAATCTAAATTAGTATAACTATAAATAAAAGTATGCATAAAGATGTGGTACAAATATGTATAAAAACAAAGATGTACATAAGTTGAGTCTATGGTAGTGGTAGTCAACAAAAAATCTAAATAGTATAGGATGATCATTGTTAAGATATAATCAATGTTATATATGTGATATAAAGTATAGAAGTTTTTAATTTGGAAAATTGGAAGCTTTGTAGTATGATACACCTAGTGGGTGAATGTGTTAATGTTGAATCTATGTATCTGTGTATGTACCCCCAATGGGTAGATAATAGCAAAGATAGATCTATATAGAGGACCTAACTCATTTATTAATCTATGAACACTCGAAGAGAATAAGTGAAGCATGTATGTATGATAAAATAAGCTAGAATAGCATAGATGACATATGTAGTATCTAGAAAATATACAGAGTGTAAAAATGGAAATGCATATAATCTAAAATTTGTATTTTCTAAGAAAATATATGAATGTTTTAGTATTTTTGAATATGTTATATTATTTTTATGTTTTATGAGTATAAGATCTATGTAAAATAAATGTTAAATAGAGATTGTGTACAAGTAATTTGGGAAAATGAAAGCTATATACAAGTAACAAGAGACACTACTAACCAATGAGTCTTGAGAGAGACCCGCCCTCAATAGATCCTATGTCAAATATAGGAATGGTGAACTCTTGTGAAGTGTGATGGATGTGCTATGAATAAATTGTGTTGTAGTGTAAATTTGAATATTGTTCATTGTTGATATCTTAGAAATCATAATAACCTATATTGTTCTACTCATCATTATCATCTTGATTTTGAACCAATGGAATGTTACTATTGACTTCTATTGTATCTGGATGAGCATAAGGAATTGCCTCATATTATGGAATTGAATTTTATAAACTATGTTTTGAAATATTTTCTATGATTTTGCCTATTATAAGCATATGGTGCTTTGGAGGCTCTTTTTTTTAGAAAGCCTCTTCTGAGAATGCTTTTTAGCTTAACATGATTATGAATGTGTAACTTAAGTTATTATTCTTTTTTGTAACATTACCTATGTATATGGATCTTGTGCCTTGATAAACTATGTTTATGAATGATTTGCCTTAGTATGTTCCACAAATCTCAAACCTTGTCGACCAACATTATTAATTTCTAGAATAGAAGTAGTGATGCCTTGGGCATGTTTGCCCAACCTTTGAACTTGATATTCAAACTATTGTAGATATTTTTGACCAAACCCATAATATTTTTAAAGTGGGACCATTTTTTAGAGGTATATTTGTATCCTTTACTTGCTTTACCTATGCTTGGTGTACTTTTTCTTGCTCCAATTTTGTTTTGTGAACCTTTTGTTGTTCTGAGTTATGCTTTAGTAACCACTTATGTATTATTTCTAAATTTGATCCTTTTTGAATATGTTCATATATCACTATGGATTTCTTAACTAATTTATCTTTTATAGGTTCTTCATTATCAATGATGTGTTGTATATGTTTTTTTAATGCCAAACATGAATCTATGTCATGACCATGCATTATATGCTATGCATAATAATATTTGTATCTCCTAATTGGATGTAGAGGAGGTAGGTTGATCAACTTAGATTTAATCATTTGCCTTAAAATCTCACTTGATATTCTATTTTATCTTTTAATATATTTTGAATCACTAGTTGTAGATGCACTTTTTTGTGATTTCTTATTTTGATATGTAACATTGCTTATCACAAATTGACTAGGTGAAGATGCATATACATGATTGAAACTAGTCTACCATGGAAGATTTAATTTTGTAATTTGATTTTACAACACTATAATATTTTAATTTAATTATTGATTTTCATTTTTAAAATCTCAAATTATCTTTCTCATACTAATACTTTCACCCTTAGAGTCTCAAGTGCAAACCCTAGTTGCTTCTGATTGAACATGTAGGCACACACCCTGTAGAGAAGAGGTGGAGGCATGAATAGGCTGAGTATGGGAATTAATAATAATAATATAGGTTACATCACCTATTTTAAAGGGTGACAACATGGACCTAATTAGAGGTAAAATAGCTATCACCCTCATATAGATGCATAGGAGGAGATACTTTCCTGTGCATAAGATATGACATTCAAACTTGAAAGGTAGTTGTTAGGGTATTAATTTTATGGAGTAATTTAAATAAAATATATTTTAACTAACATTAGTCATCATTTACATATGTGTTTATATATTCTTTTAATTGATTCCAAATGAAAGGAAATAAGAATGTAAATGAAAGTAGAAAAAATTTCATTTGAAATTGATAAATACCTTCTATCATTGTTATCATGATTAGAAAAAATAAGAATAAAAAGATATAGGGATATGAAATCTAAGTATGGGTAATGTAAGTTTGGAAACATAAACTCTAAAGGTAGTTTAGGGATAGAGTTTTTGAACTATTCAAAGTAAGTCAGGTTCACTAAATGATTTAAGGTATTTATGGAGTTTGAAACCCTAGTTTGTTAAGGTTCTAGAATAATAAATCAAGTAATAAATATAAAAATATCAATGACTTCTAATTTATAAAACAATTGATTTATCTAATTATTCTATAAATAACACTAAATTTATAATAGGTGTACTTAGTTTGAAAGTGACTGTGATATATAAGTGGTGGTCTAAAAACTAGAGAATAAGATGGTCTAACCATCACAAACATGATATAATAATAAAAAATAAGATGGGATATTATCACTATTGGAGAATTTTCAATGATGTCATGATGATGTCATAGAGGTGTCTAGGTGAGTGGATGAAGTGCCTTGAGAGTCTAAGTGATAATGAAAAATAGTGCAATGTGTTTGTCCTTATATGCTTGAAGAAGCCTTGGTTGATCTTTTATTTTGGCATGATTAGAGATGTTTAGGGATGATTGTGGTAATTTGAGGATGTGAAATAGGCCCTAAGATGTTTTATATACTTTGAGTGCTTGTGTACATGAGTGGATTTCATTTAGTTGATCATTGTTGTCATCTAGAAATTTTGGGTCTAGTGGTAGAAAATTTGAGTAGATAGTTTGATGATGTCACCATTGCCACATGTGGATGAGTTAAAGGGATTTGGTCATATGGTTTTGATAATATCAGTTCCTAGTTTATTTTCACTAAATTTGAGATTATGTGATGAAGCACATCAAAATATATGTAAGTGCAAAGTTAGGCTCCCAAGGAATTTGATAGTGTTTTCTCACACTTAGCCAAATTTGCATGAGGTAAGAAAGAATAGAGTAAGAAGTTTGGTGATTCCATATCTCAAACATGTGGATGTTTTAAGAGAATTTGATCATATGGGTTTGTTCAATTTTATGCCTAGTTAATTTTTTCTACATTTCATCTCATGTGTTGAAGCCTGTCAAAAGATATGCATGTGAAAATTTAGACTTCTAAATAATTTTTGACATTTTTGGCTCTGTGGTATAAAAATCTAAGTGAGTAGATTAATGGAATTATATCTTGCACATGTGAAGGTTTTAGGATAAATTTGGTACATAGTTAGATTCTCTTATGTGAGGAGATCATATAGTCTAAATTTGAGAACATGCGAGTGAGAGAGGTAAAAGATATGACTATGTACAGTTGGCCTTTTAGGTAGATTGCAACGGTTCCCATACTTAGTAATTTTTTAAAAATTTAAAGTTTCACCAACATCGATGGAGCTTATTGCTCTAAGATGTTAGGATACAGTGAGATGGTGCAAAGTGTTCAATGTTTAATGTTGAGTAGAGATAAAGATCAAACTTCTTCCAAGGATTAATGGTGAGTGGGTGATTATAGATATAGAGATAAATGGAATGAATTAAATTTAAGAGGTCAAAGTGATAGATATCTATCATTTTTAAAGCAAGGACAATCTTGAAGAGATTGACAGAGCACATGAGGTCAAAGTTGTTAGATTGCATGAGATGAGGTCAACTGGTAGAGGTTTAGTGTTTGGAAATTAACACACTATGAGTTAAAACTTAAATAAAATTGATGGTGCATGATCAATATGAATATGTGAGGACATGAGATGCGTGCATAGTGTCTGAAGTTTAACTATGACTATTTGAATTTAACAGAGGAAAAAATAGTGCTCTGTATTTTGGCTATATCTTTCAATTTATGAAAAATTTGACCATGGTGTAAAAATAAAACTTGTAGAGGACTCCAAGTTTAATATATAAATATATATTTGAAGATTTGAAATTGTGTAAAATCATAGTTATGAAGGTTAAAAGTTTACTATGTGTTCATGTGTAGTCTACAAGTAACTTGAGAAGATTGTTCGATCTTATTTTGATATCTCTTGATGAATTGGATATTGGGGAGTGTTTTAGACTCTATGAGGACCATATATGTGCATTATGAATGTTTGATAAATCATATGTAGTATGCAGAGAGGTTTAGATGCCGATTGTGTCTTCATTCATGGTGACTGTGTACATAAACTATTGTTTGAATAAATTATTCTTAATCAAAAGGGTACTATGTTGGTTGTTGGAACTTAAGGGTGACATATAGATCATATGGAATAGGTTCATGCTTTTGGAAGTGATATTGTGTTATTTTTTTATTTGATGGAGTGCTAAATGGGTGAATAGGTCTCCATGAGACCTATAAGAGCTACAAGGGCCTAATTGAAAGGTGTAGCTACTTAAGTGTGACCCATAGATGTTATGGCTGACCTATGAATATTGTATTGAGATATGTATTCATATTATAGATGACTTAAGTGTTAAGGATTGCCTAATGTCTGACCAAGATGTTGATAATCATTATATCTCTATAAATGGTGAAACCAAATGTGTTGGTTTGTAGACTTTGAGAGAGACTTACATGTGGAATGTGAATTTGAGAGTATATTGTTGTGAAGTGAAGGAAAGGGTGGGTTCCCTATGGATTAGTTGAAGAGAAAAATATATTGAAATTTTTTTCTATGTCCTGTAAGTCATACTTTTATTGGTAGAATAGTGCTCTTTTTATTTGAGTATGATTAAAGGTGAAGAGTGATAATCAAAGGTCCATCATCAAGTGTTTAAGACATCAGTTCAAAGGTGGATGTGATCATAGGTGTTATTTTGGGTGCTCAACATCTAAGGGGGTTACTTCCTCATTGCATGGTGAAATTTTATAAATTTTTAGTTGTTGTGGTTGCTTAGCTAGATAGGTGTGGTAGCACCTTGTGGGATTATTAGCTCACTAAATAAGGGATTGTGTTTCCTTGATTAGTTACAGCTGGTCTAAATTAGTTCTTGTTATTATAGGATAGTAGTCCAATTTCAAGTTCTAATAGGTTTTCTCCCCTAAGAGGATTTCTCACATATGTCATATGTTATGTGATTGATCTTGCATTGTCTCTCTTGCTCATTGCTATGAATGATGTGTGTGTTTCATGAATGCTTATGGTAACTAATTAAGAAACTAAAAGGATTGAAATTGAATTTGTATTTTATAGGCTCACTAATTCACCTCCCCTTCTCAGTGATTTTACCTCTAATAATCAGTATTAGAGTAGGTCCTTTGGTAAATGATTAATAACTTGAAGGTGATCCAAGGTATAGAAGCTATTTGAGAATAATTATAAGGCAGTGAATACCATCACATGTGGTCTTATAGAGACTGAGTTCACCAAGGTTATCTATTGTAAATATACTAAAGAAACATTAGATAAAATGCAAATCATTTATGAAGGAGATTAAAAGGTCAAGCTTGCTAAGTTGTAGACTCACATAAGGCAATTTGAAAGTCTTAAGATGAAGGAAGAAGATTCTATATCATTTTTTATATAGAGAGTTGATGAGATTGTGAACATCATCAAAGGTATTAGATAGGATATTGAATGAGGATACTATAGTTTAAAAGGTATTAAGGTCTCTATCCCTAAATTTTGATCTAAAAGTATCTGATATAGAAGAAAGTCATGATCTTACTCAATTGAAGATGGATCAATTGCATGACACCCTTACTACATATGAGATGAGAGTAAATGATGATGTACCACCAAAGAAGGAAGCAATTTTTAGGATTGAAATTAATACAAAGAAGAAGTTCCAAGGTAATAAATCCAAGGAGGATGACATTTTTGATATTGATGAGGATGAATTGATTGCTTTGTTTACAAGAAAATTGATAGTAGGTTCATGCAAGTATAAGGGTAAACTACCCTTGAAATGTTTGAACTATAGAGAGATAGGATAGTTTACTCATAAGCATGAGAAGAATGATGATGAAGAGTATGGTAAAGGCCAAGATGAAGACAAGAAAACATACAGGAAGAAAGGATTTAGAAAGTTTAAAAATAAGAAGAAGTCATTCAAAAATAAGAAGAGTCTCTATACCAAAGAAGATTTTAGCACATCAGATAAGAGTGAAGATAGTGACTCATAATATAATCATGAAGATGATGGTCCTATTGAATATGAATCCTTGTTCATGAATGAGGAAGGAAGTTGATCACATTAAAAGGAGTCTGCTTGGAGTGATTCAGATGATGATGAATATGAGGTGGACTATAAGACTACTTTGATAAATGCTTTTGAAGAATTGAAGATTGAGAATAAGATCAATATGAAGAGGAAGTCTCAACTCAAAGAATATGAGGATAAATTTAGTGTATATGAGGCCATAATGAATGAAGATCATAAGGAGCATTTTGAATATATGGTTAAGCATCTCAATTGTCATTTGGAAATCTTGTTTACAATCTTGAAAGCTATAGAAGATGAATATTCAAGGTATGTTTTTGAAAATGAATCTTTGAAATCTGATTTAGAGAAGACATATAGTAAGGTAAAGACATTTTTGAGATTTAAAAAGAGCTCATGTGATCTAGACAATATTTCGAGTGGTTAAAAACATGTTAGTGATAGAACTAGTCTTAGATATAAATAAGAACAAAATAATGTAATTCAAGACAAGATGGAGACTAATGTGAACTAGGATAATCATGATTTGATGATAAATCTTTAGACAAGAAATGAAAGTGATCACAAAATATAGAAAAATTAGATGAGACATCCAAATGCCATGAGGTATGCAAGTTTTAATGGTTACTATTTCAAATGTAATCAATTTGGGCATAAAGCTAGAAATTTCAAGAGACCTGTTAAAAATGAGTTTGCATGGAACTATGATGCGGGTCATTAGTCAAAATGTGTGAAAAAAATTAAGTTTTTTAATTGTCTTGATGTGGGACATTTTGTAAACCATTGTCCACATAAGGTTAGATAAGGTGAGTCCTCATCAGAAAAAGGAGGTTGTTTTTTTTGTCATGACATAAGACACATTGAAAATTTCTATGAAAATAAGGTAAGGAAAGATACATTTCTTGCAAAATATTTAGTGTGATTTAAATGTCAACAGAGAGGTCACATTGCTAGATTCTACAAGCAAAGCTCTACAAGATAGAATGAGTTAAATTAGGATCCTAGAGTGCAAAGAAGAAGGAAAGTTAACATATGGAAGCTAAAAGTGATAAGTGTGAGTTATGATGAGTCTACAAGTTCAATTAATTTATTTTCTATGGTAGAGAAAGCTAAAAAAATTGAAGAGTTCCAAGAGGTCTCATTGTCTTCTCATGTTGAGAATGAAGAGATTAAGCTCAAGGAGAAAACCAAGATGCTAGTTGAGGCTAGTTATGAGGTGTGTATAGATCCAAGAGAATATCCTATTGTTGTTGAGCATGTATCATGAAAATAACATCAATTATTTGTTCCTACTGATGAGGTTCCAAGCTATATGGTGTATTATTTAGATGAAAAGGTATGTCATGAATCTTTGTTGTCTCCATGTATTGTCAATCCAATTCTATAAGTAAAAGAGAATGCTATAGTGGTTGAGCATGTTGCTTATCTTAAGCCTAAGAAAAAAAAGAACTATAGGTATCAGATGACCAAGGTGGAGAAGGAATATGAGGAGTTGTGGGTAATTCCTAGTTTCACATTATTAGAGGACATTATGAAGTAGGGTGTATTTGCCTATGATTCTTAAGAGACATATTTATTGTGGAGAAGCAAGTTTGTGTGCTCAAGATCATAATTCCAATTAGAGAAGGTCTTTTGGTTAAGAGGGAATAACAAGTTCATGATCTTGTTCTAAAGATTTATGAAGGAGCTATTATACAAGGTCAGAATGAGTGTTTCTAGGTGGCCTAATGAGATTGTTGCAATGTCAAGTAGGGTTTGGTGCTTAAAAAGGTCTGTGCACTTTTTTGTGATGTGATCCAAATTTTTTTATGGTCTAAAGTTATGTTGAATGAAAATTGAAGTCTTTTGAGTGCTCTTAGTTTTCTTAGTTTTTGGCTTAAGGGTAAGAAGGCCTAAAATGGGTTATAAGAAGTCAAGGCTCCCAAAGGTGTGAAGGTCCATATATTGGTCTAGAAGTGTGGGGTAGGTGTCTCTAGGTGTGAAAGAAGTTTCAAAAGTGTGTGTTGACTAGAAAGAGGTTTGTTGACATTGTTTGTTTTGAGTTTTTAAGGTTTTGAGCTATGATAGAAATGTGGTCCACCTTATGAGTTAAGGTTTGAGGTTTCTTAATTTATTGAATGAGCTAAATGGGTTGTCAAAATAAGATTCAAAAATATGTGAAGGTTTGTGGTTTTTAATATATTCATGTTTGTGTCAAGATGAAGGCTTAATTGACAAATTGGTTTGTGAAGGAAGTATGTTGCAGAGGATGAACTACATAATGAAATTGGTGTGCTTGAGGAGGCATATGATAGTGCTCTATCTATAATTTTAAAGTCTTGAATATGTGTCTATTAAAAATTATGGGCTTTTCAATTTATAGGTAGGGCTATAAAGATGCTAGATAGGCCTAGTGTGAAGAAGAGTGCTTTTTGATCAAATTCTCCAAAAGATCAAGGCATGAGTATTTCAAGTGCTTGCATGAAAGAGAGTGTTGGTTTGGAGAAAGAGGAAGTTGTTAAGTAAAAGAAAAGGTAGGCTTAAGGTAAGGGGGAATTTGTATCATCTTTATAAGATGGTCCTCTCCTATTGTTGGTCCTTTTAGGTCCTCAAGATCAGATTGTGCCCACTTTGTCATTATGTCAAAGGGGGAGAAAGTTCCTATTTTAAGAGTGCTTGAAAAGAGAGAAGGAAGGTGAGATTTATATTACTATATGATGGTTATTGACATCAATGACAAAGGGGGAGATTTTTGGTGCATTATCAATGATGTCATGGAGGTGTCTAGGTGAGTGGATGAAGCACCTTGATAGTCTAAGTGATAGTGACAAAGTGTGCAATGTGCTTGTATTTATATGATTGAAGGAGGCTTGGTTGATCTTTAGTTTTGGTATGATTATAGATGTTCAAGGATGAGTATGATGATTTGAGGATGTGAAAGAGGTCTTTAAGATGTTTTCTATGATTTGAGTGCTTGTGTGCATGAGTGGATTTCATCTAGTTGATCATTGTTTCCATCTAGACATTTGGGTTTAGTGGCAAAAAATTTGAGTAGGTATTTTAATGACATCACCATTGCTAGTGGATGAGTAAAAGGGATTTTTTCATATGGTTGTGATAAAATTAGTCCTTAGTTGATTCGTACTAAAGTCTAAATCATGCATTGAAGTGCATCAAAATATATGTAAGTGCAAAGTTGGGCTCCCAGGCAATTCGATAATGTTTTCCCATATTTAGCCAAATTTGTATGAGGTAAGAAAGATCCGAGTAATTAGTTTTGTGATGGAATATCCTAAAAATGTGGATGTTTTAGGATAATTTGATCATATGGGTGTGCTCATTTTTTTTCCTAGTTCATTTTTTTGCCTAGTTCATTTTTGCTAAGTTTTAGCTCGTGCACGAAAGTGCATCAAAAGATATGCACGTGAAAATTTGGTATTCCAAGAAATTCTTGACATTATTGGATTTATGGTAGGAAAATTTGAGTGAGAAAATTAATGGCATTATATCTTATACATGCAAAGGTTTCAAGAGTAGTTTGGCACATGGTTGGATTCTCCTATGTGTGGAGATCATATGGTCTAAATTTGAGAACATGTGAGTGATTGAGGCAAAAGATATGACTACAAATTTAGCCTTCCATGAAGATTGAAATGGTTTCCATAGTCATTTTTATAAAAGTTAAATTTCAAACAACAATGATGGAGTGCATTGCTCTAAGATGTTAGGATGCAACAAGATGGTGCTAAGTGTTTGATGTTTAACGTTGAGCAAAGATAAAGATCAAGATTCTTCTAAGGATAAATGGTGAGTGGGTGATCATACATATAGAGATAAATAGTTCACATTAAATTCAAGAGGTCAAAGTGATAGCTATATAGAATTTTTAAATCAAGGATAATCTCGAAGAGATCGATGAAGTACATGAGGTCAAAGTTTCCAGATTGCATGAGATGAGGTCAACTAGTAGAGGTTTAACATTTGGGCATTGGCACACTATGAGTTAAAGCTTGAATAAATATGGTTTATGAGCAATATGAAGATTCGAGGACATGAGATGTGAGCATAGTGTCCAAAGTTTAACTATGACTATTTGAATTCAAATATTTGAATTTAATAAAGGAAAAACCATTGCTTTGTATTTTGGCTATATATTTTGATCTATGCAAAATTTTACCATAGTGTAAAAATAAAAATTATAGAGTACTCCAAGTTTCATCTATAAATATATATTTAAAGATTGGAAAGTTTGTATAGTCATAGTTATGAAGGTTCAATGTTTACTATGTGTTCATGTATATTCTACAAGTAACTCGAGAAGATTATTTGAGCTTATTTTGATATTATTTTGATATATATTGATAAATTGGATATTACAAAGTGTTTTAGACTCCATGAGGAAAATATATGTTAATGATGAAGTTTTGATAAATCATATGTAGTATTAATAAAGGTTTAGATGTCGACTGTGTATTCGTTCATGGTGACTATGTGAATAGAATGTTGTTTGAGCAAATTATGCTTAAATAAAAGGGTAATATGTTGGTTGTTGGAAATTAAGGGGGAAATATAGATAATATGGAATTGGTCCATGATTTTAGAAGTGGTCATGTGTTCTTTTTTTGTTTGATGAAGTGATAGATAGGTGGATAGGTCTCGATGAGACTTATAAGAGCTACAAGGGCCTCATTGAAAGGTGTAGCTGCTTAAGGGTGACCCATAGATTCTAAGAGTGACTTATGAATATTGCATTGAGATATGTATTCATATGATATATGCCTTAAGGGTTAAGGCATGCCTAATGGATGCCCAAGATGTTGATAATCATGATAGCTCTATAAATGGTGAAACCAAATGTGTTGGTTTCTACACTTTGAGAGAGACTTGGGTGTGGAATGTGCATTTGAGAGTATAGTGTTGAAAATAAAAGGAAATGGTGGGTGATAAATGGATGATTTAAAGATAAAAATATATTGAGAACTATTTGTTTGACCTGTAGGTCATAATTCTATTGGCATAATAGTGCTCTTGCTATTTGAGTATGAGCGAAGGTGAAGAGTGATAATTAGAGGTCCATCATCAAGTTTTGAAGACATAAATTTTAAGGTGGATGTATTCATAGGTTTTATTATGGGTGATAAAATATAAGGGGTTTGTTTCTTCCTTGCAAGGTGAAACTTGTTAAAGGTCTAGTTGTTGTGGTTGCTCAGCTAGATAGGCGTGGTAACACCTTGTGGGATTATTGTCTCACTAAATAAGGGATTATATTTTCTTGATTAATTTAATATAGTATAAAATGGTTATTTTTATTATAGGACATTAGTCTGATTATAGGTTCCAATGGGTTTTCTTCCCCAAGAGGGTTTCCCACATATGTCATGTGTTATGTGATTGATCTTGCATTGTCTCTCTCGCTCATTGCTATGAATGATGTGTATGATTCATGAATGCTTATGGTAATTGATTAAGAAATTTATAGGATTTGAATTGAAGTTGGATTTTATAGGCTCACTGATTCACCCCCCCTCGTAGTGATTATACCTATAACAAGCACAATCTTTTTGGACACTACCATGGTCTTGGACAATAGTGTAGTTCACTATTGTCATATGTAGTTCTATTGTCTTCCTTTGAAATTTATATGAATAATTTTTGGGTTTTGTAGATCAGGTCATATTCCAACTCTAGTCCAAATTTAAAGTTTGTATGATTAATAATTTTTCCTATAACTTAAAACTCCAGGTTTTGTGCTTATTTGGGTTTTAAATGAACACCATGAGAAAAAGGGGTTAGTGGGTCTAATGTGATAGAAATGTGATCCAAACCATTATGTGGGAATGATACCTACATAATAATTCTCCAAGAAAGGATCAAACTTGATGTAGTTAACCTGCTTATGTGATATGTGTGAATGTTTTCGAATGCTAGAATGCCTAAGTGTGAATGCATGAGAGGATGCCTTTGAGGCCACTTGATATCTGAATACCTATGGTGGGGATAGATTATTAAATGTATGGGTTGAGTAAATATAATATTAGAATAATTGGGAGATTTCCCTCAATGTGAGGTGGTAAATTTGTGTGTTTCTCTATGAAAATCTCCACGTAGGGTGTAAGAGTGTGAAAGTAGTGTTTATATAGTGCCCTAATAAAAATGACTTGGGAGGGTGACTTAAGAATAGGTGTAGGCCAACTCTAATCCTCATAGGGAGATGCAAAATTATTTTTTGGAGGGTTTAGAGACCTAAATCACCAAGGAAATTATGCCATTATGGGTCTAATGTGGTGTTATGTAGGCTTGGGTCTTTTGTGACTATCATGTGACTAAAAGTGGATCAAAAAGGCCCATAAGATGGGTCAAGTGCTATGATAAGGTTAAAGTGACCTCAAGTGACACTCCAAAGCATGAATGGTTAATTTTAATTACCAAAAAACCAATAACACTAATGCATAGCTCACATAAAGAGTAGAATATAGTTCTAATTTTGCCTCTATTGCAAATAATAAAATAAAAAAAATAAAATAAAATTATGCATTGAATTTTATCCAATTTGCATGTTTTATTTATTTTTTAATATTAATATCCACTTAAAAATAAATCCAATTGACTTGTTCCTCTAAATTTTCATGAGATTTAGATAAGATTTTATAATTTTAAATAAATATCTCTAACCTTAAATAATATTATCTAGGTCGAAATAATTTATTTGGCCAAGTAAAAAAACTATCAAATCTACCTCATATGCTGATTTCATGGAGCCATATATTTTTATTGAATAATCATTTTATAGTGAATCTTAGACCATTGTGTTCTTATATTTGTATCTTTGAATGTAAATTTTTATTTCTATACAATTTGATTTTATTATGCAAAATTCATCACAAAATAGTGCTTATAGTCTATTTTGACAACTGTGAAAATGATAGAAAATTGGCTAAGTATGAAAACTGTCAAATCTTCCTGGTAGGGTGATTTCGTGTGACCATATATTTTGATTGGAAACTAATGTGAATAAAAATATTAAATAATTATATTCTTATGACATTTATATTCTTTTATTAAAATTTTATTTAAATCCAATTTGATTTGATCTCTCCAATATTATCTAAAAAAAGTGTTGATTAGCCATTTCTGAAAAATAGTACATGCACAAATTTTCATCCAAACTAAGCCTATCTCTCTATTGAACACTAAACATTCCTTTAATGTATTGAGAATATATTTTTTCTATATTTAAAATTAATTTACACCTAAAATATGTTTAAAATATATTATAATTCATTTTAAATTCAAATCAAAGTAAAATAAATATATATCTTTTTTGCTAACAATGTATAATCAATTATCATGTGAAAGTAATTTTATCTAAAATATCAAGGTAAGATTTTTAAATATTGGGAGTGTTGGTACACAACAAATTGTTTAATTATTAAATTTTAATTTTAATGACTAAAATGACACTACCAATTTTCTGTAGGGTATGATAAGGGTCATAATACTTATGAGAAAGTTGATTATATATATATATATATATATAAAACTTCAAATATATATATATATATATATATATATATATAACTTCAAATATATATATATAACTTCAAGGACATTTTATTGTATGAATATAGTTACACAAGGTTCTAATCATCCACTTTGAAATTACTATTGCTATATATGTTTATATATATATATATATATAGTAATTTCAAAGTGGATGATTAGAACCTTGTGTAACTATATTCATACAATAAAATGTCCATAGCATATATATAATATATATATATATATATATATATATTATATATATATATATATATATATATATATCATATATATATATATATATCCATATATATATATATATATATAACTTCAAGGACATTTTATTGTATGAATATAGTTACACGAGGTTGTAATCATCCACTTTCAAATTCCTATTGCTATGGTGTTGATATGCTTTGACTTCATTCAGTTTTATGTTATTGTCAAATTCTCTCTTAGATTATAGTAGCTCCTGCTAGTGTTGAATGTGTTATTTAATAACTCAAACCCTTAGCTTAAAACTCAAGGATGAGGTGATGGATGGGGGTTGGTATTCATATATTGTCACAAATGAAATTTATTTGGATGAGGTATGTAATGAAGTGTTGTACCACCATTCTTCTAGTCGTAGCCAATGAACTCATCTTTCTTATTTATTTAGTACAAAACAAAAAAGATAACCCTATAGGAATTTTTTGAGAACCTATATTTGTACATAAAATTAAGTATGATATTATGATCTATGAGTCAATTGAGTACCCAAACATGAGAATAAATCAGTCCAAAAATTATTGGTGAAGATAAGATCATGATCACTTACAATGATCTTTAAGGTACCTATTGACCAAATTTGACCATAGGTCAAATTAGGTCAACCCCCTATATATTAAAACTTTATATATGGTCTTGATAAGTCATAAAATGGTCATCAAGGTCATAAATAAGGTCTATTGATGTTTTGAAGGTCACACAATATGTTTCATCTTTGTCATATTTGTACACTTGTATTAATAGCCTTTTCACCACCTTTTGGGTCATTTTTATATATTGTATACTTTATAACAAAAATAAAAGTGTATCAAGAAGATATCCAACATATGCCATATAAGGGAATGCCATAAATTAGTTTTGAAACTAAAATGTTGTAGGTCCAACATATAATAAAGGAGATCAACTACAAACAAGGTAATTTCAAGTAGTTCTACAATGAAAATGACAAATATGACACATGTTACTACTTCATAATGGTCTCTTTAGATAACCATAATTATTTAATAGGCTTTATAAGATTTGATAGATAAAAAAATGGAAAAAACCAATTGTTGACCATTTTGACCACAATTTAAAATGGGTCAACCCTGTATATTAAAAACTTATATAGGGGTCTAATATTTTGTCATAAGGTGTGTTATAGTTTATTTTATGTAATTTAATTACATTTTAGCCTTGATCATGGTCTAATTATGTCATTTTGAGTCACTTAGTAGCCATTTAGGGGTCATATATGCAAGTGGCATGGTTTTCAAGGTGTCCAAGTGTCTTAGTTTTCCTTAAAATGTCCAATAGGTCATATTATCTATCAATAATCTCATTCCCATTTGAAACTTATAGGTTATCTAATTAAAAAATCAACAAACCAACTAAAAGAGGAAGAGTTTGGCACTTGTACAACCCATAATGGAGTGTGAAACATGGGAGAAGGTTTTGGGATGAATATTTAGCTTCTTAAAACTCATTTTAATGCTTTAAATACTTTTAAATTTCCAAATTTTATCTAAAACTATTCTACTCCTTCATCCCCTTTCTAGACATGTAGAACTAGTTAGTAAGTTTGTATTTGGTATGGCCAGTTGAAGAAATTCCAAGTCAAATTATATTGAGAGGTGAAATTAAAATTATATAGATTAATTTTAATAACAAGTTTTGAAATATTGGTCAACTATGATTTATGAATCATCTCTAACAAGTTGACTATGTTTTTCTACTCATTATTTCCCATACCCTATAGGTTTTGCTCTTGTATGGACAATTCCATATAATCCAGTTACTAAGATTGATTCCATAGGATTTTTAATTCCTTATATAATGTTTTCAATTCTTTATTTACTGTTTCAAGGTGTTTGGTAGGCAAATCATCTCATTTTGTAGGAAGGTGCCACCATGTGAGGTCTCAATCAAGTTTCGTTGTTATAAAAATGCTTAGTTATTTACAAGGGTCCATGTGAATGATATATGATGTTTCCCATATCTAAATTACATAATGATCACCTCTCTTCCATGTTTGGTCTTACAACACCATGCTTTGATCAAACACTCAATCATGTCATACTTATAGTCAACTTTCTGCTGGTTCTCAGCTACAATCATGATGTTTGAGCTCTGATCATGTTATAAAGGATAAATTGAGATTACAAAGGTGTTTTACATGTTCTTATTGTATTAATAGTCAGATTTAACCTTAAAAATAGCAAAAAGGGTTTATGGTGGTAGTCATAGGTAACATATATAATTAAGGAACCATGAATGTATGTCTATAAGCATTTTTTAGAAATATGTCACCTTGGAATAAGAGTAGTTGATCTTGTTTTAAGAATTGAAATGTTTTAATTTCATGTAAATGAAGTTGCATTGAGATTCATGTACAAGGTCATGTGATATACACATTGCTCTAGGTTTGCAATCACTACCCTATATATTGTTGTGTGAGCATCTATAGGCCTATAGAAATATATGAAGGTACATGTATGGAAGGGTTTAAATGAGTTGGAACCTTTAATAAAGTCCTAAAATATTTAAGATATCATGGAAAACCTATACAGGGTGCTATGTTGGTAGTCCAACTATGAGGAACCTTCAAAAGGTGAGATGACTATATTTAGGGATCAAATCCCTAAAACATGCAAAATAGAGCACCCTGTCACTTTGTTGATATATTATAATAGGGTTATCAATAGTTTTTATACATATTAATGTTAAAACCTTATATACTTCACATAGGAGAGGAGATATTAAAAATATGGGAGGATTATGATCAATTAAAGGTAGTTTTTGAAAGGCCCAAAGATGCCCCTTTGGCCACTAAATTTAGGTAGTAATATCTATAGGGTTTGGAGATGCAAAGTGAAATTAACATTTCAAGGTGATAATAAAGGCATAATATCATGTTTGAATGTATTTATTTAGTGAAGGTCATGTAAATAAACATAAATATCATTATGATAATGTTGATATGTGGTGTTTCAAGTCCCATACACACCTACAGGGGTCCCTTCATTTGAAAATACTCACCTACAGTTGACTGTTAGCTTCTAAGACATTCATAAAAAACACTTAAGCATGGAAACACCTAAATTTATCTATCTAATGTGATTCCAAATGGATAAATATATTCAAAGGTGATGTGAAACCTATTCCAATAAGAATATTCATCTACAGGGTCTTACTCATTCCAATATAGTTGACTGTGTTTGACTATGGTGAATAATGGGCTGAAGAATGATGTTTTCGAGTTAGTATTGCATAATAAATATATAAATGGGTATCAATATATGATAATAACCATATTAAACTATGATAATGTCTTATGGCATTGTTCTTGAGCTTAAAAATGCATACAAACCTACAAGACCCTACACAACCAACTGTAGATGACTGTGAGAGGTAGTGAGCAAAATGGGTAATGTTCTTAGTGTTGGTATAACCCAAACATAAATAAATAGGTAAAAATAATTTATATATGATCTTTTAATGTTTCAATAGGTATCATACACTATTTTCAAGTGTAATTCATGCAAGGCCACCTATAGGTGCCCCTACAAAACAAGAGACACGGTCAGAAGTTACATTCCGACTTGACCAATCAACTTGTGAGAAAAAGTATAGGAGATTGAAGTGATGGAAAAAATTAGAACACATTATTAATTATTTTAATTACCTAAATAAGCCATTAATATTTGAAAAAAATAGATAAATACCTTTAAGGATGCATCATACAATCTACATCCTGAACCCTACACACAATATGCCTTTTAACAGTTTATCTTGGATTTTGGAAGAATTGGAAGGTCAAATGATAAGACCAAGGGATTAAAATTGGTAAAAAAGGTATATATTACTTGGATAAGCTCTTATAAATGACAAATTTATCTAAGGGAATAGAGGAAGTACCCTCTATTTTATCTCAAATAGAGGGTACTCCCATTGAGTGCAAACCCTACAGTTTTGAGGAAGGGATACAAAGGGATGAGCTAAGGGATGAAAAATATTTAAGAGAGGTTTTTAAAGTTTCATAAAACCTTAATAAACATGATATACCATACATATAATGAGGGAACTCAACAAGGTTGTCTAGATTGCCAAAGTTGCAGACATGCCTATTAGGTAGGGTTTTGGCCTAAAGCCCAAATGGTAGACCAATGTCACGTATAAATTTAGGAGTGAATTAAACTGGAATACTAAATGTTTATGGGCTCATATCATATGTGTTTAATATTTTATAGTGCATGAGAAACCACAAGGAGAGCCACTTTTGTCTTTGGACCACATCATGGCCTATGTAAATGGAGAAAAGAGCTCGAGTGGTCAATGTTGGAAGCTCATATGTACTTTGAAACTTTTCATGGAGACTCATAGGGATAAGATGAGTTGAATAAGGTCATGAAAAAACATTTTATGGAATTATTTTCTCTATCTAATGTCAGACCTTTATGAAACATCATTAAAGGTTAAAACTATCTAAAACCCTAATTCTAGACCCCATGAAGGAAATGAAGATGGGGAACTATCCAAATGGGATGGAATGAACATGAAAGTATATAGAGGTTTTATATGAATCTATAGATATCCTTTCCATCTAATTTAGGCTTTCCCTATCTAGATGAATAGGGTAAAAAAATTATTTCTTTGATTGTTTTATGCATTATGTAGGTTCTAGGAACTTTCAAGAGATGCAACTAACTTTAGGAGAATGATTGGGACTTGGGATAAAAAATCATGTCCATATTTTGTAGTAGTATAAATACTAAGTTTGTCAAGTAGGTTCATCCCCAATCAAAATTGGCAAAGTTAGCAAGATGGTGATAAGTGTGAAAACTTCAAGTGGGAGCCTATTTAAGGTGTACTTGAGAAATATAAAGCCATGGAAGGTCTTGAAAAGTTAATCCACTCCCTTTCATGTATTTTCATGGAACACTAAAGCTAATTTTGAGACAAAGTGTGAGGGGTGATTGAAAGAGAAGTTTCTTTGATTACAAGCAATGATGGCTCACTTTCAAAGGAGTCTAGGTGATTAAGAATGCAAATAATGCATGGAAGAGCATACATATAACCACTCCATCTTATTTAAATAATTATATATATCCCTATTAATTTTTGTGATGTTACAAAAGGAGTGAATGATGAGGATAATTTTATTGTATATAATGAGAACTCTTATGCCATATTTCATGAGTCTCATGACTTAGAGAGCCATTTGTCCTATCAAGCCTTGCATGGTATATCTCCTAATACATTATACTAATTTGTAACTCCTTATCATATGATTACTAGTGTTAAAGTGACCTTTGGACTCCTCTTTTCCCACTTCTCTCTCAAATTTTATAAGTAGCTACCATTTTGGCCTTTGTAATCTAATACCACACCATGTATGGTGAAGCCCTACTAGTTTTGACATTATAATTTTCTTTAGAAAATAAATTAAATCTAGTTTGAGTTCATATATTAGCTTATGAAATTGTATGAAGAGATGTATAGTGAATGGTTAAGAGATATTCATCTATCCTTGCTTTCTCTTAATTCTTCCATCTTTGATGCAAGTGATTCTAGCTAAAAAGTCATATGAAGTATTGTTAAGTGTATGGATATGATATTAGGTGTAAATGAAACCTTAGTATCTACTACTAATATATGGTTTTAGTTACCTTGGATAGTCTTCATGAACGTTACCTTCATACTTAAATAATAATACTAGTGTAATCTATGACTCTTAGACTAGTGTTGTATGCCTTATTTCTTTGTGATAGAGTATGATAGTATTGAGAGAAACATATTAGTGAATCAAACCCTAGAATAGGTTTCATTTCATGAAAAATCTAACCATTTTACCCCATAAATAATTAGTTAGTATAGGTTCAAGCATTTCCAGACACATTTAGGGAGCTAGCCCTTAAATCTAAAGATTTATCTCACCTATTGGTTACCTACGGCTTATGAGATGTTTCCATTGTGCCACTTGGATGAGGAGAGCTAATACATCCCATTAAGGGGTGTAAATCTAAGTGACAAAACTAGTTTTTTTCTCTCATCATTCACTTGGGTAGGTCAAAAAAGGTCAATAATTTGCACTTAGTATGGATAGATGAAGTAGAGTTAAAGTGAGTTCACTTGGTGGGTGGTAGTAGTGCATTTGTGATTATATTTAATGGAAATGGTTTTTGGATTAATGTTTTGTGCTTCATGAACAATCACTAAGAATTTTAGTGACTCCAAACTACATGTGCATCCTCAATGGTTTTGGTTTTCCTATCTAATGGCATTGGTCTATGCAAACCAAGTGTTCTACATGGACTTTGAGGACATTTTATTCTTTCTCATGTTGTATTCAACTCAATTGGAATGTGAAAAGGTGAATATATGGGCAAAATCATTTCATTTTATTGGGAATGAATACCATTAAAGTTTTTAGACAGTGTTTGATAAGTGTAAAGTCTCATCTTCCTGCAAATGTATTCCAAGTAAGAGTAACACATTTTTATTCCGCTACTCATAGCATGATTGATCATGTTCTACACTAAAGGTTTGGTCTCAAGAATATCATTTATGAAATGCAAGGACTAGGATAATTGAAATAGTCAATAAACCCTGAAATAGTCACTTACAGAACTATTTAGGAGTATTGAGATAGAATTTTGATAAAGATTGGAGTTTAAATGTTTTGATGAGGTTCTCAAGGCAATAATAGTAATACTAGGCCATTCAAAGGATTATAGATTTTTTATGAGAACCAATTCAAAATACATAGTCATCTAAGTTTATATATTAGAGGAAAGTTTCAAATGAGACAACTTACCTTTATCTCTTTGAAGAAGGGACTCTTCTCTACAAAGTGTCTTATGTTGGTGGAGGTATATGAGGTCTGAGTAAGTCTTGTGTTTCCATTCTTACAACTTGGACATATTAATAACATGTTAATACAAGAGGAGGGTATTTATTTGATAGAGATAATGGTTTAGTAGAGTTTTAATATAGTCAAATCTCACTAGAAACATTTAGTGAACCATAGTGCTTTTAAGCCAAAGGAACTTGTAACATGATAAAGTATATGGATGATAGTGGAATGGTTGCATGAATTCAAGGTAAGAATGGGTTTATTTAGACATGATATGGTACTCAGTGACCTCAAGAGAAGATGGAAGTGTGAAACATAGTAGTCACACATAAATGACCACTTATAGGAATTTCATGATTTCGTAAATGAAACATCTATAGTTTGACTATAGACCCATAGTGTGTTGATGGTGAGAGATGAGAAGCATGGTCTATAGGCATAGATGATCATACAAGTTTGAGATGATCTAATTAACTCAAAGGGAATAAATATAATCTAATTCAGTATTCAAAAACTAATGATCACCAATAATTACCCTTTGTTTTCCTTAGTGAGACACCTACAGTCTTACTGTAGACTAATTCTATCTAGTGGAGAGATAAAGTTTGGAAGTATGAAAAAGTGTAAGATGGATGGATCATGTAGAAAAAAATATTAGAGTGGTAATGACACACTACCAAATTTTATAATTTATTAGGAATTTCAACCTATAGTGATGAACCTCAAACTCAATATAGTTAAGACCCTGCATATAATCCTACACAATCACATGTATAGAAAACTATTCTTGAGAACATTTGATGTTATGAGATATAGAGAGATGACTAGGATTTAAAAATTGGTATAGAAAATCACCATAAACTAAAATAGGCTTCCATGAAATCCTTTAAATCTGATGAATAGGGGAAATTCCCTCTATTTTGTCATAGACATAGGGCACTCTATAGGCAGTCCAACTTTTAGATCATTACTACATTACCCAAGAATGGATGATGGGTAGATATTTTAATGATTTTGGGATGATGTGAAGAGTTGGAATAAAGGCTAGAAACATGTTAAAAGGAATTTCATTCCCTATGATCACCTATAGTTTGCTATATACATATAACTATAGTCTAAGTCTACTAGGTTTAAAACTAGGTCTAACCCCTCAAGGTGAGTTACTAATTCATATGACCATGATATCCTTATAATCCATTTTATAACCTTTAAAAGGGAGTGGAAGACTGATAATAACCACTAGTTTTTAAGGAAAAATACATAATTGGTCTTTTTGGCCTATTTTTCTCTCATGGGTACACAAAATGCATTGCAAGAGCTTAAGAACCATCTTTCTTCACTCATATATGTATAAATGTTATGCATGGTGAAAAAATAAAATATGGGTAGTTTAAGAGGCACTTTAAATCCATATTTATGTGATTTTTCTGAGGGTTGAGCATCTAAGTTTTATGAATAAATGTTAAGAAGTTAAGAGACCTAAACCCTCCTAAAAATATCATTTGAACCCAATGGAGAATAAATGAATGGAGATGCATCCAAAAATTTTCATGGATGATAAAGTGACTTGGACATGATTAAAAATATTCTAGGCTCCTTGTCAGCCAATTGATTTGTACCATCACTTGTACAAGTAGGCCAAAATCTAGGGTTTTTGTAAGATTTGAGTTTTTTTATAGGTACAAAAGGGAATAAATGAAGAAAATCCATTGAGTAAGGTTTGTAAAGACTTTTTATAACTCCTTATACTCATCTCTCACCATATTTAAGTGTGGAAACCTCTCTGCTAGACCATTCATTGTAGGCAGTCTGAATAAGATAATGAGAAGGTAAAGTGACTGTCAAAGATTGGAAATGAGAAGTGTGTTTTGAGTTTTATGGAGATATATATGATATACCAAAGGAAAAATAATGTATAAGTGAGTGTTATAACACCTTTAAAATACATATCTTTGGACAAATAAAATTCATCATAGTGACACGTGTATGAATACTCCTAGAAAGCTAATGAGTGACTAAAAATGGTGAATGACAAGTGACAAAGGGAGGTCATAAATTGAGAGGTGTAGATGATTTCCAATATATTATTTCCAACCTCCCATGTCAAGACATATGTGTTAATGACTTATAATTCAATTTAAATAAATCGAGTGACCCCTCATCATCAAGGCACTTTCAAAGTAGGATAATGAAAAGATCTATGCCAACTTGAGGAAGATGTTATGTTTCAGATTGACACATGTTAAAGAAAACTTACTAACCTATTTTAAAAATCATTCTCTTCAATTTTAAATAGTTTAAAATTCTTAACACTTGGCCTTGTGACCCTTCCACTTCTCTTTTTCTCTTTCCTCTCTTATGCTTTATATATGGAACTCTTTTCAGCTTTGTAATGGATCCATAATTGGTATGGTGAATCCTTAATAGTTTAACACCTTGATTTGGTTTGAATAAAGTTTTATAAATTTTATTTTATCCTAAAAAATCTTGCCTAAGTATGTCAAGTAGTTTACTTGGTTGACAAATGATGAATGTCTTCTTCTTGCTTCCATTCTACTCTTGCATGTTTTATGTGAGTGATATCTCTTCTAACAGGTCTCATGAAGTGTATGTGTTTGTTAAGTATGTTTTGAAGTGTCAGAGGTATTAGTAGTGTCTATTATAAAACCTCCTTTTCATGCACATCTAGATTTATATAGTAATCTACCTCTATAAGAAACACTTATGCTACAAGGACATAGAGTTGAGGTTAGTATTAATAGTCATCTTTCTTAGTGAAGATGTAAATGTGTTTTGTGGACTTATATTTGGTGTATCAAATTCATTATTTAAGTTTTATTTATGTTTCCTTCTTCCATTTTCACCATCAATAGTGATTAGCCTAGTGTATTGTGAGCCTAAAATATAGATCAAGGGAGCTATCCCTTTCAAACCTAGATATCTGTCACTTATACTAAGCTTGTCTATAGGTAGAGATAGTTTCATGTTATCCAAAATTTGAGAAGGTTCTTAAAATTATCTAGGGTGAAAATTTGGGCTATAATAGTACCATGTAGCTATTGAAATGTATCCATAAAATCACCTACCATCATAATAGATAAAAATGAATGCAAAAAGAAAAAATAGGAATATTTTATGAGTCTCTCCATAATTATCTTGATAAAAATGTTTACCTTATGTATACCCTATTTTTTGGATTAATATGTGTATCATTAGAATACAAAATTCTCAATATTTTAACTAAGTTGTAAAACACAATCAAATCAATCACAAATAATAAGGCAACAATGCTATATATTCATATAAACATAATAAAAATCTTCATTAGAACACCTCTTTATTAGGATTTAAATTAGATGTAGCTTTAATTGGTCTTTATAAATTCCATTTGTGTGAATAAATATCCATTTATGTTATGGACCATGTTGAATTTATCACAAGAAAAAAGGTTGATGAATAAATTAGCTCAGTAAAATGTTAGGGTTCACTATAACTCTTAAACATGTTAAATTACATTGTAAAGGGATGAAATTATAATAAACTTATATATAGGAGGAAATTTCATATTGAAATTAGGATGAATGGTTACAAAAATTTCCTCAAGAGTGTACATGGATCAACCCATGGATGAATGATGTGAACCCTTCATCTCAATCAAGATGAAGGGTGGAGAATGATATTTGAAAATATAAAATGAAAATTAATTTAAGCCTTTCATCATGTTTACAAGATGGATGGTGGAGGATTATACTCAAAATGTTTTTATGATATTTCATTTAAACCCTTCATCTTGTTTCCAAGATGAAAGGAGGATAATCATTCCCAAAAAAGCACATGGATTAGCCATGTGGTCCCTTCATCTTGTTTCCAAGATGAAGGGTTGAGAATGTTCCTAAAATATCTCACAAGATGCATTGTGGGCCCTTCATCTCATTTCTAAGATAAATGGTGGAGAATAATCTTATACATTATTTGACTTATAAATTTAATTAGCTCATAAAAGAATATTCCATAGGATCTCAAGATCTTTTCTTTATATGAAGATGCCCACTTGGATGGAAAAATAGGAATTTATTAATTTCAAGATAATTATAATTCTATTTGAAATAATACTATAATTATAAGAATGATTTAGAGAGGGGTAATTAATGGAATTAATTAATCAAAGAAGGGGGAATTATTGAATTAATTAGAATAGAGAATTTGATTAGAGAGTGATAATTGAACAAAGAATTTGATCAGAGAATGATAATTGAATAAATATAATATGATGAATTATATCACCTAGAGATGAATTGAGGTGAATTTGAACATGTATATTAGATGAATAAATGATTTCAAGATAGACTCTGTGAAATTATGGGAAGTCATTCCATTTTACAATTTGACATGGAAGTGATAAAATTGGATTGTCTACATTTTACCCTATTTGAGAAGGCATTGCAATATGTAGATGAAGAAATGATTTTTAAAATAATAAAAATTCATAAAAATGATTGTATAATAAAAATTTATGGATGTTAGTTTTTAAAAAAGTTGCTAAAAATATTAGCAAATGGGTTCAAATATGCCCCAAAGTGATGCTTGATAAGCCCTAAATTCCCCCTTGAAGGGAGAGTTAGAAAAATATTGGTTGAGTGAAATCTTAAAATGATGAAATAAAAGTGAATTTCATATAATATTAGGATTAAGTATGAAAATGTATCTAATAATAATATGTATTAAAATGTATCTAATAATAGGAAAAGACTGATGAGGGTGACTAGGAATATATTGAATAGATAATTAGGAATAGATTGATTATATACATAGAGATGTGTATGATTGATGGAAATGACATGGAAAACATTTTGAAACTTTATTTTTTATATTGCACATTTTATTATGCATCATAATATAAGAATTATCATGTTAACATTTATTTTTCAAAATGTTTGACAATTTAAATTCAAAATGTAAATGTATACAACTTAAAACAAGATATGGAAAATCAATTTTTGAATTTACAATATAATGCACTCAAATCAATTCCAATTCAGATATAATTGTTCAAAATTCAAAACATTGATATAAATAATCAATAATTAAGTGGAAATCATAATGTACTAAATTAAGGCACCCAAGTAACAAAAAACATACCAATAAGCTAAAAAACTATCAACACACAAACACACAAGTGAATTAAGTAAATATTTAATTCAAAAATTAGTGATTGTGATAATAATTTGTTAATATTTAAGACCAAGGGTAAAATTAAAAAAACATGACCAAGGGGGAATAGAATAAAATGGAAGGGGTGGCAAAGATAACTCCAAATGCTGTATGCAAGTGGATGCTACCTACACAGTCCTATGGACACTAGATCCAACATGAACTTTCTACCAAATGTTGTTCTCCTAAGGATTTGGGATTGAATAAAATTGATGAAAAGTGAAGAAGATAGATTATAAAATAAATATAAGAACATGGACATGAAAAATAGTGAGAGCATATAAGAACAAGCTTTCCAACATAACAAGAGATATGCTCGTAAAACTTTGAGAGCATAGGACAAGGTATGGTTAAGATGACATAAATTTTTTGAGTGATGCCTACATAGTTTAATTAGACCTCAAGCCATTATAGTTCGATCATATTTTTAATATATAAAAAGATAGATGAGTATGATGAGGGACAAGAACATGAACAATCTAAGATAGAATAGTTAAGCTCACAATATTGTGATAGAGTGAAATTTATCTTGAAAAATGTTAAGAGCATGGAATATGAAATTGAAAAAGAGAAAGAGTATGGAATATGAAATTTTAAAATGGAAAGATCATGGAATATGAACTTGAAAAATGTTAAGATCATACAATATGAACTTGAAAAAAGGAAAGAGCATGGGATGTTGGTCCCACTTTTTGAAATATCATGCTCACAAAGAGATGAAACTCACCAATGAGGTACTTCAGTATGTGCCACCTAAATACAATCAAATAGAACCTAAGTTGAGAAATATGATAATAAATAATCAATTATGAACATTATAGATGGGTACCAATTGGGAAAACTTTAGAAACTAAGTTATGCAACCTTTTAGGGTTTTTTGACAGAAGGAAATATTTGGATTTTTATGGATTTTGGGATATTAGAAATGTTTATGGGTTTTTGGAATATGATATAGACAAGAGTATTTTGGCCAAAAAATATATAAGAATAATAATATACAAATCCAAAAACACCTATCAAGAAAGGTAGGTTTGTGTGTGTGTGAATTTGATAGTGAACAAGAAATAAGATTATGGTTATTTGAACACGAAAAAATTATGAAGGGCCACTCAAAAAAAATATGGAATAGGATACAACTTCCTATTTTGTAAAAATGAATTGGGATATAAATGGAATGAATAAAATAAAAGAATGTGCTCAAGAAATACTAGGAACTCAAGGGAAGAGTAAAAGTCCTACAAGATGAATAATCAATGATGTTGCATAGTGTGACATTTCTTCTATAAAGAGATTCTAACATAAAAATCCATTCTTCATTTTTTATTTTATCTTGTTGAATGTTACTCTAATTTACCTATGTTACATGTAGAATCATAATCAAGATAGGATTATAATAGGATAAGGGATGAATAGTGGAAGGATGCCCCAAATCTAGGGCTAAAAGGAATAGGGAAACATAGAATGAAATAGATGTGCCCCCAATTAGGAAAACAAAATAGACTATAATTAGGTAACATTTAAACATGAAAGTGATTAAGATGCATAATATTCATTGTATTGTCTAATTTATCACCTTATTCAATAGCCAATATGTATGCACCAACACCATAGATAGCTGTGATAATAAATGGGCCTAACCAATCTGGTTTGAACTTACCCTTGTTTTCCCTTTCAACATTGGTATTGTTTTTATTCTCCTTGAGCACAAGGTTACCATGCTTAAACTATCATGAAACAATTCTCTTGTTGTAATCATGGTGTAGCCAATTCTGATAAGACTTTAGGTGATTCAGGGAAATTAGCATTTTTTCAATCCAAAAGCCCCATCTCTACTAGTCTAGCCATTCAATAGTCTTCTTCATCAAGGAGACCTTATATTTAAATGTGTAGTGAGGGTATCTTGATATCAATAAGCAAGATGGATTCAAAACCATAGACTAGGGAATAAAGAGTTACACTAGTAGGAGTATGAACCTTGGTATGATATACCCATAAGGTTGGGAATATTTTCATGTGTCAATCTTGACCAAAGGTATTGATAATATTTTTTAATATTTTGATCAGTGTCTTGTTTAAATATTCTACCTACCCATTCTATTGAGGGTAATATGGGGTGGAAAACTTATGTTTGACATGAAACTCAGAAAAAGGAAATGTTGTCCTTATTTTAAAAACATATACTATTTTCATAAATAATGGTGGAAGGGATGCCATAATGGCAAATGATATGATTTAGAATATATTTTTAAATTTGATTATGGATTATAAAATTAAGAGGGATTGCCTCTACCCATTTGGTAAAATAATTAGTATAGGTAAGAATATGTTTCTAATCACCTAAAGAAATAGGGTTAATATTGCTAATGGGATTAAGCCCCCATGTTGAAAATAGCCAAGGAGTTATGACTAGTTGTAGTGCCTGTATTAGAGCATGAATTAAATCACCATGTTTTTGACATGGTATACATTTATTAACATACACACATCAATATAATTCAATGGTAGGCCAATATTAACTAGTAGGAAGGATCTTCTTTGTTGGGACCATATCACTAGTGTGTGCCCCCTAAATCCCTTCATGGACTTCCCTAAGTGCTAAGTCATATTATCCTATATTTAAAAAATGAATCAAAGTTACATCATAAACTCAATGATATAGTGAGCTGCCAATTATAGTGTATTATTAAGTATTTTGGATAAATGATTTCATTTGGTTACAAGATAGGTTAGGTGGAAGGATGTGATCATGGAGATAAGGGAATATGCCATGGTACCAAGGGGAATTGGGACCAACAAAGATACATATCATCTTTAAATGTAAATGGTTGTAAGCTAGAACAATAAGATGCTTGATGAGAAACTCATATTTCAAACAAAATAATAAATTTTAATCATTGATCCAATAGTAGCCATAACATTAAATAATTTATTGTTGGCTCTCGAGATTTATTTGAATTGAATGGTTTCAAAATTGACTTTGAGATCATCCACCATAGTTTGGTAAAGTACCATTTTTCATCCTTTATTTGATATTGATTAGTGACCTAATTGATAATAAGCTAAGAATTACCATACACTTGTAAATGTTGAATATCCCATTGCATAGCAAGACATAGTCTAACAAGAAAATTTTCATATTCAGTGATATTATTTGTGCATGGAAATCTAAAGCAAAATTCTTTAGGAATGAGAATGCCATGTGGCATGAATAAAAATAATCCTAATCCTAATCTATGTGATGTGAAAATACCATCTAAATAGATATTCCACTCTTTGTTTTAGTTAGAGTCATAATAGGCTCATGAGGAAATTATACTATGATAGGAACAAAATCTTGTATAGGTACCTTGGCTAATTTATCAATGAGAAATTGTCATTTTATTGATTTTTTATGTGTGTAATAAATATCAAATTCACTTAGAAACATGATACATTTCACCATTTGATCAGTGAGATCTGATTTTTCCAATAAATACTTCAATGTATCCACTTAAAAAGTAACAATGTCTTGTTATTCAACATGTAGTGTTTAAACTTAGAATCAAAGACTAATGAAAGTCATGTTTTATCAATTGGACTATAATTCTATTCATAATAAAATAATTTTATACTTATATAATAAATAACTCACTCTTTCCTTCGATCATCATGTTGAGAAAGGAGTGCCTCCAAGGCACTATCAGTTATAGAAAGGTATAATAAGAAAAGATTTCATAGCATAGGTGGAACAAGTATAGGAGGATTAGCTAGATACCAATTTAATTAATAAAAAGCCTCTTAGAATTATACATTCCATTGACATTTAATGCCTTTATTTTTAAGATGAATTAATGGATTATAATAATCATCCATCTGAGAGATGAAACATTTAATATCCTAGATTTTTCCTTGTAGACTATGTAGTTGCTTCAGATTGGAAGGAGATGGCATTTCAATGATTGATTGAAATTTGGCTAGGTTGAATTCAATACTTTTGCAAGAGATAATGAATCCTAAATTTTTTCTAGAGTAACTCCAAAAACACATTTCTTAGGGTTGAGACACACTTTATACTCATGAATCTATTCAAAGATTCTTTGAAGCACTATTAGATGTTCAACATGAGTTTTTGATTTTCTTAAGATGTCATCAACATGGTCTTTAATAACATCATGCATGAGATCATGGAATATTATGGTCATTTCTCATTGATAAGTATCCCATTCATTTTTCAAGCTAAATGACATGTCTTGATAATATAATGTGCCCTAGGGGGTTATAAAGGCTATTTTGACTTGACCTGTTTAGAAATTTTAATCTGATTATATCCTAAAATTCCATCCATGAGAGAGAATATTTTATAACCTATTGTTAAATCCATAATATATATATATAAAATAGTGGAAAGCCATATTTCATATTAATATTTATTTATATATAAAAAATATATATAGATGCAGATGTCAATTGGTTTTTGACTGATAGGAACAATGTTGGAAATCCAATCTGCATATGTTTTGACCAGAAGAGAAATCCATGGATGCATATTATGTAGTTTCTATTTAATCATCTTGGCATCTATATGGATGACCAAGTGATGAAAAACTAATGGTGGATCTAGACGCAACATACCTAAATAAGCCCAAGCAAATATATCAATGAAATCTATGAAAAGGGGAATGATCAATTCACATTCCTCTATAATAAAGGATGCACCAAATTTTATTATATTTAGATCATCATATGTTTCAATTTTTAACTCTATGATGTCTTATAATAGAAGTGTGGAGCCATCATCTAGAATAGGAGTAAAATAAGGTAATTGACCATCATATTCAAAATGTGAACTTTCAGATGGACCCATGTAGGAATTATTAGAATAATTTCCCTCAATTAATGACCAATAAGCTACCAAGTGTGAATTCTCTATAATCGTGTGCTCAAATTTATTCATGATGTTTAGACTTAATTTTATCACTATATGACATATAGTGACATACAGGCTCCTAGTCTTCTAATGTTGGAGAGGTAACTTCCTCATCTAATGGTGTTTGAAACAAGTTTTATCAAAGGAAATGCCTTTATCTTTTATTTTTACATGATTTTAAATCACATCAAAAATGTTTTTGCTTAAGGATATTGATGTTTCATTTTTATTTTAACTTATGAAGTTCACTTACTCCCAAAAATAGGCCACAAGACCTAAAGTGAAGACAAATCCCTACTTGTGGTCACCTATTATTAAACCATCTCTCGTGCCCAAGAACTATAATAGTGCTTATTCATTTTTAAATTCATTAAGAGTGATATCATATCCTTACTGGTCCCAATCAATAAGTTTGGGATATTGGAGTGTGAGGGGAATGGTAGGAAAAAAAGTGGTAAGAATAGAGAATGAATCATATAGGTTAGTGTTGTCAAGATCATTGTATATATTATAGTAGAATTCTATGTCACTTCTGGGAACATCATCATTTAACACACATATTAAACCATTTTTAGGATGTTTGGGGACTACCCTAGGAACTTTGTATCCCAAACCTTGTTTCTTTTATTGTTTCTCTAGAATAATAGGCTCTAATCAACCTTGATTTTTTACCCCTAATCCCTTCCCTTTTGATTTAAATTTTTTTATGGTTATTTATTTTAAGCCCTAGGTTGTTAAAGGTATGAGCATAGTAAATCAAAGTAGAAATATGCAATAAATATAACCGCTAATTTGTAATAGAATTGACTTAATTTTACCTTTATAAAAATAGCAATAAATAATGTAAATAAGTAATTAATTAAAATTGACTGAGATGGGAGATATGGAGGCTAAAAATATGGGCTGATCTAAGTGTCATAGATAGGACCCAAGTGTCAAAACCCTTCCTAGATAGTATCACCCTAATTGGATAGTAACTCGATGTGGAAATAATGTATCTATTTTTATGGTAGTATCCTCTATGCATAACTATTATAAGCTTTTAGATGTACCTGGGTTTGGGTCTACCAAACCTATCCCTATGTGCATAAGTTTTGGATCTCTATAAATGACCTATTTTGATTGATTTTGAATGAAAACCCTAACCTTTAATGTTTTAAGGGCATCCAATTAGCACAAGGATTAAAGTGTGTTGTTAGTGGGGTAGGTTGGACATCCTTAGCACTCCACTATGATGAGTGTCCTACATACCAATAATTTAAAGAGGGATCAATCTCAATGTAGTTTTCCCCACCTAAGTGCTGGTGTAATTGTATGTGAAGTTAATATGAATGCCAATATGAGGGATTTGAATGTTCTTAAGATTGTAAATCTATTTAATATAAGATTAGTATGTTTTTGATGGCTATTTATAAAATTAGGGAAGAATAGGGATTGATAACCCTGATTGTGCATAGCTTATTTTGAGTTTGTTTAATTTGCATTTGATTTCCATCTATTGGTCAGAAAGATAAAATTCATGTATATATACTATTATTATGATTATACGAGTCTTAAAAAATGTCTAGGTTGACCCTACATGGTTACTTATTTGAAAAGATATCTATTGGAGAAAAAATGAGGGAAAAGGACAATAATGCCCAAATTAGGACACTAGCGCCATGGGGAGCTACTATCCAAATTATAAAGGTAGTGTCTAAGTGATAAAACTTAAGGTATTAGGGGCTAATATGTTAAAGTGAGGTTTAATACTACTTTAGGAATGTTTATGAATTTGTGTGGCCCACATGAAGGCTAGATAAGTGTCTAAATAGGCCCTAAGATAGGTCCAGTGCTAAGATAGGGATGGGTGGTCTTAAGTAACACTCTTAACACTCAAGTGTAATTTTTAGATGATTAAATTCCCCCCCTCCCCCACCCATTTATTCTATAAATGTAACAAAGTTAAATGACTAGGATCAAGGAAAAATAAGTGTACCTAGACTTACCTAAGAGGTGAAGCCTGTGAGTTTAAATCTAAGTATGTGAAGCATGCTCCATTATGTGTCCTATAAATGAAACATGCATAGATCAATCCTTACATAAGAGATATCAAAATAAAAATAAGAAATTTAGTAAAGAGATAAGAGAGATGAAAGGAATGAATACACCTCACTGAGTATGTAAATGAACACATAAACTTGATGATAACCTATGTGTGTGCATGTAGATAGTGATCAATCAATGAATAACTTGGACCAAGATGATGGATTACTTAATCCCCATGTGTGGGTGGCTTAATAACTCAATATAGTTTTGAATCCATCATTACCCACCCATACTTGTTGGATCATGACCTATGAATATATTAGATTGGATGAATGGTATGTCCAACCCTCTCATGTAAGTGGCTCAAGAACTCAAGTAGACTATGACTTCACTATTGCCTACCCATGTGTACTAGATGCATCTAAAATTAAAACTGTGTGATGTAATTAAATATGTGTAACTATAATTAAAACTATATATGTCATCTCTATGGCCACTCAATAAATATTAGGTAGCTTCAAGACACTCATGAATTCTAACCACTATAGATGGATTAAGGAATGAATCTAGTGTGTAACTTGGAACATGGTGTCTGATGTGTATAATGTATATAATGACATGGAGTTTATCATTCCATTTGATCAATTGGTGTATAATTAATCATACAAAAACAACGTGCTACACACATGCCCCCAAATGTAATATCTAAGTATATGGATTCTAGATTGAGTTGTAATAATATATGTTTGAGCATCCAAACTGAAATGGGAATGACCATTCCACACATGACACCCCCAATTTGAGTAAATGTAGTCTATAATTGAACATATTCAAACCTAGATTATACCTACTATACCTTTTTTTCTAGTCTAGAATTTATTGAAACTAAGGCTACTAGATAGTAGCACCATGTGGTGCTAGTGTTTAGATTTGGGTGATAATGTCCAACTCTTCTAATTTATGTGTAACTAAAATTGATCTTTATGTCATTGTTTACCATTATGGTTTCCTAAAATTTATTTCTATATTTTGTGGCTATGTGCTAAAATTTTTACTCTAAGTACATTCATATAACATGGTCTTTGTGACAAACCCTTATGAATACCCCATATTTTGAGGGAGTTTTTGAAATTATGTAAAAAATGACATTAAAATAAGAAACTATATAAAATGTGGGTTAGTTAGAGCATATATGATATATGCATAATAAGCCAATATAATGAGCATACATAACATTAAAATGCAATCTAATATGATAGATATACCAATGTCTATGACTAATAAATCAAAGTAATAAATGAGTAAATACCTAAGGGGATGGGGAATGATGTACATCATGACACCCAATGAGTAAGGGGAGAAGCATGAGGTCCCTCATGGCATCTAAAACTAGAGGGTGCAACAAGAAAGACACAAGTGTCATGGCCACAATACACATAATAAATCATACATACAACACACATGGGGAATGCAAATTAGGCTAAGGGGCCATAATACATGGGACATGGGCACATGTCATTAAATCTTAGAAAGGAATACATACAAAGACATGTTCAAATGTACACATACACAAACATCAAGAAATTTGGCTTAGAGTCACATAGAAGGACATGTTCAAATGTTCACATAAATAATCATGAAGGTACACACAAGGACATGGGCACATTTACAAAGCCTACATATGATGAAAAGAAGTGGTGTAGAGCCATAGAATACTAGCATATTTAAATAACCTTGAATAGAAGAAACATAGAGCCATAATCAAGTTTAAACTATGGAAGATAGAAATAAAAGTATGCATAAACATGTGGTAAAAATATGTATAAGAGATAATATATATATAATCTAAGTCTAAATTAGTATTACTTGGAAAAAATATGATTAGGTGTAAGATGATCAATATCAAGATATAACAATGTTAAATCTATGATGTAGAGTTTAGAAAGATGTAACCTAGTAATCAAAATGGCATATAGGATGCCTCCAAATGGGTGAATGTATCAAATTAATAACCTATGTATCTGTATATATGCCCTTAGTGCATAGATAGTAGAAATCCTAGATCTACATAGTGGACCTGGGTCCTATAAGTATCTGTAAACACTAGAGAAGAACAAGTGAAGTAATGTATGTATGATAAAAACTAACTATACTAAGATAACTAGAATATGTAGTGTCTAGAAAATACAAGAGATGTAAACAATGCATACAATCTATAATTTATGTTTTCAAAGTAAATATTTGAATGTTTTTGTTTTTGACATATTATATTATTATTTTTATTTTCTAGATATAAGCTATGCACAAGCAACATGAAGATAAAACTATATACAAATAATAATAGTGAATGAGACTACCTACAAGTAGGGAGGAACATACTAACTAATGAGTCTCATAGGAGACTCACTATCAATGTGGCCTATGTTAAATAAAAGAATAGTAATCATGTGTATTATATGAAAAGGTAAATGAGGTCCTAAAACCTACTGCACTAAGTTATTTATAGTTGGAACTACCTATGAAGTTGTGTTAGGAATCCATGAAGATAAATAGGGTATTTTATGAACTATATGGGTCTTAAGAACCCATATAGTAGAAGATACTATAGAGCTACATGGGTGCCTTGTGCAAAGAACCCTAAGAACTTAATAACACTCATCTTAAAAGGAAATGAGTAAAAGGCAACCCTCTAGAATCTACAACATATATCTAGTGTAAGGGTCTATCTAATAATGATCTCTATGGGGTAATATGCATATGTGGTAACACTATAAGAGTAGACCTCACTTGTAATGGTGGCTCCACTAAACTATATGGTGTATTAATGGGAACTACGTTTAGAAGTAATAACTAGTAACTATGGCATGACTTCCTATGGGATAGGTAAATGATATTCATATGAAAGACCCTCAATTATGATCACTTGATTAGCATATATATATTCGAGGCATGTACACATAGTTGATGAAATGGCTTGTAGATGCTATATTTATGGCCTACCTAATAACATGTCAAATGTGACTACACTAGGTACTACTAAGAAAATAGTGGCCATATGTGTTGGTTCAACTTGTAGTGAAATTACAATCTCCTTAATGGAGCTCTGAACATGGCCAATAAAACCATGAATAAATATGTCACTTAGAGATATGTCCTATTATGAGTAACCCAAATTCCATAGAAGTGTGATAGTTCACATGCTAATACTTGACCCATTGCCAACCATAACACTTTAAATAGGATGATGATCAATGTAGGCTCATAAAAAGAGATCATATAAATATAAGTCCTCATAAACAATCTCTTGATCTAATAAAGTGATGAGTAGTTTAGCTAGTATTGTAGTATGATACACATCAATGATATTATGTAGGGGTGTGCATCTTCTATAGTAGTGTGATATGATGTCGGTAGTGGATGTGCCTGATACATATAGTGAAAACTTTAAGTACACCTTGCCTCATTAGCTTTATGATTTAAAAATGGATCCAAGAATATTTTCAATGCCTTAGCTTCCATTTGTTAAACTTTGGGTACCTCTTTGGGTGTGCCCACACTAATTATGTTGGTCTCTATTAAATATTATATCTTATGTTTCAAGATAATGCAGTAGTTGTAGTATGGCTTGGTGCCCTATGATAGTCAATAAATGCATTATAATCATATCTCTTTGGAAGAGGCTATGCTATATCAACATCTTTGAAGGGAGGGAGAGATATGACATTGCATTCTAGGAGCTATTGTAAAACATGTGTTGATGATTTTGGAAGTTGGTGAAAACTCTCTATGGAGGAACTGATAAAACTAGGTGAGGAGGTGGATCTAAAGCTACATTAATTATGGCATTTGAATCACTATTTTTTTCAATGGCCCTTACATTATATGAATGATTATTAGAACCATTAGTAGTTGATTATGATCCAATCAAATATTTCAATTTTCACATAAACTTGACTTCCCTTTATTTC
The DNA here is from genome assembly GCA_037957365.1 of Torreya grandis. NCBI lineage: Eukaryota > Viridiplantae > Streptophyta > Pinopsida > Cupressales > Taxaceae > Torreya > Torreya grandis. The sequence continues at coordinate 1,054,135 of JARHVA010004737.1, read as the reverse complement.
ATTGTGTGGCATAAATCTATGAATGTTGGAAACTTTTTGAGAAATATAGCTTCATGTAATGATGGTAGTGAGCTCTATTTGAATATGTCTTGGATCTATCTATCTAACATGGTATTAGTCATATTTTATAATATAATTTTATATAGCAAGAAATATTCTATAATAGTTTCATTAGATTTTTACTTCAGTTATACTAATTTAGAATAAGAGATCTTGTCACTAATTTTAATTAAAAGGTGTGCTAAAAACATATCTACTAATAGATTGAATGCGGTAATAGACTAATTTAGAATATCATAGAACCACTATAAGTCATATCACTTTAGACTACATGGGAATAACTTAGTAAGGAGCCAATCATTGGATACATTATCCAAACATACTACATGGGAAGTTTATAGATCATGTTCTAGGTCACCCTTACCATCATACAAAGTAAGCATAGGTTCCACGAATCTGGATGGAAAATGATTTTTCATTATGTGATGTGCCAAAGGTGTAGGTAAAATAACATGATAATCCAAGGAATATGATGGCCCAATTGATCCATGTTGAATATGTAACACCTTGGCTTGTAGAGAATGAATCTTATGCATAAGGTATTTTACATATGGAGAGGAGGAACTAGCCATAGGAGGTGTCACTATTATTAAAGGTAATTGAGTTAAAATAGGTTGTTGTATAAGTTGAGTTGCCCCCAAAGTAGGTGTAACAATATTTATTATCTTGAGGAGTAGAAGATTGGCCATTATTTGATTTATTATTTATTTCCATTATGGATTATATAATTTGTGCATGATCATGGGGATGTTCCCAAAGTCTATCTCTAAAACTCTATAAAATCTCATCCTTATTAACAATAAAGTTTTCATTATTAAGAGGGGGAGAGTGTCTTGATCCCATTTTGTGTATTATTTTGATCTTAATTGTATTGATCAACTTATAATTTATGATTTTGATATGAAAGAGTGTTAGGCACAACTTTTCTAGGTGTAGATGCATACACATGATGAACACTAGCATATTCTAAAGACTTCATACATGTAATTTGATTTGCTAATAATGTGACCTTTTCATTTAATAACTAATTTTGATCTTATAATTTTGATATTAGATTTATCATACTAATAGTTTTATCCCTTAAAGTCTCACAAGTACAAACCCTAGTTGATTTTTATTGAACATGTAGGCACACACCCTGTAGGGGAGAGGTGGAGGCATGGATAGGCTGAGTATGGATATTAGTATCAATAGTATAGGATGCATCATCTAATGGAGGAGTGATAACATGGACTTGGTTAGAGGTAAAATATTTATCAACCTCATAGAGATGAGGAAGATAAGGAGATTATTTCCTTTACATAGGATACGACATTAAAAATTATAATATGGTTGTTAGGGTATTAAATTTATGAATTAAGTATAATAAACTATATTATAATTGATTCTCTATGTATGTAAGGATTTGTTTCTTAATTAAATTCCACATAAGAAAACAATAACATTCTATAGATAAAATGAAATATGACATACATTTTAACTGATATAAATCTTTATGTACACATGTGTTTATGTCATCTTTGAATTCTTTCCAAATGGAAGGAAACAAACATGCAAAAGAAGCTAGAAAAATTTGTATTAATAAGTGATAAAATTCATCTATCATTATTATCATGATTACATGAAATAAAAATAATGAATTATAGAGATATGAAATATGAGTGTGGGTCTTAGAAGGATGGAAACATAAACCCTAGGGTTATCTAGGGTCAGGGTTTGTACAATATTCAAAGTAAGTCAAGTTCACCAAATGATTTAAATTTGTAGGGTTATGGATTTTGATCCCTAGGTTATAAAAGGTCTGAGTATATTAAATTGGGGTAGAAATATTCAATAAATATGGCCACTAATTTATAATATAATTGACTTAGTTTGACTTTTTTAAAAATAATAAATAGTGTAAAAAAATACTTAGCTAGAAATTAATAGAAACATGAGATATGGAGGCTGAAAATTGGGATAAAATCTGATCTAAGTGTCATGGATAGGACCTAGGTGTCAAAATGCTTCTTGGACATTTTCAGCCTAATTTAATAGTAGCTCTATATGGAATTAGTGTCCCTATTTTGTCACTAGTGTCCTCTGTGCAAAAATATTTTGAGCTTTTAGGTGTACTTGTGTCTAGGTTTGCCAATCCTATTCATGTGTGCATGAGTTCTAGATCTCTATAGATGACTTATTTTGAATAATTTTATATGCAAACCCTAAACCTCCATGTTTATATGGAATTTAGTTAGAAAAATTAACAAAGTGTGTTATTAGTTAGGTAGGATGGACATCCTCAACACCCTACTATGATGAGAGTTTCCTACATATAGATGCTTTGAAAAGGGATCAAGATTGATGTAGTTCTCCCAACCTAAGTTCTAGGGTAAGTGAAAGTGAAGCTAGTTTAAATTTTGATTTGAGTGCTTTGAATATTCTTAACATTTAAAATATGAGTAATCTAAGATTAATAATGTTGTAAATGGTTTTATGTAAAAGTAGGTCATAATAAGGATTGATAACCTTGATTATGCACAACTTATTCTGAGTTTATTTATGTAATTTTTATCTAATTTATATATAGTTTTTAGAGGCCTAAACTTATACACTACATCATTTCCATTCCATGGATTTCTTATTTATGGATTTGAGGTCCTTTCACTACTCCAAAAGATGAGTGTGCTTATGTAGGGTTTTAACATACTTAGGCTTATAGACTACTGTACTATGTTTTTTGTGTTATATACCTCAATGTAGATGATGAAAGAAATATATTACCTATATTTATATGTATCCCACTCTATCAAACACCTTTAAACACTCATGTTGGACATAAAATGTCATTTGACCACTCTTTCCTTCTTGATTGCAACATGTTACTCCCTTGAAGTATCTTCATTGGATGACTATTGTAGGTTTATTTTTTTTTACATTATTGACCCTTATATAAATTTTAAACTAGTAAAACAAATGAAATAATACTTGAAAATCCCTCCAAAGACAAATCAATGTATAATTTTTCTTCAATTAATCACATGACTACCAAGACTATCAGAATTGTCAAATGACTATTTTTAGGAAGAAGACATTAGGTTTATAGTTTCATAATATTTTAAGGAGAGATGACACCTATCCATGTACCTGTAATGATATATGAGTGTGTATAATGTTTTATACATCTACTAAGATGCCTTCACTTGTGATGACAACTCCCTAATTTGAATTCTCCACGTAGATCAATGTCTAGACTTGAAAAGGTGGAAAATAATATTAAGATAAAAACCTTAATCTTTACAAGTTGACCTTACAATTTATAAATGGGATAATAATATATTTTTTCTCTTCTAAGGGTGTAATACACTAGGAGGGAACCATATTGACCATGACACATCTTGACATAGGTTTGAAGGGTGATTAGTCTAGCCTTAAGGCTTATTAACTATTGATACACTTAGTTAACTTAAACTCTGTACATAAACTTTAAACAATGTTAAATTGTATTTAAAGCACCTCATAAATGATCTCTATAGGGGTAAAAGGTATACAAGACCATGTTTTTTGACTATGGGGTTGACTATTTAACTTGGTGAGGTAAAAAATGGTCAACAAATTGGTGACTCATGGGGATCACATGGGTATTGTTATCACCAAATCTTGCACTTGAGAGAAGTTGTTTAGGCTTCTTCTAGATTTTGGAAACATGGGAACATCTATAGGTATGTGGGTGTACCTATATTAGATAGAACATGGGAAAGAGATTTACATAATAGACTACACTTTATATGACCTATTATACTAGGAACTCTTGCTCAAGCATGAAAGAATAAGGGAAGGAAGGATAAAGAATTATCACTTCTCATCACCATACTTTACTTGCAAACTTAGACAATTTTTCAAAACTTAGAAATAGATTTACATTAATGTTCAAAGGAAAAATATGACATTAGTCTAATAGGGCTTTGCCATACATGGTGTGGTATATTTCAAAGGATAAAATGGTATATAATTATATAATTTTATAGAGAGAAGTAGGGAAAAAGAAGTCCCAAGGGGAATCAAATGAGTTCAACCCCATTTAAACCATAGTTACAACTGCCTCTATCATTAAGTTTCTTTGGAACTTCCTAATTGATCTATTTCATCTCAAGTAGTTTCAATAATTCATTATTCCTTCACTCATGATCCATATGGTTGCAATGATGGGATCAAGTGGTTTATATCTAAGTTCTAACATCATTGTAGTGAAAATAATCATATCCATCTATTATAAATTTATCCTAGTGTTAATTGCTCCTAACTAGTTGTCATGGCATTCAAAAGTGGAGAAAAAGGTCCTTTTAATTCTAATGGTCCTATAAATGGAAATATTGAGGTCTACATGTATGTTTTCATGGCATCCTATTAAATTGTATCTCTTATTCCAATGGGATCATGCTTGGACTTGTCCCCATGCTCATAGGTCCACTATAGATGGAAAACCAATTTTAGACTATTGGTTTTCCTATAATCATTACATTATGACACTCTACTTGATGCTTAGTTCCTATTAAGTACACATAGATCCATTATGTCACTATAAAAAATAATGAGAATTTATACATGCATAGACCCTTCTTATAAGAATAATGAACACAATCACTAGACATTATTGCAACCTTTAAAAGATGGACCCTGTATGTAATAAATATACAATCTAGAGGTCCATATTGATCTTTAATGTCATCCCTATATGTTCTTGATCACCTGACCACATCATTGTGTCCACCTCATGGCATTTTATCAAGCTCTAATGGAATCATGTTCCCTTTGAAAAGCTTGACTTGGTTTGACCTTGTTCATGTGTTTGATCTCCATGAAGTCCCTTATATTTTTGACCTTTAATTTCATTAGTCATCAATAATGGCTGAACTTGTTGACATATTGATCCATCTTACACTATTGATCCTTCTCAATACAAATGATCCTAAGTTGATAATATTTCCCTTGACTTTTCAACCCTATCCAAGATTACACCATGTGTCAAGTACACATTGGTTTTAGGATCCTATTGTCAGTCTATCAGCTTCAATGCTTACACCACATGTCAAACACACATTAGTTTTAGGATCTTGTTGTCAGTCTATCAACTTTAGTTCTTGTGTCATGTGTTAATATTTAGATCTCCTTAAAATTTTGACTCATTTTTCATGATCATATCAAGATTTATGATGCAACATGGACCATCAAATCTAATGAGACTTTTTTATTTGAAATCTAATGGCTACTTTAAGATTTCAAAGTTGACATCCACACACCTATTAAATGACATCCACATAATCATATTTGATGTCCACATGATCATCAAATTTAGGATCCAATGCTTTTATTGTTGTCTTAAATTTGACATACGTACACTCATAATTTGATGTTTATGTGACTCTCATTGATGTCTATATGACTATAAAATTTTGTACTTCAGTAATTAACTACTCAAGATTTATTTTGACATTTATGCAAATGTCCCATTCTATAGGTTCAATTTGAATGCTCATAATTTTATCTAGAAAGATAAAAAAGATATGAAACTTTTAAATCATGATCTTGGAATGAAGGACTCCCTCGTGCTAAAATATTTTGGCTCACACAACTTTTTGAAGTGCATTTATTAAACACATAAGCAAGTTGTTCAATTTTGGTTTCCATGTGACATCTTGATGATGATCTAGATTTACAAAGCTTATTCTTGAGCTAATACTTGATCTTTTGAAATATTGGATGAATTCCTTGAGTCATAAGAAAAAATATTCCATGTTTTAACTACATTTATCACCATGAAGACCTACAACTTTCATATATGCCCCTAAAATGACCCCTAAGTGATTAAATGGCACAAGGATTGAACCAAACCATGACCAAGACTAGAATGGAATATGAATTGACATAAAATAAGATAAAATATACCCCATTACATTAAAAATATATCCTATACAATATTTTGACTATAGGGGGTTGACCCATTTTGTCCTAGGGCAAATAATGGTCAACACCTGCTATGTGAAAAAACTAGTTGCCTACACATACATTAGGTTTATGGAGTCAACTCTTTAACAAAAAATGATCTGACCTTGAATGACCAAATGAAAATTTGAACTCAAGACAAGATAATGAACTTAAAATAATTATAAGAACACACAAAACAACGAAAAAATAAACACACACCAATGAACACAACAAACCATACTTGTGCTACTCAACACTTATGGAAAATAAACACACACCTAGATATTTACAATTAACCTAAAACAACAGTTTCCTTCCTAGATCAAATGGAATGTTCCTTAGATCACGTCCTTCATGAGGTATATAATGGTGTAAGAAAGCATATTTGACTATCATCTTGCTTGGGTGATCCTTCTTCTTGACTGTGAACACATTTGGCGTGCCTTATAATACGTCTGTAACAATAAATATATTTCTAATGAACATAGACAAGTATAAGAATTTAATCTCTACCCTTTTCTATTCTTATTATCTGGAAATGGTCTACAAGATGGCTAGACATTGGTTTGTAAGGATTGATGCAACATGAACCTCACATGGCTGGTTGAAGAAGCATGCTTGGATTTTAATATCCTCTTAAAGTCTCTCGACTTATCCATATACTATTGCTAGTTATTCAAACTCATCATATTGAGATGAACATGATGGAATACTAGTAAAATTATCTCCAAGAGAGAGAGAGAGTTTGTTATTCCTTGAGGGATTATGGCCAAAAGATATCCACATAATCTTCCAAAGATGTACTAAGGTCTATAAATAGAATGAGAGGCTAGTAACCCATGTTGAATATTTTAAACAAGTTATCATCTAGTGATGTTGCCTCTTGAAAAGAAAAATTTACAAGACTATCTCCTTATATCTTGTTTATTGGCTCACTAAAAATTCACCCTATTAATTTAACCAACTCATAATCACCTTACAGAGGTGAGTATCTTGATTCCAAGGCTTTAAATAAGTTTTCACCATGATCTTCACTAGCTTGAAAATATGCTAAGTTTCTTGGTGATTCATCAAACTCTTCATTGCAATAAGATGTAGAATCACTATTTTGATTGATATAAGAGATATCAGATCAAGGAATTACCTTATCTTACACATTCTAATTACCATGAGGGGCATATAATTGAATCTCCACTACATCAATCTCCTCAAACCTATTAAGAGGTTATAATATATACTCGTATTGATCATCTATAACTTCTTTGTCATGGTCCACTAACTAATTGACCACTATAACCACTTTAATTACTTCACCTTAATCATTTTCATTCTCAATCAAACCAAGTAGAATCACTTAAAATAAGGAACCATATGATTTACCCTCTACTATGACCTCTTCAATGATGTTTTATTTATTCTTGTGAGTATCTACATGGTCACATTAATAAGAGATTAGAGAAGAGATTATAACCAACTGATCATATTCTTCACTCACTGCTTCCTCATCATGTCTAAAATTTAAATTTAATTTATCCTCACTAAGGGGAGTACCAATACAAATCTAATCTTCACACACACTTGAGATGTACACATCTTGACTGTCCATGGATTCATTTACATTTGGATACTCCTATTGAATATTCCACACCAGATGTTCTTATTTCAAAGGGAATATGGAGGGGGGGGAAGAGAGTTCACTAGACTAATTTATGATTGAAAGAGTGTCCTTCCATATAGGGATCTTGAAATACTTATTTGGATTCTCTTGGGGAAGGGGAGGAAACCCTTATGCTAAGACTCTCATTTTTCATTTTCCATTCTTGAATTGCCTTCTCTAGGTCTGATATGCCTTGGTTTTATTGGATATTTGGGACGTAAGTAATAGGAAAATAACTTGAGGATATTGATCAATCTTCTAACCTAACAAAACTACCCCCTCCTACACTTGAAGAGTCCATCACCAACTAGGAAAAGTCCTTGGTGTGGCTTCTAGGAAATTTTCTCTATTTTGGTCTTGGGTGGGCATATGAGAATATTCATTCACAAACGTTGGCGTGGTGTAACTAGGAATCATAGTACCAGAAGGCTTCCAAGATATAGTGATATTGGGTCCTTGAGGAAGGGTGGGTTTAGCTTGAAGGAGACTTAAAACCCAATGAGGTTGACTAGAGTTAGGAAATGATGGTTGAGGTTGCTTGGGTTGGATCTCTTGATTCTCCCACCTCACTAGTTTATCTTCCCACCGTTGGATCAAGGTTATAATTTCCCAAAACTCATTAGTTATAAAAAATTGATTTTCCTCTTCAACTACTACCCATTTGTCCATCAACATCTATACTAACTTCCTTAGCTTCTTTATGAGGTGTAAAGGCATCACATCTCCAAATTATAATCCTCTATCTCACTTTCTCATTACCCCTTCAAAATTTATCATATTTCACTTGAGTACCAATAAGGATGTGGTAGGGGAAACATAATTTTGACAAGGTTGGCTTGAGGGATATATAAGCTACTAATTAGGATGAGTTGGAGTAGGAGGAGGCAAGTATGACTACTAAAAGTCTTGGTAAGGTGGGTATGTCACTATTTGAAGAGTACTCAGGGGGAAACATGAATGTTTCCATCTTGATATGAATGATATGCAGGAACAAACATTGTATCTTGTTCAAGAGATTAAGATTACATACCACTTATAATGTTTAGACACTTGGACTACTTGTACCAGATAAAAAATACTTGAAGTTACCATTGGTGCTTGAAGAAGAATGCCTTCAAAGGTTGATATGTTGAAGAGAAACACTAATAAATTTTCAATGAATGATATCTCTAGTCCCACTAGACATTCCAAAACTATTATCATCCAAATTTAAACCCTTATAAGATTATTTAATCATTCCAAATTTGGGGTAACATGGAGACAATCCTAGGTTATGGGTTTCCTAATAGGTAGATTGAATCTCTAGGTTTATATGTCCATCTCCCATTAATATATCACTTAGGATAATTCACTAATCTATCAAATTGTTAGGAAAAGAGTGATAAACCTACTCTAATGGAGGTGATGTACCAAAATAATTAACCACTACCAAATAGCTACATGTGCACATCAACCATAAGACTAACATGAATACATACGACTCCTAATCTCCATCTTTATATAATCACTTTATTATGGAGGCCGTGATAGATGTTTAGGATAGGAGGACTAATAAAGAGGTCATAAAATGAAAATAATGAATAGACAAATAACTCAACCTTGACACTTCACTTGGACACTTCACATGACCTACAAAGAAGCTTTCAAAATACATATGAGTGTTAGAAAATGACAACATGCCAAGGAAGACTAAGAAAAACACTTGAAAAGATCAAATATTCATGCAAACATACTAAATAAAGTTAAAGGAGGAGGTGAAATTAGTAGTTTCTCATTTATTAAAGGCATACAAATGGTTAAGACTTCACCATACCCAAGTGGAGGATCCATACAAAGCCAAACAAGGTTAAATTTATAGAGAATGAGAGTAAAGGAGATAGAGATATATAGGTGTAGAAGATAAAGGTTGAAAAATGTATATCAAGAGTTAAAATAGATAATAAGGTTGAATAAAAGTTTAATAAAGTCTCCAAAGACATGTTTTACTTCCTTAAAGATGATTTCATCTTCCAAATGGCATGTGAGTTTCTCTCTTGCTTGACACCTTTATTTTCCTCTTCAAAATTACCCTCCCCTTGGCTTGAAAAGTGAAAAGTGTAATAATTGATCATAAATTCATATTTAAATTATATTTTCCATTTCTTTTGACACCTTGCATTAGTTTTAGAATCTCCTTATATTGACATTACACTAATTATTACACCTTCTTAGGTGTCTTGATGCCTATTTGACTTCACTATGCCTGTCCTTACTTGCAAACATAAAATATTTATTACAAATTTATGAGTGAAACATATATTCATGGATGGAATCTCTCAGTCATAATAGACTTGAATCAACCCATTTGGATCCATCAAACACTCCCAAAGACCTCATTTTACACCCAAAGCTTACATTTGTCTTCAATTCCTTGTAGCCTTAAAAACATATAAATATCCTTGTGTAGGATAATAAAAAGATGATATTGGATTTTTTGTTTGTTTGAGTACCTAGTATGTCCTTATAGATCTATACCAAATTTCATGATCTGAAAATAAGTGCATGTACAACTATTCACCCCTTTCTCTCTCTAATTAGGCCTCAACTACACCTCTAGGCCTAAAAATTGAGTTTTGGCTCTAATGAACTATGACACATGTGAAAATAAAAATAATTATTTGATCCACTTCAAATACTTCTTAGTAATTCTGTATTTCCAATTTAAAGGTCTGATACAGCTTTTCAGGTTTCTAAATAGCTTAAAATAATAATTTTAGCCCTTTTATGTATACTTGTACCCTGCACATGCCAACCAATAGCTTGGGAAGATGATTGGGATATTTTTTAAGGATATTAAAGTAATTTAAAGGATCATCTAATTTATCTTGAGTGTTTAGAAACACTATTTCTCTCATCGGGCCAATTTTGGCCTTCTTGGTAGCTTGTGACATGCTTATCATCTTAACGATGATTCATAAATCCTAGGGACTTAATTAATGAAAAAATGAAACAAATAAAAATTATAAAATTACCTATAAAATAACCAATTATATTTTTATTATGTGTAACTTTTATGTACTCTTATGATTTTGAGGTGTCTCTCGGGCTAGAAAGTCTCCATTTATGAGGTCAAGAGAGATATGAGTCTTAAAAGTGCCATATTTGAACTTGGTTTTGGTTAAAAAAAATTAGAGAGTTGTGTTACATCATAAATTATATATAAAAATGGTCCTTTTACCATTATTATTTATTAGACCTTCTTCAACCTTCATTCGCTGATACTAGGGTTTATAACACATCAATACAAATAATCCTAGCTGATTGTGTTTGGCCCTTTTATCACTAACTAGTCTAAGTTGGAAGATTTTTAAAGGTTATGATCAGGTCCAATAAACCTTTCATGGATCCTTATCCTTAAAATACAACTCACACTTGTATAAAACATCAATCTTTCATGGAAATGACTTAACATTCTTCATTAAGCCTATAGGTTTTCATGGGAATCTAATGTTTTATTAAGCCTAAAAATGGATTTAATTAAGGGATTTTATCTATGTTAAAGGGGTTAAAAACCTATTATAATCATATAAATTAATTATTCATCATTTTTTTAAATATCTTTAGGTTTACATCTCACCTTCACAAACCACTCTTCTAAACTTTGCACACATGCCCTTGTGTGTGAGTTTAGGCCTATTAGGCCTACACAAACTTATCAAAGTTTGGAATTTTATTCATTGGACCTAAATATTATATTTATGTGTCATTATAAAATTCAATAATCATTTCCATATAATTTATTCCTTCTCATAGACCTTTGTTTTTCAAACCAAAAAGCATCTCTCTCATTAAGACTATACAGGCCTGACTATGATATCTTAACTATGTGACTATAGGATCTAAAGTAGATTTGTCTTGATCACCCCATTTCATATTATTTAGGTCCTCTTTGATCTTTGATGATACTATATACTTGTTTATTAACTCAAACCTAATTACCATACAACCATTGCCTCTTCTCTTTTCATTGTCTAATACATGACTATTTGAATTCTAGACCTATAGAAGCACTTTCAAGGGAAAATGAATGTATTTTTGGACATGAGGGGGTATGAAATAACCAAAAACACCTTCCTCAATGATATTGACCTATTTAACATGCTTAAACCCCTATTTTTCTACTTGAAATCTCTATAAAACATAGTATTTCACATGTCTATAAAGGTGATTGTATCATAAAATTTTGTGTATAGGACCTTCATGATGTTTAGAACATGATCCAAGTGTTTTCATGTCAACTTATATGCATTTGGACCCATTTCATTCACTTCTTCTCTCATTGAATTTATATTAGGGTTTAATAAGGGTTTTGAGTGACTTCATTTATTAACATCTATTCATAAAGGTCAGCCCATATATCTAATAAATAATGGCACTGATATCAAGTAAACTCACCCCCCTAACATCCTTGAAGAGGATTTTACCCCATGCACCCTGTTTGTATATTTGTGAGAAAATGATGTTGTAATTTAAACTATTGCAGACTATATTAGGAGTTAGAGAGAAGTTTATTTTATATAAGATCCTTCAAAATACTTATTTTGATATGAAAAAACCTCATTTAAGTATTACCTAACTCATTACATTGCATGGAGTTCTCATTTATGGATTTGAGGTCTTTGTAATATTCTATAAGATGATGGTGGTTGTGTAGGGTTTTAGCATACTTAGGCCTATAGACTGATGGACTATGTTTTTTGTGTTATATACCTTAATGGATATGATGAGAGAACCATATTAACTCTATTAATATGTATCCCACTCTATTAAACACCTTTAAATACTCATGTTGGCCTTATAATGCCATTTGACCACTCTTTTCTTCATGACTACAACATGTTACTCCCTTAAAGTATCTTCATTGGATGACTACTATAGGTGTCATTTTTGACCTTTTAAACCCTTATTTTAATTTGAAATATATATAAAAAATGAAACAAGACTTGAAACTCCCTCCAAAGATAAATCACTATATAACTTTTATTCAATTAATCACATGACTACTAAGACTGTCAAAACTGTCAAATGACTATTTTAGAGAGAAGATAATAGGTTTGGAGTTTAATAATATTTTGAGGAGAGATGACACATATACATGTACCTATAAATATATAATAATTTCTTCAACATCTTCCAAGATGACCTTGCTTATGCTAACAGATCCTTAATTTGACTTTTCCATGTAGGTCAATGTCTAGGCTTACAAAGGTGGAAAATAAGATTAGGACAAACACCTTAATATTTAAAAGTTAACCTTAATCTTTCCAAATAAGATAATGACCTCTTTATTTATGTTCTAATTATGTAAGACACTAGGAGGATACCATATTATACTTGACACATCTTGACATAGGCTGAGGGTGATTAGACCAGCCTTAAGACTTATAAATAGTTGGGACACTTAGTTACCTTAAAATTTGTAAATAAACCTTAAACAATGATAAATTATATTTAAATCACATAATAAATTATATTTTCAAGGGTAAAAGGTATATAATACCAATTTTTTGACTATAGGGTTGACATTTTAAACTAGGGAGGTCAAAAATGGTCAACAATAACAACATATAGGTTACATCATCTCTTGAAGGAGTGATAACATGGACCTAGTTAGAGGTAAAGTAGTTATCACACTCATGGAGATGAAGAGGAGAAGGATATTCTTTCTTATGCATGGGATATGACATTAAAACTTTAAACATGTTTTTAGGGTATTAAATTTATGTATTATGTCCAATAAACAATATTTTAATTGATCCTTTGTGTATGTAAGGATTTATTTCTTAATTAAATTCCACATAAGAGAATAATAACATGCTAGAGATATAATTAAATATGACATACATGTTAAATGATATAAAGCATCATGTAAATATATGTTTATGTCATCTTTTAATTCTTTCCAAATGAAAGGGAACAAGCATGCAAATGAAGTTAAAAAACTTTGTATTAATAAGTGATAAACTTCATCTATCATTATTATCATGATCACATGAAATAAAAATTAGAAAATATAGGTATCTAAAATATGAGTGTGGGTCTTAGAATTTGGAAACATAAACCATAGGGTTATCTAGGGTTAGGGTTTGTGTCATATTCAAAGTAATTTATGTTCATCAAATGATTTAATTTTTTAGAGTTACAGAGTTTAAGTGCTAGGTTGTTAGAGGTTTGAGTATAGTAAATGGAGATAGAAATATGAAATAAATATAGCCCCTAATTTATAATATAATAGAATTAGATTTACATTTCTAAAAATAATTATAAATAATGTAAACAACTACTTATCTGGAAATTAATAGAGATAGGAGATATGGAGGCTATAAGTCAGGACAAAAACTGATTTGAGTGTCATGGATAGGACCTAGATGTCAAAACCCTTCATAGAAATTTTCACCCTATTTAGATAGTAGATCTATGTGGAATTAATATCCATATTTTGGAACTAGTGTCTTTTATGCAAAATTATTCTTAGCTTCTAGGTGTACCTATGTCTAGTTCTGCTAAACTTGTTCATGTGTGTACGAGTTCTAGATCTCTGTAGATGACCTATTTTGACTGATTTTATATGAAAACCCTAAACCTCCCTATTTTTATGGAATATAATTGTAAAATTATTAAAGTGTGTTATTAGTTGGGTAGGATAGACATACTCAACACCCTATTATGATGAGTGTTTCCTACATACCAATACTTTGAAGAGGGATCAAGCCTGATGGGGTTCTCCCCACCTAAGTGCTAGTGTAAGTGCAAGTGAAGCAAGTATGAATACTATTTTGAGTTCCTTAAATGTTCTAGAGATTTTAAATCTCAGTAATCTAATATTAGGAATATTGTATGCAGAAGTAGGAAAAAATAGGGATTGATAACCTTGATTATGCATAAATTGTTCTGAGTTTGTTTATGTAATTTGCATTTGATTTCCATCTAGTGGTTAGAGGGATAAAAGTCATATATATGTATTATTATAGTGCTTGTGTAGTTTTTAAAAGAGGTATAGGCCAACCCTATGTGGTTTCTCATTTGAAAATATATCCTTTAGATACAAAATTAGGGGAAAAGGACATTAGCACCTAAACTATGACACTAGCACCATGGGATGCTATAGTCCAAATTATGGTGCTAGTGTCAAGGTGGTAAACATAAGGCATCAAGGGATAGGATGTTAAAATGAGGGTTTAGGAATAATTTAGGGATGTTTAAGGATGTGTGTGGATTATACAAAGGTTGGATAAGTGTCTAAATCAGCCCTAAGATAGGTCTAGGGTTAAGCTAGGGATGGGTGGTTTCAAGTAACACTTTTAGCACTCAAGTATCATTTTTACATGATTATAACTTTATAAACATTATGATCCATAATTTTAGTAGTAATAGGGTATTTTTTACTCTTTAAATAAGGAGTGAGATCCTAATTGTATAAACATGACTCATTTTTTGGATTTAAATGTCATTTCCCATGCAAAAAATATTCACGCTGAAAATGTGTTTTATATCAACTTTCAAAACACTCAAATTTTCCCTACACCGATTGATCTCAAAAATAACAATTTTAACACAATTTAATGGGAAACTCACTTAGACTTGAAAAAATTATAAATAACATCCAATATAAATAATGGTATGGCCTCATATTTTATACATAATAAATTTTCAATATTTAATAACAAACATAAATCTATATACCAAATAAGCATTTTCAATTTACCTGATTTCATTGAAAGTCATAGAAATGACAAATTATGAACTCCAAATTATATTATTGATATATATGATTAAAGTAAAAAAAGAGGGGATGTTTTATAGTAATAAAAATATTAAAAACCAATTGATTAACACTGGACTCACCACACTAGAATATATTCAAACTACACTCTAAAACATGCAAACATACACACCTATTGAATACAAGATATTGAAAATATGTGAAGATCTAATGAAATATCTATATGAGATTACCCTCATGACACTAAAGGGTTTCATCCTTTGATATTCAATAACCCAAGGGGTTTGATCCTCAAATCCTATTGCTGAAACACAAGTGTAATAATATGTATAAATTGGTTGTACTAGCAAAAGATAGCCTAGAAGGAAATTCTGGCATGTAAATACACATGAGGCCCTAAAGTTGGCACCAAAATCCCAATCTCCTTGATTTTATAAGATGACATGAGTTATAAAAGGTAGATAATTATATATTTATCCTCTTGCCAATAAAACATTTATATCCTATTTTTTCCCTTCCTTTGTTTCCATTTCTTGAACTTTTCCAAATTTGACCCACTGATCTTGAAAATAAAAAAGCAAGAAAAAATTAACAAGTTACCTTCAAATCATCATTGTCATGTCTTATAAATCCATACCCCATTTGGTAATTTTCCCTTAGGACTCATCATGAACTTCAGTTCTACACCCATCATAAAGTTTCTATATTGTAACTTCCACACCAAGATTATCTCCACTAAATGTGCTTCCATAAACGCCTCTTTGGATATTTACTCAATATTAATAATATTATATTAATTATTTGTCCCATTTTATCCAAAATATGAACTAATGAATCTATTGGGCCCATATAATAATAAAAAATGGTTTTCCTTTTCCCATCTCTAAACCCAAAGAAATATTGGAATGAGCATATTCCCTAAAAAATCAAATTAATTAAAAAGGGGACATGACAAATCCACCCTTTCGAAAAGTGATTATCCTCAAGAAATTACAAACCAAAATGCTCAAGAATCACCATGCCAATGTAATTAATCATACCATATTTTCCATAGATTCTAAATCTTGTACTTATTAGATGACTTATCTTCTTCCAGGGAACACTTTGCAAACCAAAATACTCAATTATCTCCATGCCAATCAAACTATTTTGCCCATGTAATTTGAAACCTATAATTTTTAGGTGAGATATTTCCTACCAAAGTGCTCTACAAAATCTATTCTCTCTATCATCCATAACATTCTTGTAAAGTCATATGGTTTAACCACCTGTTTGAAGAACAATTTTCTCTCATGAGAATAAATATCAAATAAATGTGCAATACTTACCAAATCATAGGTATAATTTTGAAGGAAATCTATAATGAACTTAAATCAATCAATGAATACAACTATCCTATTGTATATTATTTGATATGTAGGATAATGATCTCTTCTCTCCAATTCTCAAGTTGATCTACATTCTCCTAAAGAGCTTCTGTAAACTATCAAATTTCAAATTTATCCAACTTCCTTCCTAACACTCTGATAAATCTCAGAGTAGTGAACCTGAGATGAGTGAGATGGTTGTAGTAATTTTCAAGTTATAACCAATTTATCCATGCTACCTTAAGTTGAGATATGTTAATTTTAGTTTCATGGAATGATATAGAACAACATGAATGTAGTAGAGGAACATCAATTATTATCCTATAGAAACAACATTCACACCACCAAACTATTAATTCCAAATATCTAAATAATAACTTATTTTGATAGAATATTATGTACTCCCTAAGATCATCTACTAGCACATTCTTGTCACTCTTCACCATTTCATTTGAAATTTTAGTGGAAAATAGTTCATTATCATAATCTACCATCTTGGGAACCTCCAATCTCTATAAATGGTAGGAACATACCAAAAAGTAATCATTTTAAAAATGACACCAACACCTACATTATTTTACCTTACCCATTTATTTGACTCATCACTGCAATCATATAGATCTAAAAGGAACTTCAATCTTTTGTATTCCATCGCTGCCACACATTTACCACAAACTTGATGATGTTTAAACTCTTTCAATGCATACATGATAGAAAACATCTCCTCATCATAATTAGGGAAATTATCTTTTGAATAGTTTAACTTCATGCTTTCATTTTTTATGGAATTCCTCATTTAAATTTTAACCAAAACAACTCCCTTTCTTGTAGCATCACATTCTATAACAATTCTTTGTGAAAAAACTAAAATAATAAAGACATGAAATAAGCTCAATACCTTCTCCCACTTATCAAATTCTTATAGTGTGGTATTTTCCTACATGCATCTAACATTAATGACATGGAGCAAGTGTAGAAGCTTTGTAAAATCAAAATCATATAGATATTCCTTTGTATCTAGAGCATGTTGATCTAAAAATTCATTAGTCAATTCCATGTGCCATATACAATCTTCCCAATGTTTACTACATATCAAATGCTATAAAAAAAACATCAAATGATCATTAAATACCTAATTCACCCCAGTGGCTAGTGCATTAGTTAAATCACCTAGAATGATCATGAACTCTATGTGCCTGAAGTGGATCTTGAATTTTAAATTGTGTATATCCATAACCCTCTCCTAAATCTAATTTTATCTTGTCCTCAAATTAATCCTTGAAGAAAAAACTACATCCTGTAATTCATCAATATTTCTTCAACCTTGGAAATCCTTTTCAAAGCTTCATAGATGGTACACATATTGTTTGTATCATATTTTCACTTCAAAAAATGGTTATAATGTCCACTAAACCCAATATGGTTCCTTATAAACTCTCTTTCACTCCAAATACAAGAGATGGAGAAATTAATATTAATATCAATACCTCTATCCACTTTGACTTTCAAAAGATCACTGCAATCCCCTATGCAAGGACAATCTTGAATTTGAATCAAAGAGTCCTCATTCCCTATACTATAATTTATATCCATTACTCTATCACCCTTATTAGCATTTTTTCCATGATGACCAAAATTTGGCAGTGACATAAGAGGAAACAAAAAATCTATAATATGATCATTATTTTCATACCTTAGGCTGCCAATAATGAGATCATCCACCTTTTCTAACATTGGAATTGTTGAGATACCCTCAACATATCTATCCTTTGAACTTAGAATATCTTCTTAAAATTTACATCCACCACCATGCTACATTGAAAACCAATCTTTATCTCACCCTTTGAAATTTTGGAGGTTAGTATACGTTCCTCCATCTTGACCTTTTTGTATCTATTAGATAAATCGATGTCTTCCTTGAATTCATCACCTTTTTTCTAGCACATGCAATCATTAGAAGTCAATAAAACATCTTATATTACTAAATAAATATTAACTTCAATATGTATGTTGGATTTTGATAAAACACCCAGATCCCACACCATCATGTATGAAACATTTTGATGCTGAGATAAATGATCTCCCTTCTAATTTTCACCCTTCATCATTTTAATATTTTTAGATTACTTATCATTATGACATAAAAATTGTAATGACATCATATGAGAATGATGAAACAAATCCTTGATTCTACTAACATCCTTATTTCTCAAATTGTAATCAAAGAATCAATAAAAATGTTTACATTCATTAGCTGATTTTAAAATCTTTGAGGGATTTGTATTAATACCACACTTCTCATGAATAATATAATAAATAAAATAAGCCTCAAATGGGGCATCCTTCCTAAAATCATGCTCATAAATAAAACTATCTTATTGACTATTCTCATATGACATTGGATCCTTCTTTGCAATACTTAGAATAGGGACTTCATGGATACCATTCACTTTTTCAAGTTTGTGTTCCATACATATCATTTGTTCCTCCTTGACTTCTTTAGGACAAACATTTTATTGAAATTCAATCTTAGGAGTCAATGAAATATTTTTTCTTAAATTAAAATACTTAATTTTCATTTGTATGGTGTATTATTCTATGATTTGCTTTCTTTCACTTTCTTGTAAGATCATTTCCTCTTCTTTCTTTGAATCATGATCCATAATTTCTTCCTTGACTTTATCTTGTGATTTTGGCTTACGTGTACTCATAACTATTTCTAATTTTACCATATTTTTTTTTGGCTCCTTAGGAAATTATTTCACTTATAACTTTTCTTCTTGCTTCACCTCTTCTGTGATCTAAAATTTTCATTCTTTGTCATAGAAATGAAGTTTCTTTCTCCTGAGTGCATTTCTAGTATCCTCTTCTTTTTGAGATGTTTTATCTAGAACTAAATTTTACATGTCATCCAAAAGCCTTTGAATGTAATTGATCATTTATATTGAATTAGATATAAATTTTCCACATTTTTTAATAATATCAATAAATCTCCCTTGATAAACAATTCATTGTAGTTGATTTCACCCTACAAACTTGCATAATTAGGGATTTCTTCTCAAATATATAAGTTCCTAGACACTAGGAAGAATCAAAAATCTAACTGACCTATGTTTTTTAGGATATTATATTTGATACCACTATCATGTACCTCCCAAAATTTCATGAAAATAATATTCAAGCTGAAAATGTATTTTATTTCAACTTTCAAAACACCCAAATTTTCCTTACACCGATTGATCCCAAATATGGTAATTTTAACACAATCCAATGGGAAACTTAATTAGACTAAAAATATTGATAAATAAAATCCAATATAATTAATTTTATATCCTCATTATTTTATACATCATAAATTTTCAAGATTTAATCACAAACATAAATATGTATACCAAACTAGCATTTTCAATTTACCCGATTTCACTGAAAGTTATAAAAATGACAAATTATGAACTCAAACTTATATTATTGATATATTTTATGAAATTAAAATAAATAGGGTATGTTTTATATTAATAAAATTATAAATAAATAATTGAAACAACACTGAGCTCACCACACTAGAATCTATTCAAACTATACACTCCAAAACATGCAAACATACACACCAATTGAATACAAGAAATTACAAATCTATGAAGCTCCAATATAATCTATGTATGAGATTAACCTCATGAAATAAATGTATTTTCATCCTTTTATGTCAAACAACCCAAGGTGGTTTTTCCTCTAATCCTATTGTTGAAGCACAAGTGCAACAATCTGTAAAAATTGGTTTTAATGGAAAAATATAGCTTAGAAGGAAATCCTGGCATATAAATACACACGAGGCCCCAAATTTGGTGCCAAAATCCCAATATCCTTAATTTTATAAGATGACATCAGTTATAAAAGTTAAAAAAAATTCTATCATTATCCTCTTGCTCATAAAACATTTAGATCCTACTTTTTCCCTTCCTTTGTTTCCATTTCCCAAACTTTCCCAACTTTGACCCACTTACCTTCAGGATAAAAAAAAGAATAAACTAGAAAGTTGCCTTAGAACTCATCATTGTCATGTATTATAAATCCATGCCACTTTTGGTATGTTTCCCTTAGGACTCATCATGATCTTCACTTCTACGCCCATCATAAAATTTATGTATTGTAACTTCTACACCAAGATTTTTTCCACTAAATGTGCTTCCATCAAGGATTTCCATGCTCCTCTTTGGATATTGAATCAATATTAATAAAATTTTATTAATTATTCATCCCATTTTATCTAAAATATTAAATAATTAATCTCTTGGGCCCATATAATAATAAAAAATGATTTTCCTTTTCTTGTCTCTAAGCCCAAAGAAATATTAGAATGTGCATATTCCCCCAAAAATCAAATTAATTAAAAAGGGGACATGACATTAAATCTTATTGACTAAAAACCTTTCCTAGAAAAAATTGTAGAGATTTCTTAAGAGAATATGTTATACCTTTATTATGCCATTCCATCTTAGGCTAAGCATAGGACTTCAGTGATATACATAGTTTAGCCACATGAAATGCATCTTCCATTTTATACATGCCTAGACCTTTAACGTGAATGTTAAAATGGGAGGAGTTTAAAGAGTGGAAAGGTGTTAGTGAAGAAGATGCAAGGGTGTTAGGATAGACATAATTAGATGAAGGTCACTCAAAGATTATTTATTTGTCCTTTCTAATGGGAGTGATAATACTAGGATAATAAGTGTATTGGTGATCTTCTTCAAGATGTTTGAAATATTAGTATATTTGCAAATATCTAGGGATAGTCACCTCCATTCTAGCATGAGGAAACTTAATACATTGATTCAGATTGGAAATCACTACATATATCTCATAAATTTATGAAAAACCAATAAGGATATTGTATGGTAGATCAAGATTATTTATATGACAAAAGTGCCATGGGTAACATAACCCACCTAAATGGGCAAGTAAATGGTTCCTGTTGAGTATTATTTTATGTTATTATATCCCTTGATAGTAATAGTATAGTTCTTTAAATTTGTTGAAATATATCCTAATTGTATAACTAGCTTCAGTAGAATAATGTTAAGGTTTGATCCATTATCTATCAATACACTCTTGATATTGTGATGGGTAATTATAACCTCAATGTGCATATAATTAGTACGGGAAGCTTCTGGAGATGATATATCCTTTTGATCAAACACCATTATAGACCAAGACACAAGTGTATGACCATTTATTGAAATATTTATAATGTAATATTACTTGGCACTAGAGATTGACTCAAAATATCATGCAAGACATCTTTGTGTACTTGTGAGGTACTATTTTAATTTTTTTTGGGAATATTGGTTTTTTATTCATAATTTAGTTAAAGGGTCCAAGTAATAAAATTAGTAAATAAATAGACAATAATTAAGATACTAATTTGTGTAAATTAATTACAATTTAAAATTTTCTAAAATTAGTAATAAGGATAAGAAAACAAAACAAAACTTAGCTAGAAACTAATTGATCTGACTGAGACAGAGGCTAGAATTAATTATTCAAGACTGAGACACTATCACAAACTAAGATCTAAACTTCATTTTGTGATAATATAAGAGCACCAAAATTGGATAGTAGTGGCATTAGTTCTATACTCCACCTTTGCCACTATTGTCTTGAAGATTTGAGCTTTTTAGGTTTTGTTCTCTATGTCTATGTGACCTTGTCTTTACATTTTTAGTAGTTAGAAGTCTATATAACTACCTATAGAGTAGATTATTTATTCAAACCCTATCTTCCATTATGCTGCAACCAATTTTGAGCAAGTTACAGTGGGGTTAGTGTGTGTAAGATATAATGGACTTGTTTCACTCCCTGTGTGTTGGCATGCTTCCTACATACTAATACTTTAAAGAGGGATTAAGTCATATGCAGTTATCCTACTTGATGTGCTTCATGCAATTATGTATATGAATAATACAGAATGTTAAATTAGATTTGATTGAGGTGGCTAGGGAATGGTGTAAGGATTTGAATGAGCTTTTATGTATGTTGGCTATTTATATGCAGAGGATAGGGAAGATTGATTGAGTAGTCTTGCTTGCTTAGTGATAATTGCCAACCCTTTCCAAAAGATCTTTGAATGGGATTTTATAGGGATGTATTGATCATGGGTTAAATGTACTAACATTAGGCTAATAAGTATAAGGATGGGGAATCAAAAATAAATGACAATTGGTGCTAAAAATAGACTTGGAAAATAGTACCAAAAGAAGATAGGAGTGGCACTAGTGCTATAGTCCAAGTGTGATACTATTGTCTTGAGTAGATGGGACCTAGGGGGATTGATTGTCTTGGAAAGAGCAATCTGGGTGAGCTAGGACCAAGTCTAGAAGGCTATGAATGACTATAAATTAGTGGAAATAAGCCTAAGAGGGTCATGAAACTAAACACAAGGGACCTAATGGTTGGGTGTCATTAACCACACTCAAGTTACCAATTTTCTCATTTTATATGACTACATTTGTCCCCCTTTATTCTAGTGATGCAACAAAGTGAAATATTAAGATAAAGGAAAAATAGAAAGTGTATCTTAAATTACCTACAAAGGAGAAGATCATGAAGCTATTATGATGTTGGGTGCATATAGAGAGAGCATGCTGTGAAGTGTGAATCTGTAAGATAAAATAAAAAGTAGATTAGTTCTAACTAGATATGTTATATCTAAAATAAGAACATATAAAGATAGGTAAGAGAGAGAGGAAGAGAAAGGAATTAATACAATTCATTAGGTATATAGACCAATACAAAACCTATTGTGATGTTGAGTTATGTTGGATGTGTGATAAACCAAGAGTAATATCATGAACATAGCTGAGTGCTCAATTCCCTATAAGTAGCTCAAGAATATAAATGCTAGCCCTTTGGCTTCATCATCACCCACTAAGTGAATTTATGTGTTATTTCATGTGTTTATTGATGTTTATACTATGTTTCTAATCCCTCTAAATAGGTGGTTCAAGAATATAAAGGTTAGTTAGTCATTTGGCTCCATCGTTGCCCTATGAAGTGAAGCTATGAAATGATACTGGTATGTATGTCATATGAGATGGCTCATGAAGCCCATGAATGTAATATGACCTGATAATGTTGGAATGGATAGCTAAGTGTATGCTATAAACTAGACCACTCTTGGATGCTATGAAAGATGAAGATTAGGATTATATGAAAGCCACTCCAAACTGGTGCACTAGGCTTGTATGAAAGCCACTTGAGAACTCAAAAAATCAAGAATTGAAGAAATTAGGCTTGTATGAAATCCATTAAAAAATGATGCTAACCACTTACAAATGGAATAAGGCATGTAACTACTAAGAATTCTTAGGTAATGCTGAACTTGGAAATAAAAGAAAATAAATGTGCTACGCACATTGCCCCCAATCACTGGTGTTTAAAACATGGAATCTGATCTAGAAGTTTTACTAATTACCCTATCAAAAAATATAAGTGAGAGGAATCATGCCATACATGATTCCACTTAAATTTTTATTCTTTTAGAAAAACTATATTGAAACTACTTATTTTTGTCTGAACTATAGCTGAAAAACTGTAACTAAACTTACCTTTCTATCTAGTTTTAGCAATTTTTTTTTTTAACTATTTAGATAAGAGAATCAAAAGTGGTCATTAGTGCACTAGTGCTATTATCCAAGTTAGGTAGTATTGTCTGAGGCCAAATCTGGTAACTTTTCTAGATTCTTGACTATTTACTGATTCTATTCTGACTATTTTGGGTGTGCTAAATATTGTTATTTTAACCATTAAAAGATCTAATCTCTAAGACAAAACCCATATTTATTACCCCCTCTTCTAAGGGTAGGAATTAATACCCTACAATGACTACCCTTAGAAGAAAGAGAATTTTAAGTGTGTTATGATGCAAAGACACATGATAAAACAATGATAATTGACAATATATCTCAAGATATAGCATGATTTGTATTGAAAGATTTTGATATTAACAAGTGTAATCCTATATGGATATAATAACATAATAACATGTGTAATATAATGAACTAGAAATTAAATTTTGGTTAGGTTTTAGTTGTTAGTTAGAGGGATGGAACATGATGTCCATCATGGCATCCAAGAAAGCAAGATAAATGAATGATGTTAATGATGGCATTGCAAGCAATGAGAAGTAAACAAGAAATAAGCACACAAAGAAAGAATTAAGAAGCATATAAGGGTGGCCAAGGGTCCAATAAAACAAGGGACATGGGCACATGTCATTCAAATTGGAAAGTAAGAATACAAAGCATGTTCCAATGCCCCATATACATATAATTGAAACAAGAAAAATTGGCATGGAAGCCACAATCATATAAAGGATTATAGGTAAAGGAAATTGGAAAATGTCCCAATGCACACACATGAATAGAATAAAAGACATTATAAAATGTCTTAAGGCATATATAGGAGACAAATAGGAACTAAGAAATGCAAACAATCTAGCTACGCTAAGCAAGAAACGAAAACATGTAAGGAATTGGAAGTACAATCACATATAACTAATCAAATCAAGTGGGAAAGTATGAAAGACATGTTAGTATAAGATTAGGTATATTTTAAAATATACACAAGTGCTATATACTAGTGAGTGTCGATAGAGTAATCTATGTAAGATAGTAAGTAATGTACATCAACATGATAATTAGAATGTGTAGTGTAGGAATGACATAACCTAAATGGTGTAGTCATATAGAATATACCCCCAATGGGTATGTATATTGATGTGTGTCTCAATGTATAAGTAAGGTTACCCCTCAATGGGTAGAGTACAATAATCAGAGAGCTGTATGTCACTGCACACACTCAAAAGAAGATCAAATGAAGCATGGTAATGTAGATAAATTGACAAACAATAGCATAGAACAACAAATATAAATCTAGCATTGTAGTAGAAGTGTAAATCATATATGATGCATATAATCAAATTTTTTTTGGTTATTTTGACATATTTGAATGTTTTTTTAGTTTTTTTAATGTTGTATTGTTTTTGAATTTTTGAGCTTTTGAGCTATGTAAAATCAATCAAAAGAAGACTATGTACAATAAATTGAAAAGGTCTATGTAAAATCAAGAATAGGAGACTATGTACAAGAAATTGAAAAGGAACAATGTATAATCAATCATAAGAAACTATGTATAGGTGATACTGAGAAAAGGATGATACTAACCAATGAGTCTCATGGGAGACTCCCTATCATGGGTCTTGTATCAAAGAGAAGAATCATGCATGATCATGAAGTATAATGGAAATGATGAAAATGTGGCTCTAAAAGCTATATATGTTCTAAAATGTTTGAAGTAGAAACCAAGTGTGGGGTCCTCTTATAACTCTAAGAAGTGGATGCAATTATAGGGTACTTAGAGACCCATCTAGTGGTAGGATAAGTCATCTAAACATGTTCTCTGTGAGTAGATGCATGAGATCTTGATGATATTGCCCTAAGTGTAAACACTATAGCTAAAATCTATCTACAATATTAATGTTATGGAGCTGTATAATATCTCTGTGCTAGCAATGGATGCCTCAACTATGTCTAAATTAGAACTAGAGGAGGAACTATAACTAGTGGAGGGACTAGAACTAGAGGCTAAACTGAAACTGGTGACTGCAATGTAGAAGATGGCTCTAAAGTGGGGAGTGGTAACTCATATGGAACTCTACCAAATATAACAACCTGATTAGCATGAATTAATTTCATGCATATATGAACTATAGAAGGTACTGGTCAAAGTTTTTGGATCCATGGTCAACTAAGTAACATATCAAAAATGTGGCCATGTGTATTAGGAACTATAGTGACTATTGTGGCCATGTGTATAAGGCCAACATATAAAGGAAGTATGATCTCACCTAATGAAATATATATGTATGCACTAAATCCACTAATAACTATGTCTGTCAGTGTAATATCTTGCTCTAAATATCTTAAATACTACAATAATGTCATAGTGCACATTTTCACATTGGATCCATTGTCTATGAGAACACTATGAATAAAATGATTATGTATTTAAGCTCTGATAAAAAGTGCATGATAATATATATCATCCTTAATGATCTCCTATTTTGAGAAGGAGATTGAAGGTCTAGTTGGAACTCTATAATTATATACACCAATCATGTTGCTCAAAGAATGTGTCTCAACTTAAGGTACCTTATATGTATTTGGTGGGGGATGTGCATGATATGCATGGTGAACCCCTAATGTGTCCCATGTTTCTTATATGGAATGTTATGGAAAAGTATTTGAAAATATTTTCAAAGCTTTATCTTGTGTTTTTTTTACCTGAGGAGGCTCAACTAAAGGTGAGGATCAATATGATTACCATCTATTAAATCTTGTATCTTGTGTCTTAAAATGATGCATCTATTTGTTATATGTCCTCTTTTCCTATGAAACTCACAAAATGCATACTGATCATATCCTCATGGAAGAGGATTTATTGGGTTAACTTCCTAAATAGTAGGTAAATATATGATGTTGCATTCCAATAGCTATTGTAAAACTCTAGCTAGAGAAACTAGCAGATTGGTAAAGGTATGCTAAGGAGGTGTTGATAAAACCACTCACTGAGAGGGCTCTAAAACCACATAATTTTAGGTTGATTTTAAATATTATTATCATTAACATTTACTTTGTATGGGACTTTACTGTTACTCTTGTTTGCTATTTTTTAGATACTTGTGTACTTGAGTTTGACCATTGAAATTAACTTGACTTCTCTTTTCTTTAGTATGTGACAAATTCAGTGAATGAAGAGAATATTTTGAACATAATTGATTCATACAATGCTGACTATAGACCCTATTTGAAGATATCATGTAATTCTTGATCATCCATGGGGATAGTCATCTTAGCAAAAATAGTCTTATATAAGAGAACATAATATGTGAGATGCTCATTTGACCTTTGTTTCTATTGTGCAACTTGAGAATATGAAAATTTATCACCAATGTTAATTTTGAAATGAGCTAGGAACATGTTAGTTAAAGGATTGAATGCATTAAATGACTAATTTGGTAGACTATAGAACCATTTTAAAGTATAATCCTTTAGAATCCATGGAAATAGTTTGGTAAGTAGTTAGTCATTTGGTATATATTCCAAGCATACTATGTGAAAGGATCTCAAATGTGTCTTTGGATCACCCTTGCCATCATATAGAATAAGCTTGGGTTAAATAAAACCTTGTGGTAAAGGTGTAGAATTAATGTGATGTGCCAATGGTATATGTAGTAGAGAAAAAGAATCTATAACTTGTGTAGGTCTAGAGGCACCTTGCTCAAGATGTAACACCTTGGATTGAAGAGATTTTATCTCTTATACAAGGGCTACCACATCAGGAGAAAAAGATGTACTAGATATAGCTAGTGGCATAGAGGTAGGTTGAGCTATTATAGGGGGTTGTTGAGACATAGTTGTCCCTATAGTGTCATTTGTAACTGGTTGCTCTGAAGGGATGGAAGATTCAACTTAGATTTTTTAATTTCCATGATGGATTGAAAGATAAGAGTATTAATATTAGGGCTAATCCTAAAGTCTTTCTCAAAAAATTTGTAGGATCAAATCTTTATTGAAGATAAATTCATTGTCAACAACTGGTGGAAGTGGATCAGTAGTCCAATGTGGTGGAGAATGAGCATCAGTGTGTACATCATCATTGTTATTTTAATACTAGTCACTATCAGAGTTATCTTTATTGAAATTAGTGTAATATGGATGTGTAGAATCTATAATAGGAACTTGAGTTGGTTGTTTATCCATGGTATGTGTCTGAGATGTAGGAATATGGGTGAATTTAGAAGGATTTCCACTAAGTCTTGAACTTTGTCTCAAAGGAAGAGATGCAAGGAACTTAGGTGGCTTAAGGAAAACAACTTGGATTATATTAGAAAAGATTAAATAGATGTAATCTAAACAAGGAACTAGAATATACATAAAAAGGATACGAAGCTCATAAATATGTAAGGTGATACCTCAATAAGTAAATAATAACTAGTACATGCAACTAGGGTTTTGAAAAATGATTATTTGAGAAATTTATTATGAAAATTTGAAATTGAAAGTGAATTTTTGAGTTATTTATGCAAGTAAAAAATTAGAAATTTATTAGAAAATTATTGATTCAATATGACCTAGTAGATGTAACTAGGCTTTTAAAAAATAAATGTATATGAAAATTAATATTGAATTTTGAAATTTGAATGGATTTTCTAATTTAAATATGCTAGTAAAAATTTAGAAAATGATTGGAAAATTACTGGGACCTAGTATGGCCAACTAAGGTTTGAAAGAAAATTATTTTAAAATTACTACAAAATTTTAAAATTTAATGCTATTTTTTTTAATTATGAAATAAAAAAATTAGAAAAAAATATGAAAAATTAGTAGGAAAATTACCCTAGGGTTTATTATGCATAAATGAAGTAAGTCAGGCTCACCAAATATTTTAACAATTTTGGGAATATTGGTGTATTATTCCTAATTTAGTTAAAGAGTATGAGTAGTAAAATTAGTAAATAAATAGAAAATAATTAATATATTAATTTGTGTAAATTAATTGCAATTCAAAATTTTCTAAAAATAGTAATAATGAGAAGAAAATAAAACTTATCTAGAAACTGACTGATCCGACTAAGATAGAGGCTAAAATTCACTATGTAAGACTGAGACACTATCACAAACTAAGATATAAACTTAATTTTTTGATTGGATAGGAGTTCCAAAACTAGATAGTAGTGGCACTGATGTTATAGTCCACCTCTACCACTATTGTCTTGATAATTTGAGCTTTCTTGGTTTTGTTCACTATGTCTGTGTTACCCTAGCTACAAAGTTTCAATAGTTGGAAGTCTATATAGCTCCTTGTAGAGTAGATTATTTCTCTAAACCCTATTTTCCATTATGATTTGACCAATTTTTAGCAAGAGGGTGGGGGTGGAGAGGTTAGTGTGTGTAAGATGCACTAGACATGCTTCAAACCTCTTGTGTGGGCATGCTACCTACATACCAATAATTTGAAGAGGGATCAAGTCATATGTAGTTCTCCCACTTGATGTGCTTTATGTAATTATGTATATGAATAATGTAAAATGATAAACTAGATGTTTTTGAGGTGGCTAGGGACTAGTGTAAGGATTTGAATGAGTTTATAAGTATGTTGGTTGGTTGTATGTAGGGAATAGGGAAGATTGCTTGAGTAGTCTTCCTTATATTCTTACTTGATTAGTGATAATTTACAACCCTTTTCAAATGATCTTTGAATGGGATTTTATATTGATTTATTAGTCATGGGTTAAATGTAATCATGTTAGGACAATAAGGATAAGGATGGGGAACCAATAGGAAATGATTATTGGGGCCAAAAATGTACTTGGACAATAACACCAAAAGTGGACAAGAATGGTATTGGTGCTATAGTCCAAGTGTAGTGCTACTATCCTAAGTAGATGGGACCTAGGGGGATTGATTTTTCTTAGAAAGAGTAGTCTGGATGAGCTAGGACCAAGTTTGGAAGGCTAAAAATGATTAGGAATTGATGAAAACAAGCCTAAAATGGTCTTAAAAGCAAGCACAAGGAACCTAAGGGTAGGGTGTCATTAGCCACACTCAAGTTACTAATTTTCTTATTTTATATGACTATAAGTACATAGAAAATCCAAAATGGAAATCTACACTGGCATCTTATTTAGTTGATCCATAAGGTCATATCGATTTTTGATAAGTACATATCTAATATTGGACTAATCATGAATAGGATTTGAATGAAAAGGTGGACTAGGATCAACAAACTAAGGTACAAGACCTTGAAGGGTGATATTAGCACATCAAGTTATGAAAACATAATCTTGATTGGGAATATAAAAGCAAGAATTCAAAGTAGAATAAATGGATCTTGAAATAATGACTAAAAAATGAGAGTAATAAAAAGGAAGGACAATAAAAATATATGGACCTGATCCCAATATAGAAGGGTTTGCTTGTTGGGAGTTTCTAGAATAGGGATTAATCATAATTATGGCTATGTGATGTCCCATGAGACATCCCACTACATTGTAATTTTAAGGGGTGGCATGGTAATCAATGTTATGAGCTTGGGACTCCTGGTGTTGATTATGATTATTATTGGGTTGACACTATTGTTATTACCCTTTATTGTTATGCTAAGGGAAAGTGTCTTGGTAGATCTCCATATTCTAACCAAAATTGGAAGATGAAGTGTTGTTCAACTAAATTTCTCCCTATTTGAACATATCCTAAATGATATGTCTCAATTGTAAACATCTATAGATTCCATGTATTTTAATTTGATGGTATACATAGTATTCATCCTACCTATACTGATCAAGCTTAGGCTAACTCTCATCGAAAGGTTTTGTATTTGTGTAGCTAATCATGTTGTTATCAAGTAGCTTATGAAAAACATTTTAAATGGGCTCCCCTAGATTAAAAAATAGTCATCTGGTCCATTGATTTAATTGAGGAGGTTGCCTTTATAATGTAAGAAGTTACAGTTATAGTGCCTTTTGAACTAGTGGATTATTTATGGTTTGAACATCTCTAGCCTATGTTATTCCATTTCCAACCATATTCTTGTTACATTTAAATGAATTGGGCTTATTAGCCACTGTTATCATATTTGGGGTAACATGTTGGTTTTAATTCTAGTTCCAAATTGAAGACTATTGCTGAGATTGATTTTGACATTTGTGAATAGATCTTAATCAATTCTTTATAAATTAGAGATTTTTCTATCTGAACACCTTTGAAAATAACATCATCAAAAGTTTTTGGACACTATAATCTAAGACTAGGTGCTAGGTATGAATTTAGATTTTTCATAAAAATGTTTGCCAACTTGGTGTTAGGAGGTGCATGAGGAAATGTGTTGTCTAAGGCATGAAATCATTAAATATATGTGGTAAATCTTTCTCCTCCTCTTTTTTTAATATCACATATGGAAATCATGGTTAACTCATGCTCAATGTTATAAGAGAAGGGTTTAATGAATTTCTCTAAAAAGTCATCAAACATAGTAATAGGACCATTTGGTAGATGTGTAAACCACTCTAAGGTAGGACCAACCAAACTAAATGATAATGATTGAAGTAAAAAAATAGGGTTATAACTAACCTCTTAATAGGTAATGAAGAATAAGATGAGGTGCTCTCTTGGGTCACCCTTTCCTTTATACTTATCAAACTTTGGAATATCAAAATGAGGTGGAAGTGGTATCTAGAAAATAATTGAATCAAATGGATATGAATAAATATGATCTACTTTGTACATTTGACTTTGATTTATAGCTTGTAATCCTAATATTGTGTCTTTTTTAGCCTGTAATTCTTGAGATAAGGTAATATATTGAGAAGTGGGTGGAGGATTATTTAGTTGATAATGGAATTGATAATTCATTATATTTTTTGGAAGTTAATTGGATATTGATTAGAAAAAGGAATGGATATATGTCATTGTGTAGGAGAAAGCTATTATTGAGTGTAGTTAGACTATGGAATGTAAATATATCATTGTGTAGGAGGAAATTATTGTGTTTGACTAAGGACTTGCTATTGAATGATAGGGATTTATTGCTATGTAGAAGTAACCTATTGGACTAAGGGAACTTATTAGAGAGAATTGGATTCCTATAACTATTTGGAATGAATTTGAATAGATGGAATTTAACATGTGGGATTACTCACCACTTGGTGAGGATTTGGATATGTTTATTGGAGATCTTATACAACTAGTTGTAAAGAATCTTTAGGTGTAATTTTCTCAATAATAATGAATGTCTCAGTATTAGGTAATGGTTCAACCAACATATCTTTACTTGGATGATCACGTGGAGGATTAAATCTTGAATTAAGCATTAAAGTGGAAAGATCATTGGAAATTTTATGCATTTGTCATACTTTATCTTGAATGTTAGGTGAGACTTGGAGTGAGGCTATAATTATATCATTCCCTTTCCTAGACTTTTATAGATTTGTGTAATTTTAAATAATTGGGGGATCATGACTAGAAGATGGCTCATCATCATTCCACTTGGTAATTTAGCAATACTTGGTGGCAATGATCTAGGAAGTAGAATTTTAAAAGGAAAATTAGGAGGAGGTTTGACACCCAACTCTAATAAATGTAAAAGGATATATTTTTTGTTATCAAATAAGTGTTTCTAAAATTTATGTTCAAATGAATCATGCATTGGTTTCACTTCTTCATACACACCTTGGTTAACCTATACATTATTTGGATTCATAAAATATTCATGTTCATGAGGATAATTAGGTTTATGTGTGAATGGATCAATTTGACCTTGAGCCCAATCAACCTCATAAGTGGCATTATAGGCCATACTAATTCATGTATAATGAGGAATATTAGACATGAAATTTGGACTAGATCTAGATAGGAATGGGAAAATTAATTGGAAATTTGACACAAAAAAACTTATATTCAAATAAATTTGATCCAAACACAAGGAAATAAAATAGAATCTCGATTAGAAATGATATTAGAATGGGAAAATAGGAACAATAATATTATAATTTCAAAACCACATAGACAAAGTGACAATACGATCTCAAATAAAAGAAGTGTTTTTTGAGACACAATTTGGACACAAGTGGTAGAAAAAGACAAATTTGGACCTGGAACATATACATAGTAGTGATATAATATCACATAAAGGAGGTATTAAATACACATGTTTCAAATAAGTTGGACAAAGAACATAGATAGAGTAACTCCTTTTCATTTCATGTATGAAAATTATGACAAAGTTTTGACACCATAATCAATCAATATAATACTCAATCTACTGACCCTATTTTAGTGACTGACAGGATGTCCATGATTTAAATTTGTAGTTGAGTCTCACACACTAAGTAAAAATTGAAATCTATAATATTTGTTTGTAGACAAATATACCAATCTAAATGGAGAATGCACCTTTCAAAATTTTGCATGAGTATCTACGTGAAATTATTAAAGATGAATTAGCCTAGATTTATAAGAGCCAAATGGTGGTTTACAAATAGATGGCATAAAAAACCAAATTACATCAAGCTATGATACAATTATTAAAATAATAAACACACTACATTATTAACTCTTATCATAATATTCTTTTCTCATCATCCAATGCATTCAATAACTATCATGGTTCTCTCCCAATATAATCTCTTAGGTCTTCATGGCTGCTTGAATACTAGATAATAAGTCTAGTTTAGATTTGCACACTTTTAACACTATTTACATAAAATAGATAATCAAATATGAACACATATTATTTATCATGCTATGACTATTACACATATTCATAGGTATATAAAAATATATAGGCAAGCCGTAGCCTATGAATAGAGAGTCAATAACCAATGATTCTATCCTAAAATCATGTGGTTATTAGACCTATTACAAAAAATAATATATTACAATATAGTTTGTTATATATTAGAATAACAATATAATATAACCATAAGTACTATTTTACTATATGGAAGCTCACAAATTTACCATGTGAATACTAAATTACCAACATACTCCACATTTATTGAGTCTTTTGATATATCTGCCTTGAGAGAGGATAAAATTTAAGATTATTTAAAATAATTATTTCAATTATTGTTAGGTTTTTTATACCCCTCATTCTCTTAAAAGGTTCATATGTAAAGGATATATTTTTGGGGTATAAACCTTTACACCTCTACATCAATGAATGTGTTGTTGTCTAAGTGTCTTAAACTAATGTTTTTGAGGGTTTACTAGATGGTCTCGATATACCTTGCAGTACATGGTCACTTTAGAACTATCCATAAATTGGATGTTAAGTTGTCTAGATTATTATAAAAGGGTCTTGTCCCTTTCAGAACCATTTAATCTATCAATTACTCAATGAAGTGTGATGTCTAGTATGTGCATGTTTTAAGGACCTATTTGACTTATCAGGTTAACCACTTAACCATTATCCAATCGAGTAATATGATAAATTTATATAGCCCATAAGATAAGTGGAGTTGGTATGATTATGAGATATGAAATAATAGGTCAATTTACCCCTAAAGTAATTTCAATGAGGCTATGAAATCTCATTCACTAAGCCAAAATAAAAAGGGAAGGTACTGTCATTTTGATTCATACAACTCCCACTAAGGGAAAACAAAGAGCATAACAAGAAAACATCTAGGATTTAAAACAAATAGAATTTTTGAGTTTATAAGTCACCTAAAAGGGAGAGCATACACATAAAATATCCCCACAACAAACTCAAGTAACAATAAATAATACTTGTACTAAATGATTTTTTTTGATAAGTATGTTTTCTTAGAAACTAAAACGAAAGTGTGACTTAATTTTTAATCACTCAAAATAAGATGTGAATTGATTTTAAAGTACCAAAATAAAATTTGAGGATAAAATTTGATTTTCTAAATAAATGATCCTACCCTTTTGGAACCTGCAAGAAAACAAAGTTAGTATTTTTGCTTGGTGGGTCTTTGACAAATGAAAATCTATAAACAAAATGTCAAAAGTAGCATTTGATATTTTGATGATTACTTATAAAATATAAATCATTCTTCCTTAAATTTTTTATTTTATTTTTATATAAAAAATTCACACACAACTAAAAACATTTAAATCAAAATATATAACATATCAAATGTTATAATTATTTTACCAACCATTTTTAACAAAAAAATAAAATTAGAAATAAAAGGTAGTAGTTAGTAATTTGATCATAATTCATAAAATATACATCAATGTTTAATTATTTTTTTTATGTTTGTGATAGACAAAATACACATAACTAGGAAAAAATTTAGATTAAAAAAGATAATATATCAAAAGTTATGAACATTTTACCACCCATTGTTAGTCAAAATAAAAATAAAAAATAAAAGATGATAGTTAATAATTTTCCCTCAAATAATAAAATATACATCAAATTTTAATGAATTTTTATAGGTTTTTGATGGGATAAATTAGAAAACTTTTGAAAAAAATTAGATTAAAAAACATAATAGATAAAAAGTTATGAATAGTTTACCAACCTCTTTTAGAAAAAACTAGATTTTCTTCAAAGGAAGATTGCTAAAGAGGCTCAAAATAAAGGCGTCGGTTGATAGTCTCATCGTGCATGCCATATGTATCATTATAATGTAAAATTATCAATATTTTTACTAATTTATAAAAAATAGTCAAATTAATCACAAATATTAAAACCTATGCCTAAGACCTCATGAGCGAATAAAAGATAAGTAAAAAATGCTATAGATTTAAACAAACATAATTCAAACCTTAATTGGAACTCATATTTATTGGGATTTGGATTAGATGTAGATTTAAGTGGTCTTTAACAATGCCATTTATGAGAATACATCTCCATTGAAGCTATCGACCATGTTTAATTAATCACAAGAATAAGGTTGATGAACAAGTTAAATTGATAAAATGTGAGGGCTTCACTATAGCTCTTGAACATGTTGAATTGAATTGAAAATAGATATATTTATAAAAAATTAAAATCAAGGATGACCCTTCACCTTCAAATAAATATGAATGGTTTCAAAATATTCCTTAAGGGTGCACTTGGATTAGGACATGGATTGGTGATGTGATCCCTTAATCTTAATCAAGATTAAGGGTGGAGGATGATCTTTGAAAATATTAATTGAGAATTAATATAATCTCTTCATCTTATTTCCAAGATGAAGGGTAGATTATTATCTTCAAAATATATTTGTGAGAGTGTATTTAAACCCTTCATCTTGTTTCCAATATAAAGGGAGGAGAATCATTCCCAAGAAATCATATGGATCAACCATGTGGGCCTTCATCTTACTTCAAAGATAAAGGGTTGAGAATGCTCCTAAAATATCTCACAATATGTATTGTGGGCCTTTAAAATTTCCTCCAAGATGAAGGGTGGAAAATAAAATTATACATTAATTCACTTATCAATTTAATTATCTCACAAAATAATATTCCATAGGATCTCAATATCCTTTCTTTGTATGAAGATGCCCACTTGGAGGGATATATGAATTTATTAATTAGTGGATAATTATAATTATATTTTCAATAGAACTATAATAAGAAGAATGATTTAGAGGAAGGGAAATCAATGAAATTAATTGATCATAAAAGGATGAATTATTAAATTAATCACAATAAATAATTTGATTAGAGAATGATAATTAAATAGAGAATTTGATCAGAGAATGATAATTGAATAGATCAAATATGATAAATTAACTCACCTAGAGATGCCCCAAGGTGAATTAAAACATGCAAATTAGATGAATATATGATTTTAGACAAGATTTTATGAAATTGTGATAAGTATTTCCATTTTTCAATTTGACATGAAAGTGATAAAATTGGAGTGTCTATAGTGTGAAGCACAATGGGTTAAAATTTTATAATTAATTCAGATTTCAATACATGAAAAAAAAACATAAATCTAAATGCAATTGATTGAGATGGATATGATAGTGTAATTTAATATTTATGGAAAGTACTCAGTAGATCAAGATACTTAGATTTTTTTTTGTTTGATTATATATGTGTTCTAACATTGAAAAAATATTGGAAGTAGGCCTATAATTTGACTAGATTCAGATTTGTGTCTCTATTGATGTAGGGTTGATAACATCAATCATGTGTAAATTCATTGACATTAGTGACTAGAGCTAATGTTACTATATTGAATAGGTTTGCCTCTCTATAACCATATAGTGTGGTGTGTTTATTTGACAAGTCTATGTTTGTGTGATATATGACCCTCGACTTCATGTGTAACTCCATAAATCAATGTCCTTCCCCTTTAAACCCTATGTCAACTTATAAAGGATGGAAACACATGAAAAGTGAAGAAGTGTAATTGGATTGAGTTGACCCCACCCCCATTGATGATTAACCACTGCCTACTTATCAAGTATTTTGAAGAGTGAAGTCAACCCACATGTAGTTATTCACCTTAGTGTGAATGTGTAATTTTTATCTTTCACTATATTAATGCACCTAGAAATATGGCTCTGATCTTGACAATGTTAGAACTTGACCTAAATTAATGTGTTTTAGACTTGGTTGATGACTATTCCTAGTGCTTGATTTGTAATTTGAGAAAAATAGGGTAGATTTTTTTAGTGTGAAATAGTGTATTTGATGTCTTATTGAGAGTTCAATATTGTGACTAATATTGACCTTGATTTGTAATTAACACACTCAAATGGGTAATTTCCTATGTTATTGATAAGCTAGGTAAATCGATCAAATTATAAGAAGGGTTTAATTTTAAAAAATAGTCATTACTAAGTGAATGGTGATAATTTTAGCCTCAAGAAAATAACATCAACATTATCATGTGAAGGATATAGAAATCTAAATATGATATTTTTTGAGTGTTTGAGTAGGATATTTCACTAATTCAACACATACTAGAATGTTACAATATGTGATATATATCAAATTAAAATGGATTGGTCTCATAGCTAACATGAAGGTGTGTGGGATTGGTTAGTGAGAATTATTTATAGATACAAAAGTCATGTAGGATAAGTGTAGGTAAATAATTAAATTTCCAAGTATCAAATACCACCTTTTATTGTCTACAAATGCCTCCTTTTTACTCTAATATTTAAATGCAAAGAAAATACTAGAGTAAA
The DNA here is from genome assembly GCA_037957365.1 of Torreya grandis. Taxonomy (NCBI): domain Eukaryota; kingdom Viridiplantae; phylum Streptophyta; class Pinopsida; order Cupressales; family Taxaceae; genus Torreya; species Torreya grandis. The sequence continues at coordinate 1,015,601 of JARHVA010004737.1, read as the reverse complement.
ATGATAATGATATACATGAGTGTGTATAACACACTTTTTCTTCCTGATAAGTCTCTAAATGTGCATGCTAATCAAAGAAAAACATGCAATGAATATGTAGTAGTCAATTCTCTTAGAATGAAATTTAAAAATTGAAAGAGCAAGGAATACATCTATATGTGAGTAAACCATATTTCCATGTAACTTGTTGAAGATGCTTAAATTTTGAAGATTTGGAGAATTTTTATTCCTTGATAAATCACATGGATAACATGGTGTTTTTTAGGGTGATCAATCCCCAATTTTAAATTTAACTAAGACTGTATGTAATAGGAATCTATAAAAAAAAATGAATTAATCACTTTTTAGTAGAATAAACATAAAAAACAAGCTTAAGATAAAACATTCCCAAGCCTAGATACTTGGGGGAGTGATATAACATAAAAAATAGAAGGTAACAAGAATAAAAAAAATGAGAATTTTACCTTCCTTAACAATCTAGAATGCTTTTTGGAATGAATATTGGCTTGTGTTTAGCTTGTGTCCAATAGAGTCTTCATCGATGCTCTTAATTTATGGGAAATACTTCACCTTTATCCACATTAGTTTTGTCCTTAGTGTGTATTACAAATGAATATCTTTGTTAAATAATTTGACATTATATGTTTGGGTTAAAGATCCTTTCAAAGGTCTTTTTACATAATAAAATCACACAAGAAAGCTTATTGGAAGTGAGTATGAGACCTTGTATTTATAGGTTTCAAACTAACTCAAACCCATGTGAGATTAAGTTTAGGATAGCCATGGATTAGGATTAGGAGTCCAAATGAAATAAATAATGTCCTTAATTATACATTTATGGAGACATGGCTCAACATTTCTCATTTTCAATGCATAATTCTTGACTTTAAGGATGATGACATCATCATGACCTCATTTCCCTTTGATATTTGTTAAATTTTGATTTTTGGAAATTATAAATTCACTAATTCAACATGGATTATTTAAATAAGTAGTTTATTTGATTTTATTGGTTAATTAATTCTACTTAGGCTTTTAGTCATTCCAAGAATTTGGATTAAGTGCCCAACTTAATTGGTCAAAAATGTCAGTTTGCTTATTCGTAACCTGATTGAATATGAATCCATAAGATATTATATTTATGTACATGGTAATACCCCAAATAGGGATGATTTGATGTAATTCTGAGCACTTATGTCTAATGCACTGATGAATTTGGGATGTTTGATAATTTCTAGGCTTAATTTACATAGTTTGGTAGAAATCAATCTAAAATCCATTTAGACATAGAAGTGATGAAAAGGGGTTTATAAATTTTCCCTCTATTTGAGTAGGCATTGTAAGAAATAAGGACAAAATTTTTTTCTCAAAGAATGAAAATTTTTTTATGTTGAAAATTTTAATGCCTTGGAAAAAGTGATGCGTTGATAATTATAGGTTGTTATGAGCAAACAATTACATACATAATGACCCAGACGGTGGGTGATGAGCCTTGGATGCCCCTTCAAAGGATTGAGCATAAAATAATGTCATATAATGAACCCTTGAAAAGAGGAAATGACATGGTCTATCATTAATGGAAGTCAAAATAATAATTTTCCCAAAGGTGGTTATAATTATTTGCGTAGTGAAGGTGCCCTAGCAGGGTGGATGTAATGAACCTATAATCAACCTAAACCATGAACATAAAGGGAGCTCATGCAATAAACCTATAATCATGGATTAATAATGAGTTGGCATAGAGGAAAGGTATGAAATTGGGCTACTTACTAGTAAAGAGATGCACATCCTAACTAGAAGTTATTACTAATATATGTTTTAATTATTATGTGTTTGGGTAGATTTGTTGTGAATAAGGGGAAGTATTCTGACATCATCACTTGATATCTCCTTTGTATTGAGTGTTTTTGTAGTTTGTGATATTGTGCATCATAGTAATATATATATCCTAAGCATGTAAAACTTAATTTAAATGAAAATATAAACCACTTAAGTGTAATATATGAATAATCAAATCCCAATTTGTGAATATAATGCAATAAATCAAGTTTAGGAGTAAAAAATAATAATCACAACTTAAGTAAAAGATAAAAATAAATGAAGACTCAAGTGTAAACATAATGTAATAAACCTATGACAAATGAGGGGAAGGGAGGCACAAAAACAAAATATAAATTAAAAAGTTATATAACTCAAGCCCAATTTGTAAGACTCAAGTGTAAATTAAGTGTCCTTAGACACATGACACTTAAAATGAACAAACATAAAACCAATAAACATATTATTCTAACATGAATGAAAAAAACTACTCTAAGGAATATAAAACAAACAGCCAATATAATGAAAATGCAAGAAACAAAAAAAATACATAAAAGCAATGAATTAACTATTTACCAACATAATTTGTGTATGTGTAATAAAAGTGTTATGCTTTGTAAAAGGTTGCTCATAGACTATCAGGAACAATGGTATGGGTATGTTAGCATAGGAAAGGGGAATAGAAGAATAAGGAAGGGGTTGATGAGCTCACTTATAAATGGATTAGGTAAGTGGATGCCACCTATATAGTTCAATGGACATGATTTCTAACATGAACTTTAGGTTGAATTTAGTTCTCCCAAGATTGGAGAAGATAGTAAAATTAATGATAAATAAAATATATTTATCCTAGATTAAAATAGGAATGGGATCAAAAAATGGCAAGAGAATGAAATAAAAAGGGCTGACACTCATGATGTGAGAATGTCAAGAACATGAATTCAAAAATTAAATAGGTTGATAATTGTTAGTGTTCCTTGTCTAAGGCTTAGAATGAGAATGAGCTCACAAAATGGAGAGAGTGTAAATGACTTGTAAAATTATGAGAGAGTAAATTACTTATAAAATGGTGTGAGTTTAAGTGATTCATAAAATTATGAGAACATGGATTAAATTACTCAAAAAATAGTGAGAGCATAAATGAATCACAAAATGGTGAGAGTGTGGCTTAAATTGATTGTAAAATGATGATAGCATGGATTAGGTTCAAGACACTATAATTCACCATACAATGTGGAATATGAATAAGTAATAATATGTTCAGAATAGGAAAATGTCATGTTTTGAAATAATGGTAAGGCAAAGCATGGTAAAAGGTTACTCCTAGGCTATAGGAAATAATGACATAGGTAGGTTATCCCTAGGCTATGGGTAAAAATGACATAAGTAAGTGATACGTAATGTTTGATAAAATGAAGGATAAAATTGCCAAAAAACTATCATACTACCTCAATATACTACCAATTTTGAATGAAAATACTCAAAGAGTCATAAGACTAAATCAGATTTTGAAACTTCATCTGAACTAATCATTGAATGTGTTTGAAGTATCAATGAATCAGAACCAAGGTCAAAATGGTAATAGGGGGAATAAAAATTAGGCCAATTGGGAAGGTATGAGATGAAAGATATATATTATGGTAAAAATAAGGTGATGTTACAACACAACTTAAATTATCCTCATAGATAATACCTCAAGTCACTCAAGTAAAAAAGTGCTTGAGATGTATTATGTTCATTGGTTCATGATGTGGCAACATCACTGTCAATATATATAGTTATACTTGGAAAGGATAATTTAGGGTCTTGGTAGTCTTGAAATGTCTTGTAGTGAAATAAAAATACCTTGTACAGGTCTTAGAAGTTAATCTAAGTGAGTTTGAGGTCTTATATAAGTTTTCCCACTAAAAGTTGAAGTTTGAATTTCTAAATGTCTTTTATGTAAATATATGGAAAATTGTATTCATTAATGAGTCATTATGAGTTGTCATATGTATTTTATGGGTTTTAAATGTATCTAGGAGTCTTCTAGTCCTTCCTAGTGTCATTCTCATCTTATAAATTCAAAATAAGACAAATGTAACAAAAATACTATCCGTAATAAGCCATTTTATATCTTTGGTTTGAGTGATTGAAGGAGAATTTGAACTAAATATGGAAATTATAATATTGGGAGAGGATTAAAAAAAAAAATTAGAATCAAATCTATCTAGAAGGATATGTACTATACCTTCAACAAGCATAAAAAGACCAAATTCTCATCACTATAAAGACTAATGACAGTCTACAGTTCAAGAACAAGGTTATCTAAGTATTAAAGATGATTTTTTTTGTCAATAAAGGTATTATGTAACTTTAAAAATATGTAATATTGTTTTTTATAAATGAATTAATAATATCCATCTAATTTTGAATTGAATTTGTACTCAGTTTGAAGCTTTTCTCATTGAAACCACTCTATACCCTATTTTCTATGTATTTACAGTAATTATAGTCACTTAAAGCATGTGTAAAATGATGTATAAGTCTAGTTTAAGGATTGGAATGGTTTAATTAGTTTATTAAGATACTCTTAAAATTTTTAAAAATATTAAGAAGGTCCTAGGATCTATGAAACATTATTTATAACCTCTCAATGTCTGAGTTTATTTAGAATCCCTAAAATAGGGTTTTAAGGCACAAATCGAGTCATAAATCCATTTTTAACAAGTTAAATCACTTAAATTTTTTAAGAAAGGTTATATGAGGTATTTAATAGCTAATATAAGTGTTATAAGGTGAAGAGAGGTCATTTGAGATAATAAACAACTAACTTTATTTGTGTTCCTTAAAAGTGTCTACCAAGATAGCTAAAAAGATAAGGGCTATTATTGAGTTTTCTCTTTAATAAAATAATAAGGAAATATTGGTTTATTACTATTTTATGTGATACTAAAATCTCCAATAAAGCATCCAAGAAACCATTGAGAGTATCTTATACTTGTACCACCATTCTAAAGACCTAATTGAAGTCTAAAAATAGAGTTGTAATGTGATTTTACTCCATCTCTTTGAAGTTTCAATTAATCTAGGCATAAGTAAGGTTATTTAAGGTATTTTGAGTATTAATGAATGATTTTAACCTCAATTAAGATAATTTTAAGTTTAAATCTTGTGAATCTTATATTCATACCTGCCTATAGGTGACCGTTGAAAAGGACTTAGAAAATAAGGATTTTACTGTATTTTTATAATTGTATAGACCTAAACTTTATATGAGAACTTATTATCCTTTTAGGATCAATGGTTATCTATTTATAAGAGTGATATAAGTAAATTTATATTTTATATAAGTTAAAACATGTCAAATAAGTAAATTAGGCCTAAGATACCTATAAGAGTGAATTATCAATCTTGAATATGCTTTGTCATTTCCTTTCAGTAAAATGGAGTTAAGAAGGGTTTCAAATCTATGAAATAACCTCAATATGTTATAAGGAATTGTATAAATTCTCTTATAAGTTTTGAGAGGTGATTTAGTTAAGAGAATATGGATAGAGTTGAAGGTCATATCAACAAAGTTCTAGACCTTTAAGACAACATCAAATTGAGCGAATTGATCCTTTTTAACACTAAATTGTGGTATCAAAGCTCAGTTAAGACTGAGTCTCAATCAAGGAAGTTAGTTAAAATCAGTCATGGTAAGCAAAAATAATATTTTAGAGATGGATATGAGAGAAAAAAGAGGCATAAGACAAGGGAGATAACCCACTCAGGCTATATTGCTTGAGGATATGAGGAATCTCAATATCAAATTACAAGTCATGAATCTTGAAAAAAGGAGAGGAGTAGATGTAAGAGACATTATTGATAGAGAGGATGATGGACCTCAAGAAGAATAACTATCTATAGATATAGAGGAATAAGGAGCATAATAAATATTGATCAAAGTAATAATGGTTATTAGTGCAAATCCAACATATGATGGTAGCCTCAATGTAGAGGACTTGATTGATTAGATAAGTAATTTAAACAAGTAATTTGACTATGATAATTTTGGTGAAGATAAAAGAGTTAAATTTAACATGACATGGATCAAAGGTCATGCATCGCTATTGTGGGATGGAATGCAAGAAGAGAGAAGAAGAAAAGGTAAGCCTAAAATCAAGTTCTGGGACATGATAATGGCCAAAATCAAATGTAAGTTTATGCCTAGAGATTATAGAACTAATATTTTTAATAAAATTAAAAATATAAAATAAAAACATATGACAATTAAGATTTATACTAAAGAATTTTATAGGTTGACTATAAGATCAGGCCATATTGAAGAAGACATGGAGAAGGTGGCCAGGTATGTAAATGGATTTAAACTTGTTGTTCAAGCTAAAATTATTCTTATTTCACCTAGATAATTTGAAGAGGCATATTATTATGCCTTATAAGTAAAATAAAAGTTGTCAATATGACAAACAAAATCCTCAATAGATAGAATTAAGCCTCTTAGAGGTAGAGGAGAACATGCAGATAGAAGCCAGTTACAGGGATATGATTAAGGAAAAATCACTTTACAAAGACAAGAAAAAATCACAAGAGGAAGCTATCCATTCAAAGGTAAGAGATAATTTGATAGAGGTAGAGATAGATTATTTTTTGGTATATGTTTCAACTATGGAAAGTTTGGGCATAGATCTTATGAGTGCCTTGAGAATTCATCAACCAACCAAGGAAGTGTTCACATAGCTCAAGATGATGAAAATGAGAGTGTTGGATCATCTATTTATGAATATTCTCTTGAAATTGGTGAATCATTACTCATTAAGAGTGTGCTTCTTAATCCCACTAAAGAGATCCAAGTGCCACCTCAAAGGAAGACACTCTTCAAGACCACCTACAAAACACAAGGTAAGTGTTATAAAGATATTATTGATATTTGGAATAATGATAATTTAGTTTCTACTAAGATGGTTAAAAAAATAAATATGAAAAAGGTAAGTCATCCAAATCCCTAAAAATTATCTTGGTTACAAAAGGGTCATTAGATCTTAGTGAATGAGAAATGTAGAGTTATAATTAGAATGTTATAAAGATGAATTCATGTGTGATGTAATGCCTATGGATGTTTGTCATGTCCTTATATGTAGAACTTGGAAATATGGTATGAAATATATTCATGATGGGGAAATAAACACCTATATCTTTGAGAAAGAGGGACATAAGCATACACTTCTACCACTAAAAGAATAGGATGCATTAGTAAAAAGAAGTTATAAGGTGTTGTTGCCAGGTGATAAAGAATTATTTAAAAAAATAAATAAGGATGAGGTAAGTAATATTTCATTTTATCAATAAAAGGTAGTTATTAAAAATTAGAAAGAACATGATTTTCCTTAAGAAATAATATTTTTCTAGAAGAACCTGTGAATAAGGTATTTGAAAACCAATTCAATGAGTTATTGCCAATAAACAATGTAAACTATCTTGAAGAGTTTATAATAAAAGTTGATTTTTTGAAGGAAATAACCATGGGAAAAAAGGACATTATATTATCAAATGAGAAAATAGTTAATATAGAGGAAACCATTGTCTTTAAAGACAAAAATGCAATCTTCAAGGTTGAGGATAAAAATAATCAAAAGAAAGAATGTTTTAATAGGTCCATAATGGAAGAAAAGAACAATGGAAAAGAATATAGTAATAAGCAATCTAAAGAGGGAGAAATAGTAATGAAGGAACATAAAATACAAGTTCAATTATAATATGATGTATATGAGACAAAGATAATTCTCAAAGTTGATGAGAAATAAATTCAAAAGCATAATGAACATGTTGATTCTATTAATTTTTTTTGTCTAATATACGTGTAAAACAAAAGAAAATAGGAAGATAATGAAAGTGAAAAGTATAAATATCTTCAAGAATGAAGATATTCCATCAACCTTAAAGGTAGCCAGTCATAAGTAGATGAAGAAAATACTAAAACTTGTACACTCAAACTCATATCAACCAAATAGGCCATCGGATCTAGGAGGAAGTTTAAACAACTATAAAATAAAGAATGCTAAAAATTAAAAATTCATCATCAACAACATATAAATACAACCCATGAACAAGAATCCATGAAGATAATTTTTTTTACCATGGCGTTTGATTCAAGATCATCACTATTAATATGTAAGTTGTGTATTCAAAAGGAAATATAATTGATTTATAAATAAATCCTAGCTTAGAGAAGATAAATCCTACTTATACTTCCAATTGTCAACACATTACATATTCGAGGTCATGACCAAGATGGATCTACTAGACCTAAGCAAGGGATAACTTACGAAAATAAATTCACTAAGAAGGGTTCCAAAGCCTCAATTCAAGTAAAATTATGCAATAACTCTAACTAGGTCTAATGTTTTCATATTAATTAAACTAATAACAAGTAAAGCAAAGTATAATCTAATGCTCAAAAAATCCTGTGGCACAAAGTTGGGGGGGATGGTAATAAACATAAAAGTAAACATGCATAAGAGAATCCTATTTAAGGTATGTATAGGTAAGACCATAATACATGGAGAGAGAAATATATTTAAAATTTATTACTTATGATACTTCTATCTGCTAAAGAGAGTAGCAAAGTTAGAGATGCTTACCTTGAAGATGAACCTATTGAGACTCAATCTCTCCTTTCGACAAAGGTGCTTTGCAAGTGGTTGTTATGGTTTGTAAGGATCACTAAGAAAGGCCAAAACATCCAAGACTTTTCCACAATAAAATATTCTTCTCCAAGTAGAAACCATAAGATAAGGCTCCTCAAGTAGAATGGTGGAAGAGTAGATTGTAAAGAAGTGAAAATGAATAATTAACTCTTGTTGTCTCTATAAGAATAGTAAAATGAATGTGTTTATATAGTTGAATCTAACCCTAGTCCAGTTTGAAATTTTAACCAATAGAGTCGACCCAATTGACATTATATCATTATTGATAAAAACAAATTAGGTAGTAGTCTAGGTTGGCCAAAGGCTGACCTAGACCCTAAATAAGTTTTATCAATTAGAGTATAAGGTTGATGGGGCCAAAAGTGTAACATACATTATAAAAAAGGATTTTAGGCTAGGGAAGGGGTAATGAATTTAGAAAATGACTAGAGGAGGGTGAAACATAAGAGGCAAAGCTTAGAGGAATATTTTTTAGGAGATTATTGGATTAATAACAAGTGGTAGTATAAGGACAAAAATCTTTCAAAGCACCAATCATCCACCCATTCCTTTCTCAGTGTACCCCTTAAGTCATGAACTTAGAGAGATTGAGACTCAATGGGTTTTTAAAAGAGAGAAAGCATAAATAATTGATAAATTTTAAAAATATTATGAGTATACATATTCCCCACTTGAAGCTCATCACATGTCACTTAGGTGCAATAGGGGATGGTGCTTCAAGAAAAATAACATAGCAACACACAATGCTGAAGGTCAAAAAAATTACATTATTTTAAAGAAAAAATAACTAAATTTGAATGACTAAAATGAAAATAACTAAAAAATTAAACATATGAATACCTTGACTTACCTTTATCACTAACCTAAAGTATGTCTAGGGATATGTGTGGCTGACTTGTGGCTTACAAACCTTCATATTAGCTAGTTGCATTTATTGATGTTCTTAGTATGGTCAACCAATAGAATAAACATGGCTAAGTAGAGTATATATAGGAGGTAGTGGTTAGTATTTTATGATATATGGTGATCTTATTGAATTATTGTGGAGGTTAGCTCCTCGAAGTGGCTCAATCATCATATTCAAGTATTCTACTCTTTAACCAATTATTTTTCTGGATATGCTTATCTAATCTTAATGCTACCATATATAATTATATTATTGTGAATCATCTACGTAATTTCTTACTAGTGGTATCATAGATTTTATTTGGGTAATTTTTTGTCGTGTAAGTTTTTTATGAATCTAGCATCTTCAGCACTAGAAGGCCAAAAAAACATAACTTGTGATCTAGGAGGAATTGATTTTTTTCATCACCATAGTTTTGTTCATGAGGTTTCTTTACAAAAAAGAAAAAAACAAGTTTGGAATTTTTTACCTATGTAAATTAGAAGTCATTAGATTTGTCTCTATGATATGATTACAATGGTTTTAATGGTACAATTTTTATGGTCAAAATTTTTCACCCTTATGCATAATAACAATAGTTGGATTCATCTTAGTGAGATAATCACAATGGTGTATTCTGCCAGTACATTGTTTGGGGGCTAAAACCCTCCAAGGGTTTGTGCATGGCTAGTCCAAATACTTGTAGATGTGAGAAAGGTCAAGAAAATATAGAAACTCCTCATAAGGATGACATGGAATATGAAACATTTAATCCATCTATTTTAGAGGTAGTTAAACAAATTAAGCCAGAGTTATAAGGCATGGTGAAATAATATGATTTTGATACAGTTCAAGGGGGAATTATAGGTTTGAGAGGGAAATTTGATAGCATGAAAGATAAATTACACCAAATATCTGGATAATTGGCCAACTTGTTAGTTCAGCCACTATAAAATAATCCTCTACCATTTTAATATGGTTCTCCTCTAAATAATACCAACACCAATTTTGGCCATAAGATGATGTTTCTAAAAGTGGACCTACACAAGTTTGATGGTAATGTTCCACTCACTTAGCTCACTCAAATTAATTTTTTTTGATCTACACTAGAATCAATATTTTTAAAAAGGGGTTATGGCCTCTTTATATGTAGAACCTGAGCCATTCATTTGGTATAATTGGTTGTGTGTTCAAAATAAAAATAAGGGTGTCCTAATTTCATGGTTGGTATTTATGAGGAGTTATAGATCCACTATTGCAACAATGTTTTTAAAAACTAATTTAGTTAGCTAGCCAAATTGTGCTAGACTAAGACTATCAAGGATTACATTCATCAATTCTAGAATATCTCCTTAGTGTGGTAGACATCATTAAGAAAAATTTGACTAACTTATTATTTTTAGGTGGCCTCAAAGATAACATCTAATTGGAGGTATGCATGTTTTATCCACATACTATATCTAAGGCCATACCAAGGGCATACATAGTTGAGGAAAAAGATATGATTAGATGAAGACATTTTAGCAATGTTCATTAATTTACCTTCTCATAACCATCATTTCATCATCCTACCAGATTGACACCTTGTCAAGTGGAGGAAAAACATGCAAAAGATTTGTGTTTTAACTATGATAGAAAATGGATCAAATGGAATATATGTGATAATAAAGAGTTGTTTTACATTAACAGTGCCAATGAAGAAGAATAAGATGAGGGGGATTTAGGGGAAGAGTTATAATAACCTGAGGATGAATCTAAATATTTTTAACCTATTATTTCTTGTAATGCACTTTTAAGCATTAATAGTCCTCAAACTCTTAAGTGGTAGGATTCATTAAGAAATAGAAGGTAACTCTATTAATTAACTTTAGGAGTACATATAAATTAATTAATATCAAGTTGTCTTCACATTTAAATTATTTCATTTACCCAGCTCCAAACTTTTAGGTTATGATTGTTGATGGTGATACAATCAACTATTCTAGAAAATTCCATAGTATTAAGCTTGCTATGGAAGACTATTTGTTAGATTCCCCTATGTTTATATTCCCATGGGAGGAGTTGAAATTATTTTGGGATCATCACTTTGGGCACTATTGAGATGAATTTATAAGTTATTCATGAGGTTCCATTCAAAAGTAAGGACTTTTAAACTACATAGATTATGGGTTAAATATCCACAACTGGTTAGTTCCCACCAGATGATGAAGATTCTTAGAAAAGGTGTTGAAGGTTTTATGGTGTGATTATTTTCCATTCAAGTTAAACTAACCAAGGATTATACACATCATGATTTTAAAAAGGTGTTGGATGATCATTATGTTATTTTTGGTAACATGCCAACAAGACTTGCTCTAATTTGTGCACATAATCATGCCATCAAACTCGATCTAGGAAGTAAACCACCCAATATAAGACCCTACAAGTATCCTTATACCAAAAATATTTAAATTAAAAATATGGTACAAGATATGTTAGAGTTAGGAATCATCTAACACACTCAATGTGAATATTCCTCCCTGATAGTCAAGGTGCAAAAGAAGGATGATAATTAGAGGATGTACCTAGAATAAAGAGAACTTAAAAAATACATCATCAAAGATAAGTCTCCTATTCTAGTAATTTTTGATTTGATATATTAATTTCATGGTGATATTTATTTTAAAAATTTATATCTTCACTCTAGATATCATCAAATTCTCATATATAATGAGAACATACCTAAAATAGCTTTTAGAACTCATGAAGGCCATTATGAATTTATGGTCATGCCTTTTGGCCTTATAAATTCACCATATACATTTTAGAGTTTGATGAATACTATTTTTAGGCCATTTTTTAGAAATTTTGTATTAGTTTTTATGATTATATCTTCATCTACATCAAAAATTGGGAAGACCATTTGAAGCATGTGAAACAACTAGTTTCAGTTTTAGAAAAACATCATCTTGATGCCAAACCTTCCAAATGTGATTTTAGTGTCCAAGAGGTAGATTGATTAGGTCATATTGTTTCACATAAAGGATTTAAATTTTATCCTAAGAAAATACAAGAGATTATGGAGTGTTAGGTTCCTAAGACCCTCAAGAACCTCCACAGATTTCTGGGGCTAACTGGTTACTATCATAGGTTTGTCAAAAATTATGGTAGAATTAGAGCCCCACTCACCTCTTTGATAAATAAATACTCCTTTTAGTGGATTTATTTATATACCAATTCATTTTAAGAGTTTAAAATGGTTATGCTCACAACTCCAATTTTAGCTACTCCTAATTTTTCCAAAACTTTTATTGTTGAGTGTGATGCATTAGGATAGGGCATGGGGGATATACTCATACAAGAAGGAATACCATTGGAATTTGAAATTAATTAATTAAAGGGAAAAAATAGGCTCAAACCAATATATTTAAAAGAGATGATTGCTATTTTTCATGCAATGAAGCAATGGAGACTTTATCTGATGGGTCGTCACTTTCAGGTTAAGTGTAATCATGATAGCCTAAAATATTTTTTGGAAAAATGCTTTTTATCTAAAGAAAAAAAAATGGGTGACTAAAATGTTAAGATATGATTTTTAAATTGTGTATAATAAAGTAAAATAGAATCTAGTGGCATATGCCATCTCTTGGAGTGATGAATCAGTTGAGGCATTAGTATGTGCCATGACCATGTGGTAGGCAAATTGGCTAGAGGAAGCAAGATTAGAATGGGAGAATGATATTACCACAAAAAAATTTATTAAAAATATTTAGGATGGTTATAATAAATATAAAAAATTTACATAGAATGGGAACACATTATGGTATAAATATAGATTATACTTTTTTATGTATTCTCTCCTCAAACATGAAATTATTCAGGAACTTCATGCCTCTCCACTTTGAGGTCATTCAATATTTTTGAGAACATATTATACAACTAGTTAAGATTTCTTTTGGGAATGATTCAAAGGGGATGTTTAGAAACATGTGGTTGAATGTATGGTATGCCAATAAAATAAAGGTGAAACTATTAAGACCCTAGGTATTTTGAAACCATTATCCATCCCTAGCTAGTGTTGGGAAGAGGTTTCCATGGGTTTCGTCATGGGGTTACCACATTTTGATGGTAAAAATGTTATCATGGTAGTTTTGTATTGAATCACCAAGTATGCTCATTTTTTCTCATTATCAAAACCATTTGTTGCCAATATAATAACTTCTAATTTTATTAATATAGCTCAAAAATTGCATGGCACTCCAAAGAACATTGTAAGTGTTCAATATCCCATATTTACTAGTAATTTTTAGACTCAATTATTTGCATGTTTGGGTACCCATTTGGCTCACAGCTCATCCTACCATCCTCAATATGATGGATAAATAGAGGTAGTCAAGAAATGTCTCCAAGGGTATCTTCATTGTTTTTGACAAATAGGATAAATGGGTTCATTAGATACCACTTGCTAAATGGTCATATAACACTACTTTTCACACTTCTTCCAAGATGTCTCCCTTTATGGCATTGTATGGGTATCACTCCCCATCCATCACTTAAGTTTTTCCATTAAATCCCAAGGTTTTATCTTTTTAAGAACACATTCACCATCAACAAGAGGTGTTAGTAATTTGAGAGAGAATATAGTAATGACACAACATTGAATGAAGTAACAAGTAGATCAACACCATAGTGAGAGGAATTTTGACATAGGTGATTGGGTCTTTGTGCATTTTCAGCCATATAAGTAGATATCTTTGAAGCAATATAAAAAGGATAATAATCTATCACCTAAGTGTTATCTAAGTATTATGGCCCTTACTAGATCATTCATAAAATTAGTAGTGTGGCTTATAAGCTGGAATTACCCCCAACCACTCACATACATCTAGTATTCTATGTATCTTGCCTAAATAAAGTAATTAGACATAGAGTTTCCACTCAGACTAAGTTACCTATATTATATGAAGAAGGATGAGTCATTATAGATCATGAGGAGATCCTTCACATGCACACTAAGCAACTATGGACCAGAGCCATTAAGCAGTATTTGATCAAATGGAAGAACCTATATTCTAAATATGCAACATGGGAGGATGAAGTATTCATTTAACAAATATCCTAGTTTGATTTAATGTTGAGGAAAATGTTATTTTTAAGGGGAATTTCATGATATACCCTTAACCTATCATGCATCTAATGATATGTGTGGCCGACTTGTGTCTTACACACCTTCATATTAGCTTGTTGTATTTCTCAATGTTATTAGTATGGTCAGCCTATGGAATAACTATGGCTAAGTAGAGTATATATAAGATGTAGTGGTTAGTATTTTATTATATATGGTGAATTATATTATTATTACATTATTGTGGAGGTTGCCCCATTAAGTGGCCTAGTCATAATATTCAAGTATTATACTCTTTCACCATATTTTGCTATGGATCTACTTAATCTGCTCTTAGTTATACCATATTAATTATATATTTTAAAATCATATAAGTAATTTCCTTACATTGTGTTTGAATTTTTGATCATGGAGGGCACAAAGAATAATTTTGAAAACCCAAGGATATAAAAATAAAGAGAAAAAATAAACAAATGTAAGAAAGCCAAGGTAATTGATTTTATATGGATGAGATGTATTTGGAAATTTGGCAAGCTAGGGTGACAAGTGCTATGTTAGACCACATTACCAATTCAAAATTTAGAGTAAATCAGTTAACTCAAAAGCCAAGGTTACTAAATACAAAAAAACTCAAATAAGTAAACCGTAAATAAGAAAGGAAAACTCACCAATTAAAACCAAGGATACATGTCAAAAATGGATGGTAATCAAACATCAATGTGAAAACAGGAACAATTCTTACTTAAAAAAAGATGAACAAGCAAGATGGTGGCAAATTTTTGATGGGTGAGAAGTAATAAGCCAACCTCATGTAATAATTGAAAAATTAGATGAAAGTATAAATAGACTCATGTGTCCACAAAAAAGGGTAGTACAAAAATAACAAATGGCAAAAGAAACCAAAGTGATGCTCAAATGTAAATCAATGGTGTAAAAAAAAAATCCATAGTTACTCAATAATATTATTTTGTTCTAAAGATAGATAAAACTAAAATAAAGTAGTGTATGCATGTTTTGAAGATGTGAAGAAGAGGGAAGTATAGAAGAGGGAAAATACATTTATAATCAAACATTCCTATCTAGGGGGAAAATGAAATTGGTGGAGGGGAGAATGAAAGAAAAACCAAGGTAGATGATCTCTTTATAAAAGTCAAGCACATAAATTAAGTTTGTTGAAACAAGAGGAATTTTGGCCTTAAGGAATATAAAAAATTTCTCCTAGCCACACAAGTTTTAGGTCAACAAATTAAGGATGTAGATCATCTCATGAAGGCTATATGCATAAAAAGTGAAACAGGCCTACCTTCCCACAATATGTTCCCCATTCCTTAGGACCCCTTATAGAGTTATTGGTCTACTATGAATATTGGTTGCTTGCATGAGAAAGTAGGTAGCACCATATATTTTATTGTATTCTCCTATTCCAATCTACTAGCTTGCCATACCCTAATGGACCTCAACTCTATCATGAGGCCAACTATGAAGTTTGATATTCGATTAGAGATATGAGATGTTATTTTAATCACATATTTTTGGTGTGATTTTGAATTTTGAAATTTGTATGTTTTCATTTTGTATATCTTTGCCTTTTATTTCAGATGATTAGGATTTTAACTTTCTTGATATATTTTTCTATACCTCTTCCATATGTATTCAAAAGACCAAACATGGGTGCTAAATATGACTTTAATTGAATAATTTGGACCTAGTTGTTAAGAGAGATAGCTTAGAGAGCATGGTGTCTAAGAGTCTCATTAATTTAGGTGAAATAAAAGTACTATCTTGATATTAAACTCATTTTATCTAATCTAGAGTGAAAGGAAAGTAAATTAACATGAATAAAACATGAAATAATTTGAATTACTTCAAATTGAAAAAAAATGTGACAAAGGGTGAAAAAGGGATACAATGATAGTGAAGTGTGATTCCTTATCATAAGAATGAGGGAAGTGTAGGAAAACATGCTAACATGGTTGTTGTAAAAATTTTATCTACAAAAGAAGAAAAATCCAAAGGTGAAAATAAGGAGTAAAAACTTGGAACCATTGCAAAAATTATAGATAAGGAACATTTAATTAAGTAAAGATGGTGATTTTATAAGGAATAATAGGTCATATCTATGATCTTACAATGCAAATTATAAAATATATATCCATGAGGGTACACAAATAATGTGAAAAGTAAATGAGAAATAAGATATTTGTGAGGAAGTCTAGGTCCTATCCATGGTATTAAGAGAAACCCAAGGGGGTGTAAAAAGTATTGAAAATTAAGAGAATAATGAGGACAAAATCAAATCATGAGGAAGACCAGGTCCTATCCATGATTTTACAATGTAAGTAATGATAAAAGGGAAACTAAAGGACCAAAATAAAGGACTAAAGTTTGTGGAAAGAGAGAAATGTGGTAGAGGGTGAGACCCATGTAAGTATCTTGAAAAAAGTGTTAGTAGGATAACATATAGAAATCATGGTAGGAAGGGAAGGATTTAGGAAAAATAATTTTTTAAAAATTACACATTGGTGGGCTCTTTAAAATATGGCCTTGATTAGTTTGAAGGTGATAGGTTCTTAGATCAATAATGTTTTTGACTAAATAAGGGACCACCATTTTTGGGTGTATTTACCTTATTTTTCATGAGTATAGTCTAGCTTAAGGAAAAAATTACCAAAATGAAAATTGTAAAATTTAACTCTTTTATTAAGTTTTTTGGAAATATGGGCCTTGTATTGGTGATTGTGTTGTAGGGAAAAAAGATAGTGTTCGTCAATAAGATCAATATAATGAAGTTGAGTTTCATGTAATTATTCATTGGGTATGATACCATGAAGAGATATATGGAGAGAAGGAAGCTCAACTTCTAATGGGAGGACTACTTTATAAGAATATACTAGAAAATATGAGATTGTGCCTTAAGTAGTGTGTATGTTAGTGTGATAGACCCAAATAGTGGGATATAGATAAAAATACCAATCTGCATAGGTTTCATGGATTGTATTTTGGACAATTTTATTAAGAATTTTATTAGTGGAATCAATTGGCCATTGAATTAGGGATGATAATGCATGGAAAATTTGTGATTGATTTTAAATTTAGCACAAATTTATTAGACATATTTATTTTTAAAGTTATTACCATTATCTAAAATGATAGTATGAGGAATACCAAAGTATTAAATAATTTGATTGAGGATGAATTTTGAAATGGTGGTATCGGTGATATTGATGAGGGGCATAACCCTAACCCATTTGGTAAAATATTTGGTATTTATGATAATAAAGACATGCCCATCCTGAGATCTAGGTAATTTTTCTATGAAATCTAATCCCCACATGGATAATGGCTATGGGGACTACAAATTTTAAAGCTCAAATAGAGGTGAATGAATTAGATAATCATAAATTTGGAAGGAGTAAATTGTTAGCAAATTCTATGGCATCCTTTTTAACAGTGGGCCAAAAATATCCCATATATAAGCATTTATGGGTTGTAGCATGTCCACTATAGTAACCACCACAAATTCCCCCATGTTCTTGTTCAAGGAGAGGATGGACTTATTCTTTCATAACACAATAGAGTATGGTAACTTAAGCATTGTGATAACAAGTGATGTTATATATAAAGACATACTTGAAATCTTGTTTGTGAATTCACTTTTTTTGTGGGATTAAATGTTTTGAGGATAGATTTGGGGTTTAAGAAATTTAATGATGTATTTGTACGATGGGCTTTGTTAAATGGTGACAACCTTAATGTGGTAGATGAGTGAATATTGTGGTTGAATGGAAGATGAGGATTTTCTTATTTATATAAGAAAATTAGAATCATTAAAGAATTGGTGTGGATGAGAAATAGATGCTAAAGAAGCAAGTGAATCAACAATGGAATTTTGATCTTGAAGGATAGGATCAATTATGAAAGAAGCAAATTATTTGGAGAGGGTAGTTGCTATTTGATGATAAGAAATGATATTTTCACTTTTACATTGATAATCACCATTAACTTGGTAGTAAATGAGTTATGAATCACCTAAATTATGTAGATATGTGATATCCAAATCAAGGGCTGCTCTCATGCCTAAAATTAAGGATTTGTATTATGCCATGTTGTTAGTGACATCAAATGTAAGGAAAAATGCCAAAGGGATAATTTGACCAAGAGGAATAGTGAGGATACAACCTACCACATCTCCTTGAAGTCATTTGGTGCCATCAAAATAAAGGTTTCAAGTATCTTCATGTAAGTTGATAGTAAATTTAGGAAATTATTTGATAACTACTTTTGGTTTAGGAGTATCGAGGAAGATAGAGAACTCTTAAAGATTACTTTTCAAGATCAACAATAAAATTATGGAAGTAATCTTTAAGAGATATTAATTGATTAAGACCTTCAATATAGAGAATATTATCATTAAGAAGACTATATTGAAGGTGGTCAGTAGTTGGTATAGGAGCTCAAGCAAGTTTATTTCTAATGATTTATCCATTAAAAAAATTTTATGTAATAATGTAGAGATAAAATTCCATGAGGGGGACCATCGACTTTCCAATTCTATCCCTAGGAAGAAAAGCTTTAGAGAAGTGATGAAGTAGATCGAAATAAATGATAATATAAGTGGTTTGATAAATCATGTAATGTTAGAATTTTTTAGTGTAAAAATATATGGCAAAGCAATCGCATTGTACTTTTGTATAACATTTCTTATAGTTGGTGAGGCCATGAATGATATATTAGATGACATACTCCATTTTGGTATCATCATGTTGGTAAGCATTGACCCAATTTATATGGGTGTGGAAGAAGTATATAAAATTAATGGATGATCATTAGAAGGGGGATGGAGAGTGGGTGGGTGAAGTAAATATTAGTTCATATTGTCAAGTTATTTTTGATAAGGATCCATATATACTAAGGTAGTACCTTTTTTTTAGAAGAGAATTAATAGAATAGATACGAAAATCCATTTCGGGGATGAACCATCTAATTTATAAAATTTTACCAAGGTAAGTAAAAATATATGGAAGGAAATGGGGGATGGGCATGTTAACAATATCATTGATCTTGGTAGGATTGACATCAATTCCATGAACAAAAACCAAGAATCCCAATATTTTTCTACATGAAACACCAAAAACACACTTGTAAAGGTTTAGTCTAACTTTATATTTAATGAGGCAATAAAAAATGATAACAAGATTAGAGAGATGAGTCTTGTAGTTTTTAGACTTGGTAATGAGGTCATCCTCATAGGTTTTGATGATATTATGGATAAGATCATGAAAAATGTGGGTCATCACTTGTTGATAGGTAGCTCCAATATTTTTGAGGCCAAAGGGAATTTTAATGTAACAATAGGTGCCTTATTTCATGGTGAAAGTTGTCTTATGTTGGTCTTTAGGGGAAATGTGAATTTGACTATAACCTAATAATCCATCCATAAGGGACAACGTTTCATAACTGATAGTGGAAATGATAATAGAATATATATAAGGTAAAGGGATGTTGTCCTTCAGACAAGTAAAATTAAGATTATAGAAATCTATGCAAATGTGAATGATCATGGTGAATTTCTTTCAAACATGGAAAATGTTTGAGACCCTTTATGAGTATTCCACATACTCGATAAACTTAGAAACAATAATTTTAATCATTTCTTGATGAGATAAATTAGAAACTTATGGTGGAAATTTTTATTTATTTTATCACACATGTTGGGCAACTAGATAAGTGATGATGTTTTGCACCACAATGCTAGTGTCAATACCATACATATCCTCATAGGAAAAATAAAAATATGACAATATTTAATAAATAATAAAATAAATATATCATGTTCAATTGGTGTGAGATTATGAGAGACTATAATTAGTTGATGGCATGATTGGGTACCATATTTGATTAGAGTAGTTACCTCAATAAACATATCATTTCCATCTTGTAAATGATATGGTGAGTTAGGAAAATATGAAATGGGATTTGTTTTAGGACCAATGCTAGAAATGAAGTTTTTGAAATAAGGGCCTTTATTATTTAAATTCTTGAGTTTGTGATGTTACCGAGGTAGTTGAGGTTCTCAGGCATGAAGTTATTCAAGAATGGATTCATCACTAGGAAAAGTGGGAAGAGGACCATAATAATCCACATCTTCTTTGAGGTTGAGGATTTGATTACAGTGTTGATCATATTTAGAGTGTATTTGATGTACATATATCGCCTTGTCATCTAATGTAATCTTTAGAGTAGGTTGACTAAGGGAAAAAAATTGATCATTTTTGATTATTTTGTCATTAGCATCATTGATAGGGGAAGAATTAGATGCAATGAGTGGGTCTATAGGTGGTATAAAATATGCATTATTCTCTAGAGGTTTGCAAAGTAATATTTGTTTAACCACCCAAGGGGTATCAAGGAGTGGAAAATTATTAAGAGGTATGTGACCTTCAAGTGATAATTTAATGTTAGTAGAAATGGTATGAAAATCATGATTGAAAGCATGTATTTGAGTTAATTTTTTATAATAATGTTGAACATCCAAATCTTGTGATTGAGCTTGGGCCATGATGTAGTTATTATCATAGGTTGGATAAATTGTACATGATTGAGGTTCAAGAGGAATTTTAGAAGGGGAAATACCTAGATCACTAAATTTATGTGGAGACATGATTAAAGGATCCTAGAATAATTTGGCCACTCCATAATCATTTCATGTGAAGGCATATTTTATGTAAGAGTCTTCCTTATCATTGCATGGATGGGAGAAGCTATTTATCTCATCGACGATAAGGATGGTACAATCACAAGGAAATAAAGAAGGAGGAAGCCACTCTAATATATAAGGAGGTAACTTAGTATTTTTTCAAGTATGTTTCAAGTCATTAGGTTCACCATCATCTAAATCAATAAGAGTGATATGTAAATCTTATTTTATGTTAATAAATTCAAGGGAACATTGTTGATTGTTGGAATGGTAGGAATGTAATATTGAGATTTAGGATGTGGAAGTTGAATACTCTAAGGGTTGGTATCAGCTTTATGTTTATAACTTTTACCCTTCATGTATTAATAATTTATGAATGAGGGTATTATTAATACATATTTTAATGAATAGGGGTGTATCATCAATGTTAAAGAAGATTTCATTATTAATCATGTCTTCATCAATAAATTTGATAGAAGATTTTTAAGAAGGAAAAATGGATTCAATGGTATGCACGATGGTTGGTTGAGGCTCATGACAGGGTGGTTATTCTTATATATAAGATGGGTCTTTGATTTCTTGAAATTGTTGCATGAGCAATTTTTAATGATAAGGGGAGGTACAAACTAACTAAATAAGAATAATCTTGCAAGGCATGGAGTTGAGATCTTCTAAGAAGTTCCAATGGGTTTTGGAAGAAGAACCAGTGTGAGATTTAGAAGGTAAGATAAAACTTGAAGGAATAAAATTGATTGGGGGTTAGTAAGAAGGAGATGGCTCTTCATTCATTACATAAGCTAATTGAGTGGTTGTAGCATATGTGAGAATTTTCTCTTTCAAAGATGGTTTGTTAGGTTTAGTAACATGATCTTTGTGAGAAAATTTTTGGTGATAATTGACCTTAATCACATTAACATATTGAGAACTATTGAAATATTATTCATAGTTAGTGTCAATGGAACAAACATCCTTGTTAGCTTATTGAGTGTTAGATGTGGAAAAATATTTTTTATTATGAGAAGAATAAACTTTGAGAGCTTGTCATTTTTGAAAGGTGGTATTTTACTCTTAATGATGTAGTGGAATCATTATTTCATGATTGAACTAATCACCAAGCATATTTGACGCAAAAAATTTGGTAATCCTTCTATAATTTTCATGGGAGTGATTGATGTTAGCATGGAACCAACAAAATTGATTCCTTTGAGAATCATACTATTTAGGAGGATTATTGGGATAAGTAAATGGTTTTGAGGGAACTAAAAATTATATCATTTATTTTATAGTTAATGCTGTGTGAGAAGATGGGGCATTATTGGCTTTGGAAATTCTTGGTTTGGTTTGAGGAGTATTTTGAGTTATTACATTGGTAGAAGTTTGAAAAGATCCTTTGAGGAACTTGGTATCAGGTTCAAAATTTTTCTTTAAGAAGTCTTGATGCTTAGTTTGGTCAAGATATTCATTAAACATTTAATGTGGAAAAGTTTGAGGCTTATATTGAAGAGGATTTAAGGTAGTTATAAAGAGTTTAAATAGATTATCAACGGTCATGTTATGATTTGCCTTGTGGGCTAAATATTTCCATCACTTGATAAAATCATGAGCTGATTTAGTGGGAGATTTCTTAGCATTGACGAAACGGCAAAGGTAATTTTTGAGAAGATTATTGTTTTGAAACTCTTTAACTAAAGTATTGACCAAATCCTCTAGTTTCCATATGAAATGTTGGGAAATTTGGTTATACCATTATAATAAATTTTTAGAGAAGTTTTAAACCAAAAATTTAATTGTCGATAAAGTATAAGTTTGGATCCATTCTTTGTAAATATTGGAAAATGTCTTAAGAAAAGATGTAGGGTCTTTAGTCCCATCATACTTGATAGTTGGAGATATTTTACCAATATCAATGAAAATAATGAAAGATGATAAAGGTTCATTTTCTATGTGTTGAAGCATCTTATTTTTTATGATAGGTTGGGGAATGAAATTTATCATGACATCTATAAGAGGTGGGGGAATAAAGTTTTGGTTATTTTGAGGGAGAAGAATGGGAGGTTGATTAACCATATCGATCAAAGGATGTTGTAGTTGCATCATTTGGGAGGTGTTTGATGTTCAAATTATGTCCATTTGTTACACTATCTATGAATGAATTTGGGTTGTATTAATTGGTGGGTTAGTGTTTATATGAGGAATACCCAAATTGGTATTAGGGGGAGGGTTGTTAGGAGGTGGATTACTAGTAGGGTTTTTAGATAGACTTGTGTTAATCACTCACACATTGTGATGATATGATTGAAGATGGGAATTATCTTGATAGGTAAACAAAGGATCTAATCCACCTACCTCATAATGAGGCATGATTTGAACCATGTTACAATCCAAAGATGAGGGAAGTGAAGAAGTATGCCAAGAGTAAGGATTCTCTTGGGAAGTGAAGGAAAGAAGAAAAAAACACTTTATATAATGTCTAAATGGATTTGGTTTGTCCAAAAAGATTATGATAAGGTATTTCATGATGCTTGATGAGAGAAATATAATATAGTATAAAATAAATAGATTCAAGGGAAGATTCACCTAGATAGAGAACTAAGTTATTTAGATAAAATAACAAGGTCAACCAATAATGGATAAGGTCATCCAAAAGGTACCAAATCAACTGGGTCAATAGATTATTGATAAAACAAAAGTTGAGAAGAGTATAGAGTCATATAGGTTGATTGCGTATTGCTAGACAAAGGATAAAACAAAGATAAGAAGTTATAGGCATGTAAGTCAACTATGTACTACTAGTAAGAAGGTGAAATAATGTATAGGAGTTTGTATTAACTAAGATGCTAGTATTCTAAAATAGGGGAATTTTTTTTCAAGATAATTAGAAGCAAGAATGAAAGTAAACACATAAACAATTGGATCAATTTAATTGATCCAATTGGGGTACACATTATAAATTATTACACCAATGCTAGCCAATACAAGTTTTTGTAATAAAATACACAATGATCAAAGAGCCAGCAATCAACTAAAAATTAAATGATAACTAAGTGGTCACCCTAAGTGTTATTATATTACTATAAAGTTTTAATTTTAGTGTGATAGGAGATTTGGATTAAAAATGGAACTAGAAAGTAGTTTAAAGTTGGTTTTAGGATGTTTGGGCTAAATGGGATCTATATTAGCAATGGTACTAGTTTGGTATTGGGACCTACCCCATCACTTCACAATCCTATAATGATAAGGATGTTAGGTTATTTTCCAATATATACCATTAACCATGTATTTATACTTGTCTAGAAAACCAAGTTAGCTTCTCCTTTGGTGACGAAATCTAAGTAGGTAGGCTTTGGGAAGACAAATGTATAAATGTATTTTGAATGTCAAATGATTTGGTAGTGTTTTAGAAATATTAAAATAGTGTAAATAAAATGGTAATTTAAAAAACCACCTATTTATACTATTCAAGTTAATCTAAGAAAGAAAATATCTAAAAAGGAAATGTGAATTAATTACCAACAAATAGATATTATTTCATTGATTAAGAATAGTACATAGTCAATTTAGGTGACACTATATGCAAACAATAAAGAATAGAGTTGAATGGGTCACTAATATTCGATAGAAGTATTTTATTTAATAATATAATCAAACATGTTGATTATGTCTCTTAGATAAAAGATAGACTATAAAACTAAGTCGACCAGGTCGACCTAGTTAGTTATAAGGTTGCAATTTGAAGACTACCAACTTGTGAAAAATAAAAATGGAAGAAATATTGAAATGATAGATAGGGAAAAAATGAACCTTTGTGGGCTTGAATATGATTTATATTGAAAATTTTATGTTTTAATGCTTTAGTTACTTCTTTCAAATTCTACAAACTAGGTCTACTAGTTTGACCAAGTTCTAGGAAACTTTGTATGTTGAAGAAGAATAAGGAATATGTTTGACCTATTCAATAGTGTTCATTGATATATATGATGGTACAAAGAATTATAAGATTGAGTCAACCTATTTGATAGTGTAAATTAATCTATAACTGAATAAGAGTATTATTTCAAACTATTTGATCTAATAACCTATAGTTGATGAAGATTTGCAGAGATAGAACAAAGTCATTTTGAAATGACTATGTGTTAAACATATACACATAAAGTTAAAAATATATTGACTAGTTTGATATAGTACAACAAATATGGAAAAATATAATAAAATAATAAAAATGAGTGTGAAAGAAAACTTGAAAGGGTTAGATTCATGTCAGGTTCACCAGAATGTATGCTGAGGGAAATGTAACTAATCTATAAATCAATCCTAGCTTGGAGAAGATAAATCCTACTTACACTTTCGATTATCAACACATTATATATTTGGGGTCATGACCAATATGGATCCACTAGACCTAGCCAAAGGATCTCTTACCATAATAAATTCACTATAAAGGGTTCCAAAACCTCTAGTCAAACAAAACTATGCAATAACCCTAACTAGGTCCTATGTTTCCATATTCAATAAACTAATAACAAGTAAAGAAAAGTATAATATAGTGCTCACCAAAACTTGTGGAAAAAATTTGTGGGGGGGGGTGGAGGAAATAAACATAAAAGTAAAAATGAATAAGATAATTCTATTTAAGCTATGTATAGATAAGACCCTAATGCATGCAGAGAGAAATATATTTAAAAGCCATTATTTATACTAATTCTATCTACTAAAGAGAAGAGAAAAGTTAGAGATAATTACCTTGAATATGAACCTTCCAATACTCAATCTCTCCCTTGGCCAAATGTGCATCGAAAGAGGTTTTTGTGGTTTGTAAGGATCACTAAGAAAGGCTAAAGCATCTAAGACTTTTCCACGAGACAAGATTCTTCCCCAAATAAAACCCCTAAGATAAAACTCCTCAAGTAGAATGGTAGAAGATCAGATTTTAAAGAAGTGAAATGAATAGATAAATCTTGATGTCTCTCTAATAATGGTGAAATGAATTTGTTTATATAGCTAAATATAACCCTAGTCCTTTCTGAAAGTTTAGTTGATAGAGTCGACCCAATTGCTATTGTATCATTATTTACAAAATAAATTAGGTCTTAGTATAGGTTAGACAAGGGATGACCTATACCATAAATAATTTTTATTAATCAGAGTACAAGGTTGATGGGGATGATAGTATAATGTAAACTATCAAAAAATATTTAGGCTAGGGAAGGGCTAATGAAGGAAGAAAATGAGTAAAAGAGGGTGAAAAATAGGAGGTAAAGCTTAGGGGAATATTATAAGATTATTGGATTGATAACAAGTGGTAGTATAGGGAAAAAATCCTATGAAGCACCAATGGTCTACCCAAACCTTTCTCGGTGCACTCCTTCAGGCATGCACTTAGAGAGATTGTGTCTCAATGGGTTCCTGCAAGATAGAAAGCATCAATAATTGATAAAGTTTTAAAATATTATGTGTATACAAGTTTTAATTAGATAGGTTGTTATATGGTCTTGATAGTATTTAAATGTATCGTATTACAATAAAAATACCTTGTCTAGGTCTTATAATTCAATCTACATGAGTTTGAGGTCTTATATAAGTTTTCCCTCTGAAAGTCCAAGTTTGAATTTTCAAATATCTTTTATGTAAATATATGGAAAATTATATTAAAGTATGAGTAATTATGATTTTTCATAGGTATTTTATGGTTTTACAACGTATCTAGGAGTTTTCTAATCTTTCTCAGTGTCATAGTCATCTTAAAAGTCAAAATAAGGCAAATGCAACAAAAAAATTATTCATAACAAGCCATTTTCTATTTTAAATTTGAGTAGTTGAAGGAGAATATGAACTAATTTTTTTCATTCTAAGCTTGATATAGGATTAAAAATGTTTATCAATATATAATATATTTATAAGGATATGTTCAAGGCCTCTAACAAGCATAAAAGGACTAAATTCTCATCACTATAAAGACTAATGATAGGCTACAATTTAAGAACGTAGTTATGTGAGTATTGAAGAGCAAGTTTATTATCAATAAAGGCATTATTTCAATTGAAATATGTATAATAATAGTTTTTTATATGTGAATGAATAATATCTATCCAAGTTTGAATTGAATCTGTACTTAGTTTGAAGCTTTTCTCATTAAAACCCCTCCATACCATATTTTATGTGTATCAATACTCATTACAGTCACTTGAAGCACATGTAAAATGATGCACAATTCTAGTTTAATGATTGGAATGGTTGAAGGAGTTTCTTAAGAGTATATCACAAGTTTTATAAAAATTAATAAGGTCCTAGGCTCTATGAAACATTCTTAATAAGTTTTCTACCTTTGAGCTTACTAAGAAACCATAAAACAAGGTTTTAAGGCACACACCGAGTCATAACTCCATTTTAACTAGTGAAATCCCTTAATTTTTTGAGGAAATTTGATATGATGTATATAAGAGATAATAAAAGTTTTATAAGGTGAATAGAGGTCCCACGGGATAAGAAACAACTAGTTATCTTTGTGTTTCTTATAAATGTTTGTTGAGAGATCTAAAAAAACAAGGGCTATTATTGACTTTTCTCTTTAAGAAACCAATAAATAAAGTTTTGTTTATTATTATTTTAGGTGATCCCAAACACTCCAAGAAAGCATCCAAAATACCATTGAGAGTAACCTAGACATATACCATAATTCTCAAGACCTAATTGTGGCATAAAAATAGAGTTTTAATGTGAATTTACTCCATCTCTTTTAAGTTTCAAATAAGACAAGTATAAGTAAGGTTAGCTAAGGTATTTTGAGTATTAATGAATGCTAATAACCTCAATCAACATGCTTTTAATTTTAATTCTTTTAAAGCTTGTATTTAGACCTACCTATAGGTCATTGTTGAAAAGGACCCATAAAAGAAGAATTTGATTGTATTTTTGTGTTTGTACAGATCTAAAATTTATATACATACTTATTATACTTTTAGGATCAGTGTTGATCTCTTGATAAGAATGATTTAAATAAATTTATGATTGAACTGGATGGAAACATGTCAAGTAAATTAGGCCTAAGAGACCTACAATAGGAAATTATCAGTCTAGAATCTACTTTGATAGTTTCTTTTTAGTCAAATGGAGCTAATAAGTGTTCAAAATGTGTGAAATAACCTCAATATGTTAGAAGGCATATGATAGGGTCTATCATAATTATTGAGAGGTGATTGAGTAGAGATAACGGGGTTAAAGTTGAAGGTCCTATCAACAAATTTATCAACCTCTTAACAAAGAGAACATCAAATTTAGTGAGTTGATATTTTTTGGCATCAGTTCATCAAGTTCATCTTCTTTTGGTGTAGCTAACTTGAATGATCTAGAGCCATATTTAGCAACAATCACATAAGGTCAAAACCAATTAGGCTTGAACTTGCCCTTTTTATTGCATTCAACATTGGTGTTCTAGTTTTATTTGAGTAAAATATCACCAAGCTTTAATTATATCTATTTCACATGCATGCTATACTAACTACACAATTGATTTTGGTATGGTTAAAGGCTATTTGCATCTGACATGTTTTTTTTCTATTATTTATATCTCTTGTAAATGAGATACTCTATAATCCTCATCATCAAGGACATGTTTCAATAAAATTAATAGAGAATGCAACTCAATATCAATAGGAAGAATGGCCTCAATGCCATAAATTAGGGAATAGGGTATGGATCCTTTAGAGTTTTAAAATTAGTTTAGTAAGCCCAGAGGCAATGAAAAAATTATAAGTGCCAATCATGGCCGACATCATTTATGCTATTTTTAAGAATCTTGATAATGGTTTTTTTAGATGCCTCCACTTGTCCATTACCTTGCAGGTAATATGTAGTGGAAAAATGTTAGGTAAAATTATATTTAACATAAAAGGATTTGACATCCTTTTTTTTGAATGAACTACCATTATTAGATATAATGTTGGAGGGGATACTATAATGGTAATTGAAAATGAATTTGGATATTTACTTTCATGTCATGTACATGAGGGGAATGGCTTATACCCACTTAGTGAAGTACTCAGTGTTGGTAAGGATATGTTTATGGCCATATGAGGAGGTAGGGTTAATCTTTCCTACAAGGTCGAGTTGCTAAGTTAAAAAAGGCCATGGCATGGTCATTGGCTTAAGTGTTCAAGCCAAAGCATGTATCAAATTGCCATGCTTCTAGCATTATTTACACCTTTTAACAAAAAAAAATCATTTTCTTCCATGGGTGGCCAATAATAACCAATACATAGTAATTTTTTGGCAAGAACAACCCTGCTGGTCTGGGCCCCACAAACCCCTTTGTGAACTTTCTTGAATGCTAGTCAAAATTATGTTAAGGTTAAATAATGAATCAAAGTTGCATCAAAGATTATATGATAAATCATAGGTATAAGTAAGGTATAATAAGAGGCTTGGTGGGTGAAGGATTTTTTATATTTATGAGAAAGGTCTGGTAGGAGGACTTGGTTTTGAAGGTAATTATATATTTTAGAATACCTAATAGAACTAAGACTAATAAAATCATAGATAACCTCAATGGCTGAGGGTTCATGAGTAGGCACTAGAATATGTTCAATGAGGAACTAATAATATCTTGCCTTATATGTGATGTGGATCATAGAACCAATGATACACATGCAAATTTGATGTTTTATTATTGGCTTGAGGTATTTGTTCAAATTAAAGGTAGGAAATCTATTACTTGAGAGTGTCCACCATGGCTTTATAGGGTATAAGCTTCTCATTCTTGGTTTATAATTGGTTTGTGACCTAATTAATGACAATCCATGAATCTCCATAAAATAGTAGATGTTGAATGTTCCACTGTACCATTAAATGAATCCTTATAATGAGTGCTTCATACTCATACATATTATTATTAAAAGGAAAGATAATACAAAAGGAATAGGGATTGAGATCCCATTATGGTGTTATGAAAAAAATATTATCAAAAAATAGAGTTTCCATTATAACTCTTCATGAGGTTTTTCTTTTACAGTCATAATGGACTCATCCAAAAAGACAAATGTGATTGGGTAAGTGTCAGGAAGAGGAGATTTTTTAAGATGGTCTAAAATTATTTGTCCCTTGATGACCCTTTATATATCATATTCAATGTTAAAATCACTTAAAAGAATAATTTATTTATCCATACAAACTTATAAAGCTATTTTTAAAATTAGATACTTGAGTGGATTTACTTTGGCAATGATAATGGTCTTATTATTTACTATGGAGTGGTACAACTTCTATGTTGTGAATACCATAGATAAATAAGATGTATAAAACAACATATAACTATGCTCATAAATGAACATTATGTGGCTTAGGTAATAAATGACACATTCCTTCCCTTATTCATTATGCTAGGCCAAAAGTGTCCCTAGTGCATCATTAGTTGTATACATGTAGAGTAGCAATGGATAACATGGCACAGGTGGGAATCAAATGAGTAGATTGGAAAAATATTATTTTAATTAGTTAAAGGCCTTATGGAAATCAAAATTCCATGAAAATTTAATACCATTCTTTAGAAATTGGTTAAATAGATGGCACTTATCAGCTAGTTATGATATGAAGCATCTGATTGATTGTAATTAACCTTATTAACTATTGATTTGGTTCAAAATAGATGGTGGTGGCATCTAAATAATGGACTTTACTTTGGTTAGATAGAATTTAACTCCCCTATGAGAGATAATGAAACCTATACATTTATCAAAAGTCTTGCCAAAGACACACTTTTTAGGAGAGTCTGACCTTGTACTCTTGAAGTTGTTCAAAGATATTTTGAAGCACAACTAGATGTTTGACATACGTCTTAGATTTACCTAGGATGTCATCAACATAGTCCTCAACTATATCTTGAATCATATCATGTAAAATTATCATCATGTCCTATTGGTATGTTTCCCATATATTCTTTAGGTCAAAAGGCATGACTTGATAGCAAAACATTCCCCAAGGAATGGTGAACATTATCTGGTGTTGGTCCTCTGGTGTAATTTTGATTTGATGGTATCTTAAAAAACCATCCATAAGGGGAAGAATTTCATAGCCATCTATGAATTCAATAATCATGTGAATGTTTAGTAGAGGAAATTAATCCTTCAAGTAGGCCTTGTTAATTTCATAGAAATTGATACACAATTTGATACCTTTTAGATTCTTTTTATTGGTAAAATGTTGGAGATCCACTTTGAGCAATCAATAGAATGAATGCATCCTAAATCTAAGAGTTTTTCCAAAAATTTATTGGCTAAGAAAATAATACAAGAATGCATTTTAATTAGTTTTTTCTTGACTTTATCATCAAGATTTACAATAAGATGATATACAACCTAGGGGTGGTATAAACCTAACATGCCAAAATAATTCCATGAAAAAATTTAAATGAACTCCTAAAGGAGAGTTATAAGAACTTCACACTTCTCCTTAGTGAGGGACACACCTAATTTGATCCACTTTGGATCAGTTGGTTTTCTAATGTTAAACTCAAAAGTGTCCTCTATAAGGAGTGTAGAACCATCTTATAGAAGGGTAAAAAAAGAATTGAATTGGTTGGAACTATCAAAGTCCTCTAGTCAGACTGACTCATCAAGTTCTCATAAATAGGAGGAATCAAAATCCCCCAATGGTGGCAATGGCCATGCAACAAATACCATAAGACATTTTTGGAGAATCTATTCAAATTATCATTATTATTCTTCACTAATTTTAGACCCAAATATGATTGTGGCACTAGTTTCATTAAGATATTCATTTTAACAAGGGTGAACATCCCCATCTAATTGTGCCTAAAATAGGTTTTCACCAAGAGACTAGCCTTTTTATTTATGTTTACTCTGGTCTAAAAGTACCTCAAATAAGTTTTCACTTTTGGTCCTCAATTTTTGATTTGATTTTTATTTTTGGCAAAGGAAGTTCACCCAATCTTTGAAATAGGTATAAGGATATAATTTGATAGAGAAACATTATTTATGATCTCCAAGTGGAATATGGTCTCTTAGGCCCATAAAAATAAAGTTATAAATATCTTCATAATTTTCAAACTCATCAATTAACATTATGGATTATTTTTGGTCCTAATCAATGAGTTATGGATGATGAAGGAAAGGAGGGGAAGGATGAATAACATGTGTAATGATACATATAACATGATTATTAAATGGGTTGGTATTGATTAAGTCCTCATATATACTTTAATCATACTATGTATCACTATTAACATCATCATCATTAGTTGTTAGTGAAGGAACATGAATACAATATGTAGGGTCACCCCCTGGTGGTTTAAATCTAATATTATGAGTTACCTTATAATTTTTTATGGAAATTAGCTCAAGAGATCCATATTTATCTACCTCCAAGCCTCTGCCTTCATAAGATTTATTATCTATGATCTGGTTAGGGATTGGATACTTTTTTCTTTGGTATAATTCAACCAAGTCATTATCATATAGCCATGAAACATCTTCAACAAGTAGGTTTTATTTTTGGGTAGTGGTTGGTGTGAAAATAATAGGTTTTAAGGCATTAAAATTTCCTTTTTGTCACCATTACATGCAATCAACCTTGGCATTGGGTCTTCTATAGGATTTAAGTAACTATGGAAGGTTAGCCACATGGAATGCATTATGTATGAGGTACTCTCATGGGCCTTTGTTAAAGATGGTAAAATGATTTTATATTTCAAGAGGGGGCATAGAGGTAATGATGTTATTGTATATATAATTAGAATCTAGCTATTCATCAATTAGGTATTTATCCTTCTTAGACTTAGGATCTAGGCCAAAATGGTAATTATACCTCTCATACTCAGACTTTAGATGCTTACAAAATTGTTATGGCTATAGGTATGTACAAATAGTTACTTATATCCCATAATGGGGGAACATGATACATTGGTTTAATGTAGTAGGTATTTATTGAATTTCATGTATCCACACTTGGCCCAGAAGCAAGTTATATGATAAATCCAGATCTAACAGATGGTAAAGTGTGTTATAGCTCAAGGGTTAGATGATAACTGGTAAATAGATTATTCCTTGTGATTTTCATTTTTCATTATCATAGGCCTTGATGGTAATGGTCTTTAGTTGAAGGTTAACTATCTTGTATCCCATATGCTTAACTAACCATAGAGACACAATATTAAGGCTCGATCCATTATCTATGAGGACACATTTAAATTTTTTCCATATAATGAAAAATTTGATATACAAGGGGTTATTATGGAGAGGGCCTAGGGATGACATATCACTTTGGTCAAAGGTAAATTATTAGCCAGGAGCTAGGTGTCTGACCAAAGCTTGAAATTTATTTGGTGCAATATCATTTAATATTTGGGATTGGCTCAAGAGTTCTATAATGATATTTTAATGGATGGTAGATGTACACAACAAATATAAAATAAATATTTGTGTACATATTTTTTGTAGTTTCTCCATAATATCATACCTTTTCTCATTATCATTGGTCATTAGATTGCTCTTAGTTATTATAGTAGATTGAATGGGGTTATGGGCTTGGAAGGGTGACTTTAGTTTGTTGAGTTGCTATTGTGGAATCTAAATTATGTAAAAGACCATTATCATGAGAGTAAGAAGGAGAAATTCCTATGATGGTAATCCTTGATTACTATTATGTTTAGCTATGGTCATAGGTCAAAGGAGGATTACCAGCATAGGGACATTGATAAGCATCATTAGGAAATGATTTTGGTTAGTTGGTAGTTGGTCTAGGGTTGATCATAGTGGCAGCTATATGATAGCATGTAATAAAACTTACAAATTTATTGTAGTCATATGTAATGGCATGATAAGCTTATTAGTTAGATGGGTAATTTTAACCTTGGTTTTAACCATTGTGTTTTTTTATTTTCATTGTAACTACCATTTTTGTTGTTGTTGTGAATGTGGTATTTATGGTTGTTGATTTTTATTGGCAGCATTATGTTGTGGAAAAGGATATCGATAAATACCCAAGTTCTTGTTGGAAGAAGAAGCCTTTTTATCTAAATCAATCTCTCTATTTTATAATATGTTTTGAATGAGGTGACATAGTTACACATATCAACATATGGAATGACATTTTACTCAGTGATAGTCACATAATTAATGCTTTTGTACCAATTAGGGAAAGGAACACCTTTAGGGAATAACTTTGGCATGGGCCAACTAATCTTAATAGTAGTGACAAATTTTTAGAATACTGACTCAATTGGATTTCCAAGATCACTAAAAAATCTATCTTTAGGTATTCTTATTGAAGGATGTGTTTATAATAGAGGATATGGGAGTGATTTCATATGTAGAATTGGTTGCATTTGTGGAACTAGTTGAGATTGTGGATTTGGCTATCTATACATAGATGGTTACATATATTGAGCTAATTGGTTATATGGATTTGGTTGAGTAGATGGTGTTTGCACCATTTGGACATGACATTATATAGTAAATCCATTAACATAAAATTCTTGTTGCAGTTATAGAATTTGTGTTTATCAAAAGTATTATCATTAGATGGCATAAGAGCCTATGTCTAAATTAGGCTTTGGGTCTGGCTTTGGCTTTGATTTGGTTTTTGGCTCTAGTTTTGATTTTGAATCTAATTAGACAAGACAATTTCATTATCCCCTTATTGAAAAGGTCATTCTTAATTTGTATACTCTTTTCTAATGATCTCCTCAATTCTATGAGCACATTAAATCTCAAGGTGATAAGATATCTGACTATGCAAGTTCTTGGTAAATATAACTATTAACTATTTATCAAGTAAATTATACATGAAATGGTATGCAAGCACTCTCCACCCTTGCAAGTATCTTTCAAATATCTCACCAATACTTTGTCTAACCTAACCTAAATCAACCATAGCAACCTCATGTTTAAGATTATAATAATTTTTTTTTAAGAATTTGTCTAAAAGGTCATCAAAGTTAGATATATAATTCTTTGGAATTTTTAGAAGCCACTCCAAATCCTATCCAACTAAAATTATAAGGAAAATAAAAATGAAGTAGATATCACTATAGGCCACTAGATGGCATGCAACAAATAACTCCTTAAAATGATACCTAAGGTTACCTTTGCCCTTGTATTTATCAAAATGTGGTGGCTCATAACTTGGAGGGATTGGTATTTTAAGGTATTCCATGTTAAATGTATATGAACATACCTCATCTAGTTTAAATTTTTTATCTACTTCTAAGTCTAAATAGATGCAATGGTATCATTCATTTTTTATAGTTCTTAGGTTAGAAATCTAGATGTTACATTTTATTGTTGTTGTGGTTGGGTGGTTAAAGTTGGATTGTATTGATTAAGGTACAATGGAGGAGTGTGGTATTGTGTAATATTAGTTTGGTTTATTGACTAACAAAAAATATGTATCCTTTGGATAGGATTGTATTATTGATATGGTACATGTTGTTGGTAAATATTTTGGCTATATTTGGAAATATGACTTTGGTTTGGAGGGAATTATGGCTAGGAT
Organism: Torreya grandis; assembly: GCA_037957365.1. NCBI lineage: Eukaryota > Viridiplantae > Streptophyta > Pinopsida > Cupressales > Taxaceae > Torreya > Torreya grandis. The sequence goes on along the minus strand of JARHVA010004737.1, from coordinate 979,905 downwards.
AGAGGTATTTGTCTTTATGGAATATACTATGCATGATAGGTTTGAATAGGAACATGCTATGGACTAGTTGAACCCTATTGTATAAAAGGAACCCATTACTGAGTAAAGGTCTATTTATAAATGTGTTATCTATTAGGCCTTTGTTGAATGTGAGGCATTTATTGGCAAAAGGTAATGGTTGACTAGCAGGGTGATGTCCCTATTGCTAGGTTAACACTTGTTACCTATTTTGTATTTGTTGAATGTTTGGAACTTGTTATTGAACACACACCAATCATTTTTTACTAATAAAGGTACATTTTTGATTAAATAATGTTTGTAATGGATTAAACACTTGTTGTGGCAACACATTAGTTAGTATATACTATTGTGAAACATTAGTTACCACATGTTGGGGTGGAATAGTGTCAACCTATTAAGGTAAAGGATTGGTCACCCCATGTTGGCTTGGAATTTTGGTTTATATTTTATTACTTGTTACCTATGGTGTAGTTGAGGAAGTGACTAGTGGTTGAGTAGTCATGTGTTGCATCTATGAATGATATGTTCTTTCCCCCTATTATTGTGAACTACTTAAGGTGTTTATATGGGGTTTTATTTGAATTTATCTATTTTACATGTGACCTAACTTGGTGTAGATTTAGCTACACTTATGTGTTATTAGACATGTTTTATAAAGGGTCTTGTGTAGGAGTCAAAATTTCTTCCCTAATTACTAGGGTATTAAACATGTCCCTAACTTAGGTTCTTTACAACAATGGGTTCATGTTCATATTGGTAATAACCTAATGAATTAGTTGTACCCAAGTTGATGGAGTTAATTATTTGAGCGTTGTATTAGATATAGTCATGGCATTTAGATTCTTGGTTAAGTTAAAGTATGTTTAGAACACTTGTTCCATTTGTGCCATTTGGCCAAAAATTTGACCCTTTAATTTTACAATCATAATAAAATCTTGGTTATGTATTGGTATGATGGCTTGGTTATGGATAGATGATGCCTATTAAAATGGTCTAATGGTAGGAACATTACTAAGATCTGTAACTAATCTAGGTAAACTTTCATTTGGAAAGTTAGTTAGGAATTTAGCACCTACCTCTACTAGTCTAACAAGGATTTCATCTATGTTATCTAAGGAATGGAAATCAAATAAATAAATATTATAAGTGGTTTGAGTTGGAGTAGTCACATAGTATAACTATTATTGTTGGATATGTTCTATGTTAGATGGTATACTATCAAGGTATTGCATAGTTTGGTCTTTGTCTTTCTCTAGATAAGAAGGTGTATTATCAAGATAATGTGCTAATGGGTCTTGGACACAATTTTCATAGTGGGTATCATATGTGGGATATAGATATATCTCATATGATATATCATCTTCATAAGGATCTTGAACAAAAGGGTCATTTATGACAATGTTTTCATTCTCCAAATTATACATGGTTCTGCTACATGTATAACAAGGAATTATTAAAGCAATGGTAAGTGTCTCATGAAAATATTAGTATATTACTAAAAACATTTAAAAATTGGCCTAAAAGGTAAAATTGAAACAAATTCAGTCATGATCTAAAATTATCATGAAAAACACACTTATCTCTTAGAAAGAGGTCTAAAAGTGAAATGTGAATATGGTCTTGGAAAAGGTTTATACTAATAATAAAGAAAATTTGGAATGAAAACATGAAACCGGTCCTTGGAAAAGGCCTTGAACTATCTAAAGGTAAAATAAACTTAGTCTATGTCTAAGAATGAAACTATGCTAGGTTGTTGGCAAAATTCATAAAGCTAGTCTTGGAAATGAGCTTAATATAGGTATGAAAATTGAAATGAATTTAAATCTAAGGATATTAGTCTAAAACAAAGAGTGAACTTGGTTGAGGTATAATTATAAAATAATTCAAAAGTGAACTTGGTCTAAAATTAAATTACAATAAAAAAATGAAGGTCTGAAGTTGAAATGTCTCTAAATCAATTGGAAAGCCAACTCAAGTATCACAAACTAAGTTCAAAAAGTAAAACATTCAAGCCCAAGTGGTAATCAAGATTCAAATGTAAAATATTTTTACTTAGATCTATATTTGGAAGTAGGTTCCAAACTTGGTTTGAGAAGGTAAATTAACTCTTGGAAAAAGGGTCATATGTCTATGTGTATAGTGTAACCACACTAGATTTGAAATCAACTCCACACTTTTAGGATTTTTGAAACTTAGTTGAGAATAACTCCAACTTGTTTAGGAAAAAATGGCCAACATAAAAATACTATTTAGAAGTAAAGGGCACAAAATGTTTTGATCTCATTTTTGAATAAGGTAAATAGTTTGGAATAATTTTGGTAGTGTAACACTTCTTTATGAAAAGTGGTGTGTGTAACATGTGTTTATTTGACTTTCTAATTCATTTGATTTGGAAAAGTAATTTTAGACTCAAAAAATATAATAAAAAAATCAAATAATCAAGACCTAAGTGCATGATCATATTCTATAATTGACATGAGGTGTGCATAGTATCCACTAAAGCTTCAACAAATATACCAATTTTTAAAGGAATTAATTGTTAATCTAAAAATAAACAACACATGTAGGTATAGTTTTTTAGTCCCCCCTCTATATCTCAATAACTAATACATGTCAAGGAACATAGAGTGTCAAATCAACTCAGTATTTTGTAGGGTAATCTCAAATAAGTGAGGTCAATTAATCTAAATTTTTAACTTGGCTTATCTAGATGGTGCACAAGTGCCTAAAAACACTTGGGTACATAATTCACTTAAATTGGATCCAAGCCATATAGCTTGTTATAAAATGGTCCTTTCCTTTTCAAAATGAATCAAACCATGTATTGATTAGTGAAGTATGATGTATACATTGCTTAGCTCAGGGATCCATTGGACTTGTCAAGATAACTACCTAGCCACTATCTAATCAAATGACATGCCCAATTTATAACCCCAATAAGGAGTGGGGTTGGATCAATTCTAGGAGATAAAACCCTAGGTCAACACCCACCTAAATAATCTAGAAGAGGTGATGAAATCCCACTCATAAGCCAAAAAATAAAATAAAGGAAGAACTAGGTCATTTTTGAGTCACCCAAGTCCCTAGGAACAAGGAAATATCATACACAACATTTCTTTGGGTTTGACTCAACAAAAAAGTAAAACAATACTTTTTTGGTCACCTAAGTTCCATAAAGGGGACAAGGGGAGAGAATACGTACAAGTATTTACTAAAATGAAACTAAGAAATGAAATTAAGTCCTTTGAAAAATAAGAACAAAGAACAAAGTGCTCTTAAGAGCTCTAAGTCTAATGTGATTATTCTTTGTAAATCATGATTAATATATGATTGAAGCTTGGCCTTTGTTGAAGCTTTAAAAGTTATTTGTAAGGATTTAAAGTGCCAAAATAAATATGAAGTGGCCTTGTTAATGCTAAAAATTCTTCTCTTTTACTTAATTCTTTACAAAAAGTGTTAGAGGATTGATTTGTTTTTGATTAATTAATGAAAACAACCTATAAATCAATAAATTAGCTCCAAAAATCATAAAAATATGATCTCTATAATGATTGCATAGTTACATAATTAGTGTAAATAGTGAAATTATTAAAGAAAATAAAAAAGATAGAAAAACAAAAAACACAAAATGCTTATGAGAACAATTTTTCAGTTACATGATAATTTCACAACTCACCTCTATAATTTTTTTGCTCTATTGGTTGATTTCATAGTTCTTCAATAATTTCACAATTGTGAATTCATCAATTTCATAGTTAGGTCTAATGATTTCACACTTCTCTCACACAATTTCATAGTTAATGTAAAGGATTTTGTAGTTTCTAGAAACCTAAAAAAACATAAAAATAACCCAAAATGATTTCTTAGTTTTGACTACGATTTCACAATTAATTGTTCCAAATTTGTAAATATGTAAATAAGTTAGAAAAATAGTGAAAAATTTAGGATGACTTCACAGTTCACCCTCATGAATTTGAAATATAGTGTTTCAAATTTGTAATTCTGTAGGTCTATTCTAAAATGAAGGTGATTTTGTGATTTTATAGGATGATTTCATAGTTTCCTATGATGTTTTCATTTTTTTTGGCTTTGAATCCATAGTTTTATAGTAGACAAATTCATAGTTTCGTAAACAAAGACAAAACATGACAAATTTAGAAAAAAAAGAAAGAATAAGGTCATTAATTAATTTTTCTTGGCTCTTAAGAGGTATAAAAATACACCTATGATGTATGTGAGGTGTGTGGTCCCATTAGGCATGCCATTATGTATGCAATAGGAATCCAAGGAAAAATTGCATTAGTCACTTGTTAGTAGAATAAACATAAAAAAAAAGATTAATACAAAGTATTCCCAAGCCTAGATACTTGGGGCAACAATATAAAAAACAAAATATAAGGAAACAAGAAGATAAAATGAAACTTTTATCTTTCTTGACAATCTAGAATGCTTGTTGGCATGAACATTGGCTTGTGCTCAGTTTATGTCTAATAGAATCTTAGTCGATGATCTTGATTTATGGGCAAGACCTCCCCTTTGTCCACTTTGGTTTTGGTCTTAGAATGTATTGGAAATGAATCTATCTCTTCAAAAATTTGGTGTTATAAGTTTCACTTAAAGATATTTTTGAAGGTATTCCTACATAATAACATTACACAAGAAAGCTTAATGGAAATGAGTGTGAGACCTTTTATTTATAGGTTTCAAACTAATCCCAACCCATGTGTGATTAGGGTTAGGCTAACCTTGGGTTAGGATTTGGAGTCCAAATTCAATAAATAATGTCTATAATTATGAATTTATGGAGGTATGGCTCAAAAAATATCATTTTTAAGGCATTTATGTTGATATTTTGTAATTCTTGACTTTAAGGATGATGACATCATCATGACCTCATTTTCATTTAATATTTGTTGAATTTTTATTTTTTGAAATTATAATTTCACTAATTCAACATGAGTTATTCAATTTTATTTACTTGGTTAAATTAATCTTGCTTAGGTTTTTTTTCATTTCAAGAATTTGGATTAAGTACCTTGCTGAATTGATAAAAAATTCTAGTTTGCTTGGTCATAATTTGACTGGGGATGAATTTATGAGAGATTATCAATATGTATAGGGTAATACCCAAAATAGGCATTATTTTACATAATTATAGGAAATTACATCCAATGTGTAGATGAATTTGGGATGTTTCATTGATTTTTAGGCTTAATTTGCATAGTTTGGTATAAACTAGTCTGAAATCTATTTAGACATAGAAGTGGTTGGAAATGGGTATATAAAAATACAAGGGCCATGGATTGGAAGATAAAGACCACAACCCATACATAAGTAATCCATCACTGATCTTGTAACCTCAAGATGATAAGGTGAGAACCACACAATGGATTTTCATCTTATCATCATTGAATCTCAATGTACATTACCTAAAAATCATGAATAAAATGTTTTAGACTATCTTATATTTTCATGTTTTATACACATTTAAAATTAATTGAAAAATAATTAAAAATATTAAAAAAATTTAAATTTTAAAATGTGCATAAACCAACATCATGCCTCATTAAATCAATGATAAATTTAAACTATCATAAATTACATGAACTAACATCAATCCAACTAAAATATGAATAGTGTATATGTGTGTATGAATCAAAATCATGCCAAATTAAATTTATCCATATAAAAATGGAGTAAATTTTCCATACACAATCCCCCAAATGTATTTGAATGCATATCAATCTAAATTTGTGAGTCAGTAAGTGTAGAATAGAGTACATATACCTTACATATGTTGTCAAAATTTATAAATATCTATCCCAATATGATATATAAACTCTAGAAGATGATTTTTATAGATAAATATATTCATGTATGTTTTATTATTTATGACAAAGCCCACTAATATGGCCCACTTTTGAGGTGAGGGTTAAATCTTTTAAGTTATTCATGTAAAAATAAAAGTATTGTATCATGTCAACATATGGAGAGTATATTATCATATTTATGTTTATACCATCAAGGCATGTATGAAACATATTAATGGAAAGACATGGAAATGGTAAGTCAAGATAGATGTATCTATGAATCATGTAGTAGTAATCGTCACTAAATAAGACTATGCATTAAGGAAGTACATGATATAAATCATGACACAACATACAAATGGATTATGCATGATATGGATCATGACACTTGAAAACATTCAAATAACACAAGATCCAAAATATCAACATGAAATTTCACACAATAGTATAAAATGTGACACATAAGGCCAAGGGGATACAAACAAGGAACATAAATATGCCACTGAAAAACAAGGCCAAGGAGCCACAAATAAGGGTCCCAAATTCCATAATAAGAAAGAATAAGGATCAAAAAACAAGGGCCAAAAATGCCACAACAAGAAAGGATAAGGAATCAAAAAAATTCCAAGGGGGCACACATAATATAAAAGTATAAAAAACCTATCATGTAAAGTAACAACATTGATGAAGCATAGAAAAAGTGAAAACTAGTCCATACTATCCATGTATGTTAGTATCATAACATAGTAAATATCATATCCATGTATCTCTATGTAAGAAATGAGTAGATAGAAAGGCATGTGTAATAAATGTACGTAGGTCAAAATGATAAAAGGCCATAGAAATATATAACCTGGGATAATGTAACCTATATAAGTAGATGCCCCCAACATTGGCATGGTGCCCTTGACCTAAAATAAAATATCTTCAGACTTGGCCTATGACTATTAAAATAAACTAGAAATTGAATTGGAAATATTGGTGCCCTTTTACTTAATAATAATAGAATTTCAATGTGATTTATAGATGTATTTTGAAGGACATTGATGTCCTTATATAGAGGAATATTTTTAGTCACCAACCTTACCAAAAGCATGGGAGGATTAATATAAAATGTCTATAATTTAAAATGTTACTCTTGGAGCACAGTGGAAAAAGGCCACAATAGTGGACAACGCTAGGCTAGGGCCCTATCTTCCTAATGTAGTATTATCCCAGAAGGATATATACCATGGGGATTTGGCTAAAAATAACCTGTAAGCATAATAGGGATTCTTGAATGATGTTTTCAGTGTTTTTCAAGGTAATGAGTGGAATAATGAAGAATCTCATAGATATTTCAAGTTAACATATTGATGAATATTCCAAGAAATATAAGGATGTCAAGATTAAGCAATTTCAAGAAATTAATGGTTAAATTTAAGTGATTAAAATGCAATCTAGTAATTCATGTCATGCTCAAGTTTTAATTTATAATTTTTTGAGTTTTTAAATATATTTTTTAACTTATTGATTTTTTTTATATTAATAATTTATTTGAATGTGTAAAGGTGATGACAAATTATTACTTCAATGGGATAGTCATGGGATGTGCCTACATAATATGGTGTAAGGGTTATATTTCAAGAATAAAAGGTGTTGTACCCAAAAATTTCAAAAATTTGGTTCCAACTAAAATAAATTATAAGTTTAGCACTAGATAAACTAGGCCTCATGGGTGTACCAAGTCTTCTACATGTTTCACTTGAAATTTAATTTTGGATAAAAGATAGAAATCAAGTACCATTCGCACCTTAAATGCACAATTAGGGGAAAATACTCTATTTTGGTATATATTTCACAACCAACCTATTTTTAGTTTTCATTTGATGTGTTATAAATATATTATCCTAATGATAATCCTTAATTCATAAATAAGAGTCCAAAAGTGCATGTAATTTTCAAATCAAATATACAAAAATTTAGAGACAAGGGTAAAAGGTGAATCAGGTGTTAACTCTCTATTTTAGCATATCTTTCACACATATAATTCATTTTCGCTATTGTTTGATGCATTAGATAGATATTTTCTTATGGATCATAATATATTTAGACACCAGAGAGTTGGCCTTCATATATTTTTCATATCAAAGATTCAAAATTTTAGATCTATTAGGGATAAATGGCCAATCATGTGAAAATTCTCAATGTTAGCATACATTTCATATCCAATATATATTTTGATTATCATTTAATGCATTGGAAATATAATATCTATGGGATCATCTTTTCTTTAAACAATAAAGTCTCAAAGTGTATATTCTTTTCATACAATAGATTTGAAACTTTGGAGCCAACAAGAATGAAGGACCAATCAAGTAAAAATTATATATTTTGACATAAATTTCATGTCAGGTCTATATTTTAGTTCTTATTTGATGTGTTGGATATATTATTTAGGGTATCATATTTTATTCAAACATCATAATCCTGAAGTGTATATATTTTTCATGCCAAAGATTCAAAACCTTAGGGCCAATAAGGATGAAGGGCCAATCAAATAAAAATTATACATTTTGACACGAAATTCACATATAGTATCCTTTTAGGTTATATTTTGATCTTTGTATAGATATTATCTATAATATCATCTTTTCTTTATACATCAAAGGCCCAACCTTCATATTTTTCATACCAGAGATCCATAACTTTAGAGACAACAGGGACAAATGGCCAATCAAGTGTCAATGATATATTTTTACATATATTTCACATCTAGAGTCTATTTTAGGACTCATTTTATTCATTGTAAATATATTAACCTAATAATCATCTTTACTTCAGACATCAAGGTCCCAAACATCATAATTTTTACACAAAATTATATCAGAGATCCATGACTCTCTAAGACAAAGACCCAAGACTTACAACACCATCTAGAAGGACCTCATGTCTAAAAAAAAATGTTCACACAAACCAAGGACATTTAAATGGAACTAATGTAAATTATTGAAGCATGTGAATTCCAAGACCATCTGGATAGACCTCATGGATGCACCATAAGCACAAAAGAAAAATTTAGCATCTTATTTTATCCATAATGTTTACATCTGGACTCCATTTCAGATCTCGTTTGAATCATTGGAAAGGTATTTAAAATATATATCCAATGATGTAAAATATTTTATATTTTGATGAAAATTTTGGTATAAATATATAAAGGTAAGAATGTTGTCTACATAATACATCATGAGTGTGTTATGTGCTAATTCTTCAACATATCTTTCACATCCAATTTTTTTTTTGGCTCCCATTTAAAGTATTGGTAGGGTATTGAGACAATAAATATAATGAATTCAATAATTTCATCCTCAAGAATTTTTTTATAGATATAATTATTATATTCCTCTTTGAAAAACCTATTTTCATATGTTAGGGTGTGACACATACTATTTATATACTCTATTATCCAATGGACAAGGCTCGGTGGTCCTGCTTGGTGATGCAGGGCAATCTTGGAATGATCATAAGAAGTCTAGAATATGTATTAAGAAGGAGAAAATAAGAATTTGAGTTTAAACTTGTTTTCCTTCCAAAAGAAAAATTTAAATTTCTATAATGTCTTAGTGGGTCTAGGTCAGTGGAAAGAGGTGTAATTAATAATTAAACATTTTAATAGACCTTTTATGGTATCATAATGGTCTTATATTCAAAATAAATGCATTTGTCATGTAAATGTGAGGTGGCAGTCCACCACCCCACATTGGAATAGGAGGTTATTTGTAGAATCTTGTTCAAGAATTAGTTATGAGTCTTATTTTAGGAGTTTTAAACCATAGTATGTAATATATATTTAATGTAGTCAATTTTAGAAAGTAATCCTCTCATCCTACTCAAGGATGATAGAGAATGAATACTAAAAATAAAATTTGTTGAAGGAAAAGAATGTTAGGTGATACAAGAATTCTTACTGTAAATGAATCTATCTTCTGGAGCAAAGTATGACTTGTGCTTGAAATATCATAATGGCAAGTAACTTGTTTGAAGATTGATTTCTTGTTCATGATCAAGTATAGATTATGTATTGATACAATAAATTTAAGAGTGAATTGGAAGTAGTCATTATTTTTGTGGAAACAATCTAATTTACCCATAGGGTATGCAGTTATATGGTTTTATGCAAGAGACCATCTGAGCATTTGATAATTTTGTATATATTTATATGGAATTTTAAAGAAATAACATGTAATTAAGGGATAATAAAATTATTTTTATGATGAACAGTGGATAAAAATAAGAGAATATTCCCATGGTCACCATCTTTATTCTTTGAGAACACACAATCTATAAACCCTAACATTCTATGCTTGTGCTTTTCCTATTGTATCTTGTTTGAGTACCAAAGTGTTTGAGAAAGGGTTTAAAATTATAATAGAGGATATATTAAAAATATTTGAAATGAATTAGATAATATATATTTTTAAATGGAGTTTCAGTATAAACACTATTTTCCATACATGCATTATGTGTTATGACTGTGTGTGCAGTTCAAGATAGGAAATGGTGTATTGTCTTCTTACATGGTATTTTTTTGGATGAAAATAATATGAGAATGAAATTGGAATGGAAATTTTAGATAAATATCAATCTATTATAATTCAAATATTCCATTGATGTTAAAAGAGTAAACCAAACCCTGTTACCCCTATTTGCATGATGTTTCTTATTTGACTCAGTCCATCTTGATAATAATATTGGTCCTTGAGATAATGTAAATTCATATATTTTTCATGAGAAGTTTTTTTAAGGTGTAAATAAACTTTTCCAAACCCATTTATGAATATATATTGCCTTTGAATTGAATTGGTCTTAATAAACCCTATCACAGTCCCTATTGACACATAGTTTGAATGAGATTTCATGTATACACGCGATCAAAGGGTTAAGGGATAATTATTATTGATGGTATAAGTTACCTAGTGTATAGAAAGACCTAAATATCTAGTTTTGGATCTTTAAAACCTCTCTATATAGACACAGTAGAAATCAGTCTGCACTCGACTATGATTGAGATAGTAAAACCCTATTTTAGGGTTTGGAGCTTCAAATTGAGATTATAAATGTTCTAATTAGTCAAATCCATTTAAATTTGGTGAATAGATAGGGATGATAATGGAGTATAATATTTTTAAGGTTTTAGATTTTTTGGGGTATGAATTCATACTTTTCTAGATAACTGAGTGTAACAGGGTCCTAAATAACCTAAAAGGACTAAACAATAGCTTTAAAACATCTTAAAAATAAACCAAATAGAGTGAAGGAGACCCAAAGATTTAGGAAGGGGTAAAGGAAGAAAGAGGGTACTAAAAAATATTATGGTTCTTCACTTGGTATCAGTACAACACCATACACAAAGAAATTCAATGGAAAAAGGCTACAAGGATTAGTGATAAGGTAGATCATAGAGGTAGGTGTATCTTAATGCATTGTAAAGGATGAATATAGTGTTTGAAAAACATAACTACTAAATTATGGGTACTAAGATTTTTAATGAGCATTCTTACTAAATCAATGATCTTATATTAATTAGAAAACTCAAGGAACTATTAAAGGTATGTTGTAGAAGGAATAGTGACACATGTTAATGTGAATTCTTGTCATTAATCTATTATTTGAGTGTAGTGAGATATTTTATAATAATGAGATTGTTTATTTTATGTGTTTTAAATATTTATGATCAAATATTTGAGTTTTTGGGCCATTTGTACTAAACAAACCTAATATTGGTCATGAAAGATTGGCAAAATTGTAAGCTAAGTGTAAACAGAAGTTGAAGTTGATAAAAGATCTACATAATTTGGTATCAGAGCAATCTAGATGCTCTGGGGAAGGCAAATACATGTATATACATTTTGATTATATTTCATGTTGCATGATTAACCATGAAGTTACATGTAAGCAAATAAGGAGTCTTGTTGAAAGACATAGTAAAAAGGTAGTTTGAGAAGGTATGATACACTTTGCAGTTGATTTATTGATTTATATGTATGAATAATTGCAAAAAATAAATTCTTTTGGTTGAATCCCTAAATAAAGAGGAACGAAGCTCATAAATAGAGATCAAGGAAGTGGAATAGTCCAAGTGTGAAGGATAAGAAAGTGCAAGGCCCAAGTGTTGTCAAAAATAGAAGGTTCTAAGTGTGAACCAAAGGGAATGGTCTAATTGAGACCAAGATAAGGAGAATAATGTACCCAAGTAAGGTACTAAAGGATATGATTTGAGAATAGGTAGAGAGGAAAATGAAAAATAGGGTAAATCATGAAAGCCACAAGGAAAACATGGTGCATGAAGACACCAAGGAAAAGATTAAGATGGATAGAGAAATGGAAGAGATGAGGCAGAAAATGAATGAGATGACAATAAAGATTGAGAATATGAAAGAGTTATTGAACCCAAATCCTATATGGGTCATGAAAAGGAAGCCAATAAAATGGTGAATCAAGTAAATAGTGTAAAAGAGAAGAAGACAAAAGAGGAAGAATAAAGAGGCAATCAAGCATCATGCCTTGAAATCTAATATTTCTTTGTTATGTGTGCATGTAGGTTTAAGAGATGAAGAAAAGGAAGAGATAGTTGAGCCCATTAATAGGCTCATGGAATAAAAGGAAGAGGCATATGACCAAGTGGTGATCAAAATAGGTCAAGATGAAGAAAAAACTCCATGTGGAATCATGTTGATGGAACAAGAACAAATAGGTCAACCATGTTGGAGGCAAGATGGAATGAACAAGGAAGATATCCTCACTCAAGAGGATGCAAGAGAAGACAAAGAAGCAATGGGACAACAACATAAAGATAGGTATGATGTATATTCAAGCTTGTATGAATCTTTAAAGCAAGAGTATGGATTTGATCCTCATCAACTGTATAGGGAAATGGCTAAAGAGGTTACCAAGGAAAATATAATGTGGAATGTACTAGTATTGTCCAAAATAAAATCATTAATGAAGTTAAGGAAGAATCAAGCATATTAAGGTACTCCTAAAGATGAAGTTATAGCTATTGAATTTGAAGTACAAGTGGAAGATGAAGGAGGAATCTATGTAAGGAGAGAAGCAAAATGCATTGATAGTTGATGCAAATAGGAAGAGTTAAGAAAACAAAACACATGAAGTTCCTTGGAAGCAAGAGAAACAAGAAATAAAAGAGGGAAGATGGATAATACCTCAAAGGCATGATAAATAACAAGTTTTATTTAATGAGTTATTATATTTTATTAGTGTGGCATGGAGGAAGATGGTAAGAGGCAAGACAAAGTACAAGTGTGGCAGTTAAGAGAACACACATGTGTATGAGTGTTTTAAGGAAGAAGAAGAACATGGATGGAAATATTTTTATCCCCTTGGGATTATGATTCAAGGGAATCTTGGAATTATTATACAAAGTCTAGAAGATTAATTAAGAAGGAACAAATTTAAATTGGAGTTTAAACTTGTTTTCCCTCTAAAAGAGAAATTTTAATTTTAATAATGTCTTCGTTGGTCTAGGTGAGTGAAAATAGGTTTAATTGATAATTAAATGTTTTAATAGACATTTTATGGTCTCATAATGGTATTATATTATTAATAAATGATTTTTTCATGTAAAAATGAGGTGACAGTCCACCACCCCACATAATAATAGGAGGTTACTTGTAGAATCTTGTTCAAGAATTAGTTATGATTCTTGTTTTAGGAGTTTTAGACCATAGTAGGTAATATATATTTAATATAGTTATATTTAGAAATAAATCCTCTCATCATAATCAAGGATGATTGCGAATGAAGACTAAAAATAAAATTTGTTGAAGAAAAAGAATGTTGTGTGATACAAGAATTTTGACTATAAATGAATATGTCTTCTAAAGAAAAGTATGACTTGTGCTTAAAAGACCATAATCATGAGTAATTTTTTTAATATTGATAATATTTTTCATTATCAGGTATATTCTACGTATTGATAAAAGGAATTTAAGAGGGAATTGGAAGTGGTCATTATTTTTGTGGAAACAATCTAATCTGCCCACATGGTATGTAGCTATATGATTTTATGCAAGAAACCACCTAAGTTTTAGATCATTTTGTATATATTTTTATGGAATATTAAATAATGAACATGTAAATAAAGGATAATAAAAATATTTTTGTGATGAACATTGGATAAAAATAAGAGAATATTCCCATGGTCATAGTCTTTATTCTTTGAGAACACACATTCTATAAACCTTGGGATTCTATGCTTGTGCTTTTAGTATTGCATCTTGTTTGAGTACAAAATTGTTTGAGAAAGGGTTTAAAATGATCATATAGGAGAGATTCCAAATATTTTAATGGAATTATATATTAAATATTATTGAATGGAGCTTTAATATAAACCCTATTTTGCATACATGTATTATGTGTGATGATTGTATGTGCAGTCCAAGATAGGAAATGGTGTATTATCTTCTTGCATATTAGTTTTTTAGATGAAAATGTAGAGATATATAAAAATATTATAAGTCAAATATTCCATTGATGTTTAATGAGGAAACAAAACCCTATTACCCCTATTTGCATGATGTTTCTTGTTTGACTCAGTCCATCTTGATGATAATGTTGGTCCTTGAGACAAGTTGAATTCATGTATTTATCATGAGAAGTGTTTTTAAGGTGTAAATAAACTTTTACAAACCCATTTATGAATATATATTACCTTTGAATTGAAATGGTCTTAACAAACCCTAGCATAATTCCTATTGGTAGATAGTTTGACTGAGATTTCATGTATGTAAGTGATCAAAGGGTTAAGGGATGATTTTTTTGATGGGAGAAGTTACCTAGTGTCTAGATAGACCTAAATATTTGAACTTCTGAGTCAACATGGATGGAGGGCCAATCAAGTGAAAATTATCTATTTTAACATAAATTTCACATATGGTATCTAAAATAATATTTTGGTTCTTTTTCACAGATTTCATGTATGTAAGTGATCAAAGGGTTAAGGGATGATTTTTTTGATGGGAGAAGTTACTTAGTGTCTAGATAGACCTAAATAAGCTAAGAGAAGTTGAAGTTGATAAAATCTCTGCATCACTTGGTGATTTTTTTGAGTTACTATGGAAAAATAAATTTAAAATAAAATTATAAGCTAAGAGAAGTTGAAGTTGATAAAAGCTCTGCATCACTTGGTGATTTTTTTGAGTTACTATGGAAAAATAAATTTAAAATAAAATATGATAGAAATGAGAATACGAAAGGTCAACATGATAATATAAAAGGTTAAAGTGAGAATACAAAAGGTCTTTTCATCCTCATATGTGTTATAAATAGGTTAAATGACAATTGTAGCGTGGGTATTCTATCTTTCAAGTTCTTGGGGAATATTGTTTTTTCACAGATTTCATGTATGTAAGTGATCAAAGGGTTAAGGGATGATTTTTTTGATGGGAGAAGTTACCTAGTGTCTAGATAGACCTAAATAAATATTTTTGGGTATTTCAAACCTTTGAAGATATACACAATATAAATTAGTAGAACTTAGCTGTGTTTGAGATAATAAAACCGTATTCTAGGGTTTGGAGCTTCAAATTGAGATTATAGATTTTTGAACTAATCAAATCCCTTGATATTTGGTGAAAAAATAAGGATGATGATGGACTAAAATATTTTAAGGTTTTATATTGTTTTTGGTATGTATTCATAATATTATAGATAATTGAATGTAATAGGGTCCTAAATGACCTAAAAGGCCTAAATAGTAGCCTTAAAGCATCTAAAAAATAAACCAAATAGAGTGAAGGAGACCTAAAACTTTAGGAAAGGATGAAGAAATAAAGAGGGTACTAAAATAATATTTTGGTTCTTTTTTAGGATTTGATTTTTTGGGCCATTTGTACCAAATGGACCTAATGTTAGTCATGAAATATTAGCAAAATTATAAGCCAAGTGTAAAGAGAAGTTGAAGTTGATAAAAGCTCTGCATTACTTGGTGATTTTTTTGAGTTACTATGGAAGAAATAAATTTAAAATAAAATATGATAGAAATGAGAATACGAAAGGTCAACATGATAATATAAAAGGTTAGTGTGAGAATACAAAAGGTATTTTCATCCTCATATGTGTTATAAATAGGTTAAATGACAATTGTAGCATGGGTATTCTATCTTTCAAGTTCTTGGGGAATATTGTTTTTTCACTAGATTTCATGTATGTAAGTGATCAAAGGGTTAAGGGATGATTTTTTTGATGGGAGAAGTTACCTAGTGTCTAGATAGACCTAAATAAATATTTTTGGGTATTTCAAACCTTTGAAGATATACATAATATAAATTAGTAGAACTTAGCTGTGTTTGAGATAATAAAACCGTATTCTAGGGTTTGGAGCTTCAAATTGAGATTATAGATTTTTGAACTAATCAAATCCCTTGATATTTGGTGAAAAAATAAGGATGATGATGGACTAAAATATTTTAAGGTTTTATCTTATTTTTGGTATGTATTCATAATATTATAGATAATTGAATGTAATAGGGTCCTAAATGACCTAAAAGGCCTAAACAGTAGCCTTAAAGCATCTAAAAAATAAACCAAATAGAGTGAAGGAGACCTAAAACTTTAGGAAAGGGTGAAGAAATAAAGAGGGTACTAAAATAATATTTTGGTTCTTTTTTAGGATTTGATTTTTTGGGCCATTTGTACCAAATGGACCTAATGTTAGTCATGAAATATTGGCAAAATTATAAGCTAAGTGTAAAGAGAAGTTGAAGTTGATAAAAGCTCTGCATCACTTGGTGATTTTTTTGAGTTACTATGGAAAAATAAATTTAAAATAAAATATGATAAAAATGAGAATATGAAAGGTCAACGTGATAATATAAAAGGTTAAAGTGAGAATACAAAAGGTCTTTTCATCCTCATATGTGTTATAAATAGGTTAAATGACAATTGTAGCATGGGTATTATATCTTTCAAGTTCTTGGGGAAGAACTAGCTTCAACTTTGTGTGTGAGATATGTAATTTTATATATTTGAGAAATGGAATGCAAAAAGTATGGGATATCAATAGTTGGTTTCATGGTTTTTGATGCTATTATTTTGTGAATTATGTAATTCTATTCATAGATAGAGAATCCAATAAAATTTTAAAATTTTCTTGGTTGTATAAAACTCATGGTGTTTCCAAAATTTGTGTTGAAAATATTATGTATGGGTTTTGAACCAAATGTACCCAATCTATGTTTTGAGGAGACATTGTGCTTCTAATAGAGTCTTTCATGTTCATTACATCTACTATTTATAGTTCCATTTTGTGTGAGAGGAATAATTTCTAAAATTTTCAATCAAACATGATTTATTTTGATGCTTCTCTGCCTTCATTTCAATGTGGGTTTATCACCTCCATCCACCTCCATTCTTCTCATCTTCAACCTTTTCAAAAAAAATCTCATTTTTTGATTTCCAGTTAAAATTAAAGAAATGCCCCCAAAAATACACATACCTTAGGAGTTTCCCCTATCAAACATAAAGGAAATTCACCATCTCAATGGTGATTTCTCTAATTTTTAGCAATTTTATGTCACTTCTCATTGGTTGAGTCATAAAACCAAGAAATACATCTAAATAGTTTTTGGTGATTCCATTGGGGATCAAAAGGTATCTTTGATCTCTATAATTTAAACAGAATCTTCCCATTGAAAAATAAATTGGAAAATCTATCGAAATGATACATACAATGATGAAACACAACCCATTCTTCTTATTTTTTGAATTTTTCTATCACTACCCATGGTTTGATTTATTGTTGCAAGAATGAAAAAATTCAAGCTAGAATCAAAATATGTATACCTTAGAAATATTTGGTGGCAAAAGAATAAATAAAGAAAAAAATTATATTGAAAGATCACAAATTAAGGTTTGATTAGATTTTTTCAAATGATTATGTAGTGATAAATGTTTTCCTCCTCTATCAGTCTTCAAAGAAAATCCAATTCATGATATTATGGATGATCCAAAAAGAGTAAAATTATTAAGAGATGGCTACGGAGATGTAAAAATAAAGCAAAGATAAGTTTTTCCAATTTCAAAATTAACCCATAGTGGATAAAATACAAAAGGAGCAAGTTCTTGGTGTCAGATATGAAATTGATGGTTTGAATTCCACTATGGTGAACACCCAAATAGAGGAATTAAATTATTTAATTTGATGTTATAAATAAAATATTTAAAAATTAGTCTAAGATAAAAATTCATGGTAGGATATAATTATAATTCAAATACAGCCTAATTTCAAGTAAATGAGATAAGTCATGAAAATAACAAATAATATGTGATGATGTTGAGCATGAACATAAATAATATTTTGAATAAGATACAAGAAATAATTAGTAATAAGTTTCTAATCATATTGAGCACCATGAGGCTCTGGTCTCAAGCTCACATTTGGAGATGCCTAAAGGTAATCTAGTTCATCCTTTCATGGATAAAGAACTATAGAGCAACCACACAGCAAAGACTTAGAAGGTATGATTTATGTTTTTAGTATTGTAAACATTAAATTGAGACATATTCCTTTTATTCATGTGTAAAGTATGCATGTTAAAGTTTTTTATTCCATATTTATCTTCCCATCTAAACCAAATGTTTATCCCATAGATACAATTAAGATCATGTTATTGTGTTTTTTTCATTATCTATTCAAAACTTGTTTTGTAAGATCTCACATTTTCCCCATCCCATGAATGGTCATGTTTAGTCAAGTTGTATCACCTTCTCCCTTGTAAAAAGTTTCCTTATGTTCATAATTTTGGCTTGTGTTTTTTCCTTCTTTACATAATTTTGGCTTATAACCAAACACTAAAGACATAACTAAAGTCAACTATAATTTTGGCTTGTGTAACCTCTCCCACCTCCTAAATATGAAGGTAATCCATATCTATAGTTTTATATATTTTTATTTATTTTGACATATAAATTTTGTGTGTGTGTGTGTGTTTTTTTCAATAAACATAGCTTGTGCATTATGGTGTTTCCCATTGCCTATGTTGGGGATAATTGTAAAACATAAACCATTTATAGGACACTTTAATATCTACCAAGATATGTTCTAGGTAACATTGATTTAAAATTTATTAAAATAGATAAACTTATGGTTTTAAAACAAAGGATTTTTTTCCTTATACATCCTTACAATTAAATATAAAATTCCCATAATTTCAACTTAGACAAATAGGTGGAGTTTTGAATATTTTGATCTAGCCGAATATCATGAGTTCATTCCCATACAATGTGGATAGGTACATTGGCTTCCAATTGGATGGATAGGGATATACATGTGAACAACATACTATTCACAATGTGAATAAGGAACTAGTCACCAAAGTGTATGCATGATTTCTGTAAAGAATGTAGTTTTGTAGTTAGAGCCATTATTGTACCCAAAATTTGAAATCATGAAATTTTTAAAATTTTGGTTCCCACTTGAATAAAGCAATATTTTTTCACTAGATCAATTGGGCCTCATAGGTGTACTAGGTATTTTGCATATTTCATTTGAAAAAATCTCATTTTGGTAAAATAAAAGAAATCAAGTACCATTCACACCTTAAGTGTGTAATTAGATGTAATTTCTCTATTTTGGCATAAATTTCACATATTGATTTTGTTTTTTTTCTATTTTGATGATTTAAAAATATATTACCCTAAAAATCATCTTTAATTTAGACATTAGATTCCCAAGTGCACGTAATTTTCACACCATAGATCTATAACTTTAGAGCTAGTAGGGACAAAGGACCAATCAAGTGTTAATTCTCCATTTTGGCATATCATTCACAACTAGACTTCATTTTGGTTATTATTTGATGAATTGGATATATATATTCTAGTGGATCATCTTTTATACAAACATTAGAGGCCCAACCTTCATATATTTTTCATTTCAGAGATCCAAAACTTTAGATCCAATAGGACAAAGGGCCAATTGGGTCCAAATTATCTATTTTGTCATAAATTTCACACTAGTCTCTATTTAATTTCTATTTGGATGCATTGAATATATATTTTCTAGTGTATCATATTTTATTCAAACATCATAATCCTAAATTGTAAATATTTTTCACACAAATAATCTAGAATTTTAGATTTAATAAAGATGAAGGGCCAATCAAGTGCAAATTCTCAATTACAACATAAGTTCACATCGTCACTCCATTTTGGTTCTAGTTTTATGATTTTGATAGATATTTTATATGGTATCATCTTTTATTGATACATAAGAGTCCCAAAGTGTATATACTATTCACATCAGAGATCTAGAACTTCTGAGTCAACATGGATGGAGGGCCAATCAAGTGAAAATTATCTACTTTAACATAAATTTCACATATGGTATCTATTTTTTTGCTATTTTTATGTGTTAGATAAATATTCCCTATTGGATCATATTTTTTTCATACATTAGAGGCCCAACTTTCATATATTTTTCATACCAAAGATTTGTAACCTTAGAGTCAGTAATGATGAAGGGATAATCAGGTGTTAATTTTCTATTTGACCATATATTTAAAATATGAAATATATTTTTGGTCTTTTTTGATTATTTGAAAATAAATTATCCTAAGGATCATCTTTTATTTATACATTAGGAGCCCAAACTTCATAAGTTTTTTCAAAAAAATGAATTGGATATGCAAGACTCTTATGATGAAGATACAAAACTTACAAGGCCATCTATATGAACCTCAAGATTCACTAGATGTGTGCACATTCCAAGGCCATTCAAATGGACCTCATGGATGTGCTTAGTGCATAAAGGAAAAATTCAACACTTGTTTTGGCCATAACTTTTACGTTTGAACTCTATTTTTGATATTGTTTAAAGCATTGAAAAGGTATTGAAATTATATATATATATATATATATATATATATATATATATATATATATAAATGTAAAATATTATATATTTAAATTAAAATTTTGGTTGAAAAATAAATAAGGATAAATGTTATCCTAATGGTACATCAAGAGCATGCTAGACACTAATTCTTCATTTGGCCATATCTTTCACATCTAGAATCCATTCTAGCTCCTATTCAAAGTGTTGGAAGGGTATTTAAACAATACATCCAATGATGTAAATAATTTTGTCCTCATTTATTTTTTATTAATATAATTATTATATCCCCCTTTACAAAAATTGGTTGCATATGTTAGGGTGTGGTACATACTATTTCTAGACTCAATCGCTAAATGGACAAGGCTTGGTGGGCCTTATTGGCGATTTGTTTGACCCACTATTGAAAAATAAAATAAAAATATAATAAGACAAAAATGAGAATACAAAAGGTCAAATCAAGAATATAAAATGTCAAACTGAGAACGCATAAAGTCATTTCATCCTCCTATGTGTTATAAATAGAATAAATGACAATTCTAACATGGGTTTTCTTTCTTTCAAGTTCTTGGGGAAGAGATAACTAAAAATTTGTGTGTGAGATATGTAATTTTATATATTTGATAAATGGAAACAAGTAACTAGGTGATTTAAATTTTAAGGGATTTATGGATTTTAAACTTTAGGTTGTTAAAGGGATGGAATATTAAATTAGGGTATAAATATGTAATAAGAATAACCACTGATTTTTATAATAATTGACCTACTCTAATTATTCTAAAAATATTAATGAACTATACAAATGTGTAATTAGCTAGAAATTGATCGGGATAAATTAAATGAAGGGTGAAAACTAGTGTAGAAGTTGATCAGAGAGTCAAAAATTGGAAATAGGTCTCAAAATTCATGGTTTGTAACATAGTCCTCTAGATAGTAGTGCATTATGCTAATGTCGTCCCTACCATGATAGTGTCATCTGAATAAAAACTATGTGAACTTCTAGGAATAACCTCATTTGAGTTTGAGATTCTTGTGTTTGTGTGGATGAACCTTGATTCACTAAAAGTGACCTATTTTTTTATTGATTTGGTATCAAAACTTGTAGACACTCAATTTTGGACAATTTGATGCCTAAACTAGGATTTAGTTCAATTTATAGCACATGAAACAATTTAAGCAAAAAAATCATTTGATTTACTAAATTAGTCTACATAAGGGATTTAATTTCTCAAAAACATGGTGAGGCTTATTCATTTGGGGTACTACCTGGATGCACATATAACCTAGTTTGATTTCAACCCTAACCAAATTATGACCTAGTAATTTGAATTTCTTGGCTTATCAAACTATTAATTCAAAAAATTTAAAACAATTTCCAAAAGCCCAAAAACACTAAGTTTTTTGATTAAAAAAGAAATTTTAATTAACTTGCCTAAGTAAAAATTCCAAGTTGAATTAGTGAATTTCATTTATCAAAAAATAAAGTTTTAGACAAATATGAAGTTAAGGTCAAAGGACCTATAAAGTGATTTACTAATTCATATTATTTCAAAAAGGTGAGTCAAAACCTCAAAAATATCTAAAGTGAGTTTTCATGGCTCATAAATATCTAAAAATGAGTTGTTAAGACTTCATGAGTGATTTGACCCAACCCAAAGTTAACTTAACTCAACCTAGCTTATTTTTGACTTAACCAAAGTTAGAACTAAACCTAACCTCCCGAGGGTTAGAATTAGTTTTATAACATATAATTATAAGTTCCCTCACTCTACCCAAAGGATATTTTATGTGTAAGGTTATTCTATAGGAATACCATCAATAAGCCACCAAATTAGTGTTATAATGACCATTTTGATTCCATGCTTCACACCAAAATAAGACAAAGTAAATAAAAGCCACAAGTGACCATTGGAAAATTCATACCAACATGGAGAAGCATTGATAAGAGTATCTATTTTTATAGAATAAGCATGAACATATACTATGCCAAGAAGTGGACATCAATTTTGACAAGGAAGGTAAAATTACTATGAATTTTTATCTCTATTTTTTGATCTTATTTATTATGTTATACTCCCCCTAGTTCTTATGCAAGACAATTTAGTTTCATTGTATTTCTATGTATGGAATTTTATTATCTTCACTAACAAGGAACTAATCAACATTATTGTTCTCTTTGGACTCCTATGATACATAATGGAATGCTTGGTGACACCACACATCTAATATGGTTAGGAAGAATGATGCATAACCTTTATATTTCCTAGAAATAACATTTAATTATTCAATTTTAGAGTTGTGTGCTTGAAAATCCCATCATTATGGTTTGTTTATAATCTATGGATTCATCTTGTGTAATGGTTGTTGATGTGGGTTTTATGCACACCACATAAGAATGAATGAGGTTGACTCTAAAGTTTTAGGATCTCTATGGAAACAAAGTTACACTCTAGGGAATGAGTTGTAAGTATGTAATTAAAAAAACTAGTTGGTTGAATAATAGGTTGAGCTTATAGGTTATTTAACTAGGTTTATGGATGGATGTGTGAATTCTAAAAGAAATCAAACACTAAGTGAGTTGGATGGGTGGAGAGTTAATCTACGGTGGGTATATCTCAAATAAACTAAAAAAAGGAAGGGAAGTCAAGGAAAATAAGAAGGCTTTGTGTTGTTAAAAAGGTCACTTCAAAGGCTATTTATTTGATGGACAAGTATCTCTAAGATCAATGTTTTCCACTTGTAGGTATTGTACACACATGAAAAAACATGGTTAATAGTCTGGGAAAATAAGTATAGGAAGCTTAGTGATGTCAATTGAAGGTTTCTCTTGTTAGATTTGATATTTTACCCCCTTATCTGAGAGGTTAGAACATGAAGTAAGAAGTTATCTAGAATATATATAACACACATCTAAAATACTATACCAAAAGGAAATACTCCTACACATGTTTGATAAATAACTAGATCTATACTAATTGAGTAAAGTAATAAAATTTACCAATATTCACTAGATGTTTCAAATCTAAGATCATTCATCAACTAAAATAACCACATCCATCCATATAATTAACACACTTAAAAATTACCAATTTGATCCAGACAAATAAGATACAATTTCAATAACATAGAAAAGGAAGAAGAGAGAAAAAACATAGTTTCATGACAATCAATGACTTGATTTCTTCTTGTATATTGATCAAAACTCCAACCCTTTGAAAGATGGTTTTAAAATTATATAAAGACTTTGGGAAGGGATCACCTCATCCTAAAAGTGTATTGAAACTTTAGATTACATCATAATAACTAGACCTAAGTTCTAGTTTGATATAAAACCATATGTTATAACTTATAGATTAGATTAGACATGTAATATGTGCATGCTAGAAAAAATTACTTAATTATAACATAAATGTAAAAAAAATAAATAGTCATGGTTAACCTAAATAAACAATACATGCAAAATTTGTATACAAAATTAGCCTTTAAATAAGGTTTTCTTGGTGGCTACACGGAATTGCTCATTGTTGTATTTAAAATTGAAGTTATAGGAAAAACTAAAGTGGTATTCAGTGTTGTATTGGAGGTTGTGGCTGGAGCTAAAATGGTACTTGGGGCCAAAATAGAAGTTATAGATGATAAACTTGTTGAACTGGTGAGAACTAAATTTATAGGTAGTGTTGAGACTGAGACATTAGGTGGAGTCTAAGCTACTAAACTAGTAGATGGTGTTGAAGTAGACTTATTGGCCTTTACCTTTTGATAGTGTTTGTATCCACTATTATGCTATGACTATACTATGCTCATGTCTAGTAGATATGGTATATTTACCCTATCTACTTGTACTATCAACCTTGCATGCTCATCTTGGTAGCTTGGAAGCTTACCTAAAAGACTTCTACTTAAGTAGCCTTCTTCCTTACAGAACTCAACTTTTCCTCAATATATTCTAAAGTTAATCATTGTAAACTTTGCTTGAAATTATCTAAATCTTTATGTAACATTTGGTCAAAAATGGACCTTACTATCAATATCCTAGTTCCATCCCATACACATGTTAACTCTAGTTCATTCAAAATTTACATTGTGTTCCTTTCTTGCTTGGTGATCTTCGTGACTAAAGAATTAAACACATTTACCCATTATTGGGCTTTTCGGGTCCAAATGACTATTAGATTTAAGACATTTTTTGCCTCTAAGGGGATATTAAATTCAAATGGTTGAATGCCTTATTATTATTATGCAAAACTAAAAATTTTAGCCTATTCCCATATTCCTTAATAACATTAAACAATTTAGTTAATGTAGTTTCCTAGGGAGCCAATTGTGGCCTCAAAGAGTGAATAGTATCTAACATCTCATATAATCTCAATACTAGCATTTGGAAATCTTGTTCTATCTCAAAGGGAATGTGGATTACATGTCATTTTTCCTTGAGGGTCTCCAACTCCTATTCTAACTCTTTTATTACTTTCTCTGTGCCCTCATAAATAGTTATAAGTGCTCCATAGTGGGTCTCCATATAGGACTTGAAGTTCTCAATAAAAGGGGACTGACCCTTCTTTCTATCTTGCCTTTTTGAGAGAGAGTAGACATATTATCTTTCTTCTATAATCAAGCTTTGCCTAATGTTATCTTCTACCTTACTCTTCCTCACCTTTGCACAAAACCAATTGACTTATCAAAGAGTGAGATCATAATGGGGACCTCGGTGATCTTCAAGTATGGCCTCTTAAAAGATGACGCTCCTAACTCCTTGGACAAGTTAAAAAGGGTCAGATTTGATGGTTTTATTGGATATGAATCTATTTGGGTTTGTTTTACTAGCTCAAACTCAAGGGTTGACTTGGGAATTGAAGGCCATATTATTTTAGACTAGTCCACATTTCCTAGATGTGGCATTAAATGAATAATGTAGACTAGTTTATCCTTTGGAGCTCTCATGGTGGGCATAATTACTATGGTCTATATTATTCCTAAAGAGGGCATTAGTGAACCCAATTGAATATAAGATGTTGTCAATTGGGTGCTAGGCTGATTAGTGGTAGTGGAAATATAAGTGGAGACTAAAGGAGTAGTTGCAGATATAACTATGAAAATAGGCCTAGATGGAGGTGATATAGGAGGAATAGAAGACACAATTGGCAAAGGAAAAGAAGAGATAACTCATTAAACAATATGAGAATGTTCTAAGGGATTAGTAATTTGAACACACTTACCTGATTGGTCACCCTTAAGGGGTGCCATCCCTTTTAATCCTTGTAAGTTTAGAAACTTAGTTTGCTATAGTTCCTCTACATCCACCTTGTGGTTTGGTTAACCTTAAATTGAAGGTTGTGTTTACTCACTTGGACCTTATATCAATTGGGCTTGAGGCCTTTCCACCTTAGTTATTCTATTATAATAAATGGTTATCTTTTTAACCTAAGGAGTAGTCAATTGTTGGGTAGGAAGAGGGAGTGTCATGTTAGATGTTGTGATTGTTGGAGCTTCCACAATAAGTTCAATATCTTCTTCATAAGAGGAATCTAGACAAATGTTTTCCTCTTCTCCCCTAATAGTTATGTCCTTAACTTGAATTGATTCTTTTAATTATTCTTATTTTACATTCTTCAATTTAATAGTGGACATTTAAACTTGAGGAATATGTTTTTCCACTTGTACTATAGTAATTGATGTTTCCCCTCCACCTTGATCTTACTCTATGGATATCATCATAGTTAGTAGATTCTAGGGGTCTAGGTTCTAGTCTTTTAGCTACTTGAATGGTCTACTATCTTAGAAACTTGAATATTTCCATCCTCCTGGTCGTAGTATTTTGAATTTTGCTTGTCCCAGTGTGAGGGAGGGATCTACTTGGATTTCCTTCAGCAAGTCTTCACTCACACCAATAGTCCTTTCCTTTTCCTTGAATTTTGCATCATATTTTATGTTGAGAAATAATAAGTCATGATAAAAATTCTCATGTTTTTATGGAATACCTAGGTTGTGAATTCATTTCTACACTCTCCCATGGAGGTCCCATTCATTATGGGGAAGAATAACTAAGGCATAAGCCTTCTCAAGATTACCAATGACTCTAAAGTGTCCATGGTATGCATATAATATCCTCCCAATCATGATATGGGAGCCATATAAAGTGATTTTCTTAGTCTTGGTTAGGTCCTCATCTATCCCATTCCATAATTGATAGGTAATTTATTAGTCAGTAAATTTATTTGGGATGTATTTAGGGAGGTGAATAGGGTTGACCTTAACATCGATGACCATTATAATAGTGTAGTTTGGATATAGCCAATATCACCTAAATACATGAGTGTATTATAAATATTCTTAGATATCCTATATATAGGTTCTCCATGAATTGACATCCAATCTTGAGGATACAAATCCTCTATAGTTCTCAAGATGTTCCTTGTATATGCATAGATGTGAATAAATGAGTAGATGTCATAGATTTTATTCTTAATGTATTTAGGGTTTAGATCCCATAGATCCCTATTATATCTATAAATAGTCCCAATGAACACATACAAAAAATATGACATCAAATAAAAATTACCACCTTGTGGCCTCCTTTCCTTGTGTAGCATTAATTCTTGCAGGCCTACATTAACAATCTTGCCAAACATAAAGGTGAATTATGAAGTGATCAATAGATCAAGTAGTGGTACCCACTCAAAATGAAGGAAATGGATGCTCAATTTGGAAAAAATAGCTTAGTAATGCCATACCAATGCACAGTCCCATCTAAAACCTGGTGATGGGCACAAGATTCTTGGTGGTTTCTTTGAGTGATAGGGTCTCTCTTGAGAGAAGCTATCTCATCACTGCTTTTTCTACATTATTTTCCTTACTCCAAATAGATACACTATGAAAATTAAACATAACATATGGAATGGGTAAATGTAAATAGCTTTGGAATGGTTTCCCTGTTATGTATATGATGATCATGTTATTGTTGACATAGTGTAGGAAATCACCATTTTTAATCCTTTTTTTGAAGAACAAGTCCCACAATAAGTCAAGGCATGGCATGAATTCAGGATTAAAAGATACATAATGGAGTGCTTTACATTTCAAGGGAAATAGGTCAGCTACAATTTGTTTTTACTTAGAAGAGATACCTTCCTCATAGGTGAATGGGTTGACTCTCTTTGTGACCTCCCATAAAGCTAAGTAATTTGTGTAGAGACCACAAAATACTATTACATAAAATAAATGTATCCAAGTATTATATTAAATCCTTAATGTTGAATATGGATGGTGTCTAGGCTCCCCCATATGCTCTAAATTAAGATTCTCTTATCAATTCTTAATGGTGGTATATTTTAAGATTCTAGCAATGGTGGTTTGGCACTCTTGTTATGTAAATTTTAGCTTATTTGAGAACAACTAGGGATTTGAGTTCATAGAAGGAAATCTATGCTCAAGATTGATGATAATCAATGGATGTGGATTTAGTTATCATCTAAATATTATAGCCTTTTATCATTCATGTTTAGTTTGTACACAATTAATCAACAATGTCTACAAGATTTTCACCTTCAATAAATTCAAACTTGATCACCTTGGCATAGTGGGCATGCCATGTAGGATGATTAATCATTGGGGGGGTGACATGGTGCTATTATTTTTGACACTTGACACTATGTGGTTTATTTAGAAGTTGATATTTGCATTTGGGTTGAATTATCTGATTTGGTGAGACAAGAATTCTTAATGAAAGTCCCCAAAGATGTAAATGTTCTTCAGGGATATTGATTTTTAGGAATATTTGTTAGATAAACTTATGATAGAGATAGTTATTTATTGAAGGACTCTGAATACATAAATATTCTTTATGGAGATGATTGTTTAGGAAGATTTATTAGATAAATTTCTCAACCAAAATTCTTTGAATGAAAGTTGTCAAAGAGAAAGTCCTGAAGACCAAAATGTTACTAAAATAAAGTTGTCAAAGAGAAAGTTACCAATCGAAAGGATCCAAATAAAAAATCCCAATAAAAAGTTACCAACCAAAAATTTATTGAAATAAAGCTACAAAAGATTGAGTTCCTAATAAAAAGTATCTTAAGAAAAAACTCTCAATAAAAAGTTGTCAACCAAAACGTTCCCCAAGACCAAATCATTGAAGACCAAAAAATGTCCATAATACTAAGTAAGTGAGCCCAAATAAATACAAATAAGTAAATTCAAATTAGTAAATCTGAATACCTATTAGACAAAGTAATCTTCCATAATTTTCATTAATAGATTAGTTCCCAAAAGTCATTCTAGTGAAAATGGGTTGCAAGAGGAAAAGAGATATAACAAAGGTAATTTAATACTGAAACTCCCTAAATTTACATAGATAATGAAATAGGCTAACATGTTTGTATAGCCATATAATGAAAAATCTTTCTAATATGAATATTAGTAATTTCAATGTACAAGGTGTAACACCCACCGATTCATGTTGGATTCAAAACATATAGGCTATTTCTTGATTATACTAGGAATGATTAGTTAGATTTCCATGAAATTAAAAGGAAAACTATTAGAGAAAGTGGGAAACTATCTAAAACAAATCTATACTAAGTGAAATAAATTGTAGAAAGTAAAAGCAACTAATCTAAAAAGGATTAATTATTCTAATGAAAACAAATCTAAAATCATGGACTAACTAATAAAATAAATAGAAACAACCCCTAATTCTACTAGAACATTTTTTATTACTCAAATACATATCCATATGGAATAACCATGAAGTAATGCTTTAAAAACTATCCATTGACCAGATATGCCAATTCATTACCTTGGTGGTCCTTCAAATATAAAGCATTATTACCCAAAGTCTCAGAGATCTGATAAGGTCCTATCCATAATAGAGTGAACTTGTCATATTGTCCTTTATTTTCTTAGGATTTGTCCTAAAAAAGTATTAGGTCAAAAATATTGAATGTTTTAGATTTTTCTCTCTTATCAAACCATATTTTTACTACATCTTGTTGCTTACTAATGTTCTATAGAGATTTAGTCCTATAGTCTTCCATATCTATGATATCCAAAAATCTACTCTATCCTTTCATTAGGTTCCATGTATTCTTACATGAATTAATATGTCATAAACTTTAGCATGATTGGGAATATTAGTTATTTCCCATAGACCATCAAATATGGTAAGGCTTTAAGGGCCTACTTGTATCAATTTTGATCTACCTAGAGTGCATATTTAAACAAGAGTTTCACACTTAAGGATTGTCTAAAACTAATTTATTAATAACATTAATAAGGTGATTGTTGGTTGATTTATCCAATCTATAACCTTATGGGTAGTGATTTGAGGATGATCTAATTATCATAGGTCCATTCTATAAACTTGGCTGATTAGAATGTTGACCCATTGTCATAAACCAAGGAAATAGGTGTGATAAGCACAAAATATACTAAGAGGGGGGGGGGGGTGAATCAATATATCATATATCTTATAAAACTTTCCCTTAACCAAATTACACTTAATCAAACATTCAAGATATGCAATAAAACTAAAACAATAAACACCACACAAGAGAGACACACTAGATATAACGTGGAAACCCAATGTGGGAAAAACCATAGAGAACAATCTCAAGTATATGAATGAGCATGAAACCAAACAATATTCATAAGCACCAACCCCCCCTTTCCTGAGCACTAACCCAACAACTATTCATGAGCACCAACCCATAGGAGCACCAACCCCTTTGCTGAGCATCAACCCAACAACAATTCATGAGCATCAACCCATAGGAGCACCAACCCCTTTGTGTAAACCACACAACTATCTCTCAATATTACAAATGGCTTCTCAATACTATATCAAATCAACCTCTATCTCTCATATTACAAATGGCTTCTCAAGCCTTTATTTATAGCTTTCCAAATGACCTTTGGCCTTCCCCCTTTATGACCCTTCAATCCTCATGAAAAATGGCACCAAATTTGTATGACCCTTCATATCCTTACCTTTGAAAAGTCATGTGGTGACCCTTCATGAGCAAAAACGTCCTTCCCTCTTTTGTCTTTACTTTGGTGACTTTTCATATTCCTCAAAGTGTCCCTTCATGAGAAATTGTGCCCTTCTTCTTTTGTCTTCACTTGGTGACTCTTGGAATTCCCCAAGATGACTCTTCATGGGAAAATGCATCCCATCCTTCTTTTGTCTTTAACTCGTGACTTTTTGACTTCTCCATGGGCCCTCTTTTGTCTCATATGCAACCAAAAATATATTCATTAATATTAAATAAATATCAACTGACATTAGCCAAGATATATCTTTTACAAACAATATTAAATGCAATGGGGCCTTTATCACCAATAATGCTAGACCTTTGACATCAATGACAATATTTACAACAATCTCCCCCTTTGTCATTGATGGCAACCTCAATCCTGAAACTACCACATCTTGTCACCTACATATCCTATCATCTAAAAACATCCAGTAACTCCCCCTTACTATAGCAACCTGTACCTATTCCCTGTACCTATTTTTGCACCTATCCCTATACCTGTTGATCTCCCCTTTTGACATCAATGGTAAAGGGCCTACCTAGAGCTAACACTTAGCTCCCCCTCAATTGATGCTGAACCTCAATGGCAAGAAGTAAAGGGAATTACTCCCAACTTCTCTCTTAGATACTCAAATGTGTCTTTTGGTAGTGCCTTTGTTAAAATATTTGTAATCTACTCTATAGTACTAATATATTGCATCTTAAACTATTGATCTGCAACCTGCTCTCTCAAGAAGCAATATCTAATGGGAATATGTTTTTTCCTTGAATGCATTACTAGATTTTTCAAAATATTTATAACACTTGTGTTATAAAAAAAATTGGAATAGGTTCATCATAATTTACCTTGATATCTTCCAAAGTTTGCTTCATCCAAAGCACTTGAGTACAACACAATACCACTGCAATATATTCTACTTCAGCTATAGAAAGTGATACTGAGTTCTGCTTCTTGCTTAGCCATGATACTAAGATATCACCAAGGAAGAAAGCTCTTCCACTTGTAATCTTTCTATCATCTAAGCACCCTACCCAATCTGAATCTATATAAGCAACTAAAGTGAAATATTTACCTATGGGATACCATAATCCATAATCTAATGTCCCCTCGATATATCGTAATATTCTTTTCACCAACTGAACATGACTATCTCTTGGAGATGACTGATATCTTATAACTATACCTACTGCATGCATGATGTTTGGTCTCAATGCTATCAAATATAAAAGAATACCAATCATATATCTATACAAATATTGATTTGTAATAAGTGAATCTTCATCCTTTCTCACCTTATTTACTATACACATAGGTTTGCCAACTGGTGCACAATCCTCAAAACCAAACTTCTTCAATATTTCCTTAGAATATTTACTTTGAGATATGAAAATTCCTTTATTTGATTGAAATATTTTCAACCCTAATAAAAATGATAATTCTCCAAGCATAGACATCTCAAATTCTTTTTGCATTCTATCAAAAAATTCTTTTGTCATCTTTCCAATATTTCCTCAAAAAATGATATCATCAACATATAACACAACAATCAATTGATGCTCACCTTTTGTTTTGATGTAAAGATTACTATCATCAAATCCTCTCTTGAATCCTTAATCTTGTAGGTACTTGTCAAGTCTTGCATACCAAGCTTTGGGAGCTTGTTTTAATCCATAAAATGCTTTCTTCAATCTACATACATGGTTACTAATATTCGAGATAATAAACCCCTCACACTGCTCAATGTAGACCTCTTCTTCAAGATTCCCTTTTACGAAGCCAGATTTGACATCCATCTAAAACACTTTGAAATTTTTAAATACTGCATATGCAAGAAACATTCTAATAGCCTCTAACCTTGCCACTAGTGCAAAAGTTTCTTCAAAATCTATTCCCTCAATATGAGCATATCCTTTACATACTAATCTTACTTTATTTATTGTCACTTCTCCATTTTCATTCAACTTATCCCTATAAACCCATTTATTTCCTATCACATTGTGATCTTTTGGTCTAGGCACTAATTCCCAAGTATCATTCTTTTCTATTTGATCTAATTCTTCATCCATAGCCTTAACCCAATGCTCATCATGTCTAGCTTTTGAAGAATTTCTAGGCTGAATTTTAGATACAAAGAGAAATTAACTTGTTCAAATTCACTTACCATCATTATTCTGGTGTAAATTCCTTCTTTTATATCTATGATGATGTCACTTTCATTATGATTTTTATAAACGTATTTGGATGGAGTCTTGGTGCCCTTTTTCTCCTTCTTCTTTTCCTCATCTTCATCTAATTCTTCAAAGCCTTCCTCTTCAATGATTGCAGGAATGTCTATTGGATCACTAATTCTTTGTGTTCCATCTTCTTATATCTTGACACTTGCACTTTCAACAATTTTCTTGGTTATTTTGTTATAACATTTATAATCTTTACTTTTGCAAGAATAACCAAGAAGTATACCTTCATCTACTCTGGATTCAAACTTCCCAAGTTTTTCATCTATTCTCTTTATGAAGCATTTGCTACCAATTTTTTTGAAATAATCAACTATTATTAGTTTATCTTTCCATAGCTCATAAGGATTCTTATCACTGTTGACTCTTAATAAAGCTCTATTCTAAATATGCATTGCTATACCAACCACCTCTCTCCAATATTTATTTTCTATCTTGGATTCATTTAGCATTGTCCTCACCATCTCCTGAACTATTCTATTTTTTCATTCAACTACTCCATTTTGTTGTGGAGTTCTTGCTATTGAATACTATCTCTTTATTCCATGTTATTCACAAAACTCAATAAATTGATCTGATATGAATTCTCCTCCTCAATCTGATCTTAAACACTTAATCTTTAAATTATTTTCATTTTCAACTAATGCTTTGAATGCTTTGAATTGTCTAAAATCTTCTAATTTTTAAAAAAACATTATCCAACTCATATGTGAAAAATCATCAATAAGCAACATGAAATATTTATCACCTTGAGTACTTTGAGTCCTCATAGGTCCACATAGATCAGTGTGAACAAGCTCTAGAATCTGAGTGGTCAAGTACTCTTTTGTTTTGAACTGCCTTCTAGCCTACTTCCCATGCTGACAAGGTCCACAAAGTGTGTTAGATGGCTTTGTGATCTTTGGAAGATTCCTGACTACTTGCTTTTTGTAGATTTTGATAAGATTGTCAAAATTTATGTGCCCCATTTTTCTGTGCCATAGCCAACTTTCTTCAATCTGATTCAAACAACATTTTTGACCTTTGATGTTTGATAGCATATATAAGATATTACCTATTCTATGAGCATCTGCAACCAATGCATCTGAATCTTTTCTTCTAATTTCACAACCTTCTACATAAAACTTTAGTGTGTGCCCCTGATCACACATTTGAATTACACTCAAAAGATTATGCTTAAGACCTTCTACATATAAAACATTTTCAGTTTTAGTTCTACCATTATCTAAACTTAGTGTACCTTTTCCAGCAATTTTGGCAGTAGTATTATCCCCAAATTTCACTATGCTACCATTGATCTTCTTCAAGGTTACGAACTTTCTCTTGTCTCTTGTCATGTGCCTTGAACATCCACTATCAATAAACCATGGCTTTTCTTCATTTCTTTCATGCAAAGCTATCTGGACCAATATAGAACCTTTAGGTTGTTTCTTCTGCCATGTCTAAACCTTTTTCTTGATGAATGGAGCCCTAAAACTTTGGTCCTTCTTGAGTAACTTGAACATGCTTCTATAATACCAAGATATGTGTCTGAAGTTGTTACACTTGCAATAAATTATGGTCTCCTCATCAAATCTTGATAGAGGAGCAAAAGAGTTATAGCTTCTGCTTCACTCTACATGACCTTCCTTTTCCTTACTTTTGAGATTATTAGCTCTTTTTAGACATTCTAATTTCTTATGACCATATCCATTACAATAAAAATAGTAACCATAAAAATAGGACCTATTTGTGAATCTCTAACCTGATTGCCTTTTACAACTTTGTTCCTTCCAGCCTTCTTTGTCCTCTGTAGTCTTCACTTCTTCCCTTCTTGTTTCCTCATTTGTAAGAGCTTCAACATATCTCTTCTTCTTTTCAAAATTGATACCTATATTATTTGATATTTCCTTTTGGCTTTCTAATATCTTATTTAGCATATTAGTGCTATTCTCAAATTTTGAATCATTGACTATTTTATTATTGATTGCTTTCTCAATCTCTTCTTTTAAAGAGGCAATTTCAGTAACATACCTTTCACATTCTTTTCTTACTATTTCCAACTATGTCGTTAGATCTTGTTTATTCTTCTTGGCTTCTTCAAAGTGTGCTTATAGATCTTCAATTATCACCTTTGACTCCTCTTCATTTTTCTTGATTTGGTGCTTCAATCTTCAATTTTTCTTTTAAAAAACTTTCAACTCTTCTAAGGCACACATGAGTTCTCCTTCCATATTTACTTCAGATTCATCCTCCTCTTCTTCTTGATCAACTATTCTTTTGCTTGCAGAGGCACCTTTATGTATGGCCATTTTGTGCTTTCCTAATCTACCTTCAAGCTATAAATTTTTTTCAAAAAGGAACCTACTTTGATACCAATTGTTAAGCATAGAATATACTGAGAGGGGGGGGGGTGAATCAGTGTATCATATATCTTATAAAACTTTCCCTTAATCAAATTCCACTTAATCAAACATTCAAGATATGCAATAAAACTAAAATAATAAACACCACACAAGAGAGAGACACCAGATATAACGTGCAAACCCAATGTGGGAAAAACCACAGAGAACAATCTCAAGTATATGAATGAGCACCAACCCAAACAATATTCACAAGTACCAACTTGTAGGAGCACCAACCCCTTTACTAAGCACCAACCCAACAA
Organism: Torreya grandis; assembly: GCA_037957365.1. Lineage (NCBI taxonomy): Eukaryota > Viridiplantae > Streptophyta > Pinopsida > Cupressales > Taxaceae > Torreya > Torreya grandis. The sequence continues at coordinate 944,268 of JARHVA010004737.1, read as the reverse complement.
CTATTCATGAGCACCAACCCACAGGAGCACCAACCCCTTTATCGAGCACCAACCCAACAATAATTTGTGAGCATCAACCCACAATAGCACCAACCCCTTTGTGTAAACCACATAACTATCTCTCAATGTTGTTATCTCAATAAATGATAGTTGATTACAACATCTCTTTCCTCTCTTTCACCTTTGCTCTTCTAAGCTAGATATAACAAATACAAATCATATTCATCTCTCACAAATGCTCTTCTAAGATAGATAATACTATATCAAATCAATCTCTATCTCTCATATTACAAATGGATTCTCAATCCTTTATTTATAGCTTTCCAAATGACCTTTGGCCTTCCCCCTTTGTGACCCTTCAATCCTCATGGAAAATGGCACCAAACTTGTATGAGCCTTCATATCCTTTCCTTTGAAAACTCATGTGGTGACCCTTCATGAGCAAAATTGTCCTTCCCTCTTTTGTCTTTACTTTGGTGACTTTTCATATTCTTCAAAGTGTCCCTTCATGAGAAATTGCACCCTTCCTCTTTTATCTTCACTTAGTGACTCTTGAAATTCCATAAGATGACTCTTTGTGTGAAAATGCATCCCATCCTTCTTTTATCTTTACCTCATGACTCTTTGACTTCTCCATGGGCCCTCTTTTGTCTCATATGCAACCAAAAATATATTCATTAATATTAAATAAATATTAACTCACATTAGCCAAGATATATCTATTATAAACAATATTAATTTCAATGGGGCCTTTATCACCAATAATGCTAGACCTTTGACATCAATGACAATATTTCTAACAAGGTGTACTAATCTTGGTTGTATTATATTCCTCAAGAAAATTTATCATATCTTATGCTCTTGAATTCTTGGTGGTTACTACCTTAGTCTATCTAGTGTATTAATATGTAGCAGTGATCACAAATTTGTGTCCAAATAAAGAGTTTATGTTGGTAGCACCAATTAAATATAAGCTCCATTGGGTTAATGGCTTACCCTAAATCATGCACTACAAAGGAAATGTTGTGTGAACCTCATTTTTTTACAAAATCAAGAATTCATGGAATGTACTTATGTGTAAATGAGCATCCTTGAAGATTGTTGGCCAATAGCAACCCATTCTGAGTATTATATGAAATGTGGTATTGTCATATGGATAGATGATAAGAAGATTTTGATGTAGATTTTATATAATCTCTTGGGATTCTTCACATTAGACACATATTAAATAGATGACTTCATATTTATTCCTCTAAATAATTCTATTCTAGATCATATAATGAGTAGGTTTTAGTCTCAAGGCTCTCTTTTTTCTCTCTTGATTTCTTGAGGACATGTTCTAGTGAGTTGAAAATGAATGATACTTGAATACCATTCTCATTAGAAAACTTATGTTTGGCAAAACTCTTCAATGGTGATATGTGGGTTTATTTTAGTCATCAAATCAATAATAACTTATCCTATAATGATCTTGGGAGGTTTAATTTCAATGTCAAACTCTTGTAATTTCACCATCCATTTACCCCTATGCTCTACCAACTCATTCTATCTTAATGTAAGCTTGACAATAGGATCTGGTATAATAGTAATAGTAGTTGAGGATGTAATGTTGTAACTTATTCATTAATTTGATAAGGGAAAATATCTATTTATTAATTAGAGAGTATTAAAATTCCACATCCTTCAATTTAGTTCTCATAAAAGGGATAGGATGTTCATTTTATTCCTTCTTTTGTGTAAGTACAACAATAATGGTATATTCCAAAGTAAACAAGTATAGGAAAGAATCCTTAGTGAAATTTAGGATTATCGATACTATGGCTTAAGATATAACATTTTTATGTCCTAGAAAGACTTATTGGATTTAGGTTTCAATTCTAATTTGGCATCTTGCTTAAGCATTGCATTCAGAGGTTTGACAATTTTAGTAAATCCTGCTATGAATTTTCTTATAAAATTAATCTTTCCAAAGAAGTACTTGAGTTCCTTTTTGATATTTGGGAACATTATTTTAGAAATTCCCTAAATTATATCTAGGTTAATGGTGATCCCATATTTGGTGATAATGTGTCCCAATAACTTGTCTTTAATAACACTAAATATGCTCTTTTCGAGGTTCAATGAGATACCAAACTTCCTACATCTTTTAAAGATGGACTGCAAATGGTTTATATGGTCAAAGATATTTTTTTAGAAAATGGTAAGGTTATCCATGTATATGATTATGCATTTACCTATTATCCCTTAAAATGCGTGATCTGTGGCTCTTTTAAAACTAGCTCCTATATTGATCAATCCAAGTGGCATCCACTTGTAAGCATAAGTTCCTCATTTTGTGATAAATGCAATTTTCATTATATGTTTTTATTCCACCAATAATTGATTATATCCTAAAAATCCATCTAATAAAAACATCATTATAGAACCACTCACAGTTTGTATCACCTCATCTAATGAGGGTAGAGTATAGTTATCTTTTTTAGAAGCTTTATTAAGGTTCTTGATGTCAACACACAATCTTATTTCACTAATATTTTTCTTTAATGGAACTAGATTAACCACCCAAGTTAAATACCTGATAGGAAAGACTATTTAGGCACTTAGATTCTTCTCTACTTCCTTTTGGATCAATGGTTACAAAATAACATTACCCAATATTTTCCTCTACTTAGATGGATTATGATCTGGCTTGAGTGGAATTATATGGGTGATGACTCTAGGATTGAATATCCTCAAGTCATCATACATCCACATAATTAAATCCTTATATTTGATGATCAAGTCTTTGACATTTTGTTTCTCATATGGAGTGTAGATTAAATCTATATTTATGGGGTGTTAGTTTTTTTCATCACCCACTTTTTCTAAGCTAAACTCAGACTCATTAAACTTGAGCTACCTTTGTTGTTGTGCTTGAGGATCTATATAAAAGGATGTTTACAAGGTGAACATCCCCAATGATACATGATTTTATTTCAATTTTATGACATATTATTCATCCAATTCATCATGGCATAGATGGATTTTTTCATCATCATCAATTATCTAAGACTCAAACTTTCCTAAATTGTTAAAAAACTAGATGATTTACTGATCATAATCAAAAACTTGAAATTTTTTAATATTGTCTAGAAATTATGGATAAGGTACCAATCCAATGGAGATATTTTATACTTTTAACTCTTGTAGGGTTACCAAATTTGTTTCTACAGTGGCCAGTGAGTTAGTATCTTGGTTTTGTTATCTTATAATGGCCATTATATTGAAAGGCTCAAATAACTCGATTAAATCCTAGGATTTATGCTTATACTTTTTTAAATATGACAATTTGCATTGATACTTATTTTTGACTTGGTTAATCACTAGTTCTGAGTCTCTATATACTAGTAGTTCTTTGATGTTGTTCTTGAGGGTAAACTGTAATCCAAAAATTAGGGCCTCATATTTTACTCTATTATTAGTGCATAAAAATTAGAGCTTGTATGCTACTAAGTATTTATTTCCTTGTGGATTGACCAAATAAAAACTAAAACATGATCCTTTTTTGGATCTTAACTCATTAAAATGGAGGGTCCATAATTGGGAAGGGCCCTATGCTTTTTCCTACATTTTATGCTTCATAGTAAATATATAAATTATAAGGCTATGAGATTTGTAACTTATTCATTATCAATGTTATAATCTATAATAAGGTGATTTATCCTTGGCTCTCGATCGATTCTAATCTAGTTTGAAATAACTCTCCATATTAGCCAAATATGAGATAAGTTTATGGAAACATATCCATTGAGTGTATTTGACCAATCTATAATCAATAGTAGTCCATAACCCTGAGGAATATATACTACTAGTATGTTGATAGTCATCTATACTCAAGGTTTTGATGTAACTTGGATGCATTCACCATTAAGTTCACATATCATAGGTATTACTATTTTATCTAACTAATAATTAGTCCTCTTAGATGGACTTGGGGTCAAACCAATATTTTATAAAATGGATTTGGAATCACAATAGCTAAAGCTCAAGAATCCACTAAATAGTTGTGAATATTCTTACCAAACACTTGAATGGTTAGCAAGAAAGGAGGGACCTTAGGCTTACTGGCAATTTTGGAAATTTATATAGTATACATACCTATGATATACTTCTTTAATAGATCCTTATTTATGCAATGAGAAATGCAATAGATCTACAAATCAATCCTAGCTTAGAGAATATAAATCCTACTTACACTTTTGATTATGGATATATTAGATAGTTTGGGTCATGACCAATATGTAACTGATAGACCTAATCAAGGGATATCCTACCATATTAATATCATAAGGGAGGGTTGTAAAGCCTCTGATCAAGAAAAACTATGTAATAACCATAACTAGGTCCTATGTTTTCATATTAGCTATACTAATAATAGGTAGAGTAAAGTCTAATCTAGTGCTCACCAAATATTGTTGTATGAAGTGGTGTTAGTAAACATAAAATTAAACATGCATAAAATAATCCTAATTAATCTATGTATAGGTAAAACCTTAATGTATGGAGAGAGTAATATATTCAAAATCCATTACTTATGCTACTTATATCTACTAAAGAGAGGAACAAAGTTAGAGATACCTTGAAGATGAACCCACTGAGACTCAATCTCTCCCTTAATCAAAGGTGTTTCACAATAGGTTGTTATGGTTTGTAATAATCACTAATAAAGGCCAAAGCATCCAAGGCTTCTCCACAAGATGAGATTATTTTCTAAGTAGAAACCCTAAATTAAGACTTCTTAATTAGATTGATAAAAGATAAGATTATAAAGAAGAACAAATGAATAATTAATTCTTGTTGTCTCTTTAAAAATGTAAAAATGAGTGTGTTTATATAGGTAAATTTAACGCTAAACCCTTCTAAAATTTTAGGCTAAAAAGGTTGATCCAATCGACCTAGTATTATAATTGATAAAAATAAACTAGGTCATGGACTAGGTTAGCCATGGGCTGAGCTAGTCCCTAATAAGCTTTGCCAATAACAATATAAGGTTGATGTGGCCAATTATGTCATGTAAAATGTCAAAATGTGGTTTAGGTTAGGGAAATATATAATGAAGGTGGTAAAAAACTAGAAGAGGGTTATAAATAGGAGGCAAAGTTTAGGGGAATGTTTTGAGGAGTTGGTTAGACTGGTAACAAGTGGTAAAAATGGGTAAGAATTTTGTAAAGTACTAATGGTCAGCCCACCCCTTTATTAGTGTACCCCTTAGGGCATGCATTCAGAGAGATTGAGAATTGATGAGTTCTAGCAAGATAAAAATCATCAATAATTAATAAAGGTTGAAAATATTATGTGTATACATATGATCCACTCAAATCTCATCACATGTCACATAGTTGCAATAGGGGATGATGTTTTATGAAAGAGCATAGTAACACACAATGTTGAAGCTAAAAAGAGTTGTAGTATTTTAAATCATAAAATAACTAGAAGTAAATGACTAAAAGGGAAATAAGATAAAAAAGTAAATGCAATGTGTACCTTGACTTATCTTTGTCTCTAGATGGTTGCCTATATTGTTTATAGTTTTGATCATGGAGGGCACAAAGACTACTTTTGACAAACCTAAGGATACAAAACTAAAGAAAAAAAACAAACAAATGTAGGAAAGCCAAGATAACTGGTGTTATGTGGATGGTATGTAATTATAAATTTGGCAAGCTAGGGTGACAAGTGCTATGTTATACCAAATGACCAAGTTGAAATTTAGAGTAAATCAAGTAACCAAAAAGCTAAGGCTACTAAAGATATAAAAACACAAACAATTAAACCTTAAGTAAGAAAGGCAAACTCACCAAGTCAAACCAAGGATACATGTCAAAAATGATGGTAAAACACTAATGTAAAATCAGTAACAAATCTTACTTAAATAAAGAGGGAAAACTAAAGTGGTAAAAAAACATTAAGGAGTGAGCAATAACAATCCTTAATCATCAATTGAAAAAGGGCATAAAAGGAAAACAACATTGGTGAGTGAGAAGTAACAAGCCAACCTCACTCAATAATGGAAAAAATACATGAAAGTAAAAATGGATTCAGATGTCCATAAAAAGAGTGGTATAATAATAAAAAGTAGTAAAATAAATCAAGGGATATCTAGAAATATAGGGCCATGGTATAACTAAAGTAACCCATAGTTGCTCAAGCATATTATTTTGTTATAAAGATAGACAAAACTAAAATAAAGTAGTGATAACATGTCTTTAAGATGTGAAGAAGAAGAAAGTAGGGGAGAAGGGAAAAAAATATTTACAATCACACTTTTCATGTCAAGGGGGAAAATTAAATGGGTGAAGGGAAGAATGAAAGATGAAACAAGGTAGACTAACTCTTTATTGAAGTCAAAACACTCAAATTAGGTTTGTCAAAACAAGAGGACTTTTGACCTTAAGGACTCTCAAAAACTTCTCTTATCCACACAATTTGTAGGTCAACAAATGAAGTATGTAGATCATCCCATGAAGGCTATATTCATGTAAAGTAAAATATACCTACCTTCCCACAATGTGTTCCCTATTCTTTAGGACCCCTTACAGAGTTGTCAATCTACTAAAAAAATTAGGTACTTACATGAGAATGTAGGTAGGACCATAAAGTTTTTAGAATTCTCTTATTCCAATCTATTAGCCTACCACACCCCAATATATGTTGACTCTATTATGAGGCCAACTATGGACTTTGGGCTTTGATTAGAGATAGTATATGTGCTTGTAATCACATATTTTGGTGTGATATTGACTTTTGAGATTCATATGTTGCCTTTTGTATATTATTTCTTTCTTATTTCAAATGTTTTAGATTTTAACTTTCTTGATGTATTTTTATATTCCTCCTCCATGTGGATGTGTAAAACCAAAATTGAGTGCAAAATATGAATTTCATTTGAATACTTGGGACATGGTTGGTAAGAGAAAGAACTTAGAGAGCATGGTGTCTAAAAGTCTTGTAAATTTGGGTGAAATAAAAGTGTTATATTGACTTCAACGTTGTTTTATCCCATGTAGAGTGGAATTAAAGGAAATAAATATGAGTGAGACATGAAACACTTTGAATTACTTCAAATTTTAAAAAATGTGACAAAGGGTGAAAAAATGATACAATGATAGTAAAGTGTGATTCTTTACCATACAAATGAGGGAAATGTAGGAAAACATGTTAACACCATTTGTCTATGCAAATTTTATCTACAAAATAAGCAAGGGATGAAGTTGAGAACAAATGAACAATAACTTAAAACCATTGTAAAATACATTCTAGATAATGAATGAAAAGATAGTAATTTTATGAGGAAGGCCAGGTCCTATCCATGGTCTTACACTACAACTTAGAAAATAAATACCCAAGGGGTTCCAATAGAATGTGAAGAATAAATAAATAAGAAAAATATTGTATTTGTGAAGAAGGACAGGTCTTATCCATGTTCTTACATTACAACTCATAAAAAGAGAAACCCAAGGGGTGCCAAAGTTTATAAGTTTGGAAAGTGAGAAAATAAAGACAAGAAATGGGAAATCATAAGGAAGACTGGTTCTTATCCATAGTTTTACAATGCAACTCATGAAGAAAAGGGGAATTTCAAGACCAAACAAAAGGACTAGGGTTTTTGAAAAGAAATAACTACTACAGAAGTAAGACCCATGTAAGTATCCTTAAAAAAGTGTTATATAAATAACATATAGAAAGTATAAAAAGAAGGGAAGGATTCAGGAAAAATACTTCTTGAGGAATTACGCATTGGTGGGCTCTTTGAAAATATGTCCTTTATTAGTTTGAAGGTGATAGGTTCTTGGATGAAGAATGTCTTTGAATAAATAACGGCCCCACCATTTTTGGCATATTTACCTTCTTTGTCATGAGTGTAGTCTAATTTAAAGTCAAGATCACCAACATTAAATGTGAAAACTTTAACTCATTTGTTATGTTGTTTGGTAATACATGCCTTGTATTGGTGATTATGTTGTAAATTAAAAAGATAATGTTTATCAAGGAGATTGAGAACATGAAGGTGAGATTCACGTATATCTTCATTAGGTATGATATTATGAAAAGAGATATAGATAGAGGGAAGCTCAAATTTTAGTGGGAGGACTGATTTAGAACCATAGACTAGAAAGAATTACACTGCCCTAGTGGTAGTGCACATGATAGTACGATAGGCCCAAAGAGCATGATGGAAATGAAGGTGTTAATCCATGTGGGTTTCTTGAATTATATTCTGGATAATTTTATTAATAATTTTGTTGGTTGCCTCATATTGGCCATTACATTATGGATGATAGGATGTGGAAAATTTGTGATTGATTTTAAATTTAACACAGAGCTATTTGACTTCTTTATTTTTGAAATTGCAAACATTATTTGAAATGATAGTGTGAGGGACACCAAGTGGAAAATTATTTGATTAAGGATGAATTTGGAGATAGTGGTTTTGATGATATTAATGAGGGGCATAGCCTCAACCCATTTAGTAATATATTATGTGGTTTTGATTATAAAGACATGCCCATCTTGAGATTGAGGAAATTTGCCTATGAGATCTAATCCCCACATGGAGAATGGCTAGGGAGATTCTACAATTTAAAGATCAGCTAGAGGTGAATGAATGAACTCATTGTGAAGATGGTAAGGAGTATTTTTAAAAAAAAAATTGATTGCATCCTTTTAAAGAGTGGGCCAAAATTATCCCATATGTAAGCATCGGTGGGCTATAGCATATTCACTATAGTGGCCACCATAAAATCCCCATGTACTTGTTTAAGAAGAGGAGGAACCTCATCTTTCATAACACAATAGAGAAAGGCACCTTCAAAATTTAGATAATATAGGATGTTATATAAAAACACATACTTAAAATATTGTTTATGGATGTGAGTCTTTTCATGGGAATTAAGGTTGGGAGGAAAAGTTTGGTGTTCCATAAATTGAATGATGTCTTTATACCATGGGCTTTGTTGAATGGTGATGGCCTCATTGTGGAAGATAAATGAACCTTGTGGTTGAATAAAATATGGATATTTTATTATTTATATAAGAAAAGTGGGATTAGTAAGAACTTGGTGTAGATGAAAAAAAGATGGTGAAGAAGCAAGGAAATAAATAATATAATTTTGATCTCAACGGATAGGTTTGATGGTAAAAGAAATGAAATATTTGGAGAGAGTAGTTAAAATTTGATGATAATAAATGAGATTCTCAATTTTACATTGGTAATCACCATTGACTTGGTGAAAAATGAGCTATGAGTCACCTAAAGCATGCAAGTATTATATATCTAAATCAAGGGAGGCTCTCATGCCTAAGATTAAAGCTTCGAATTCTACCATGTTGTTAGTGACATCGAGTGTTAGGAAAAAAAATAATGGGATAATTTTGATAAAAAGGATCATGAGGATATAACCTACCCCAGTTCTTTGAATGCATTTCACACCATCAAAATGAAAGAGTCCAAGTATCCTTGTGCAAATTGACATTAATTTTAGGAAGCACATCGATAACTACATTTGATTTAGTAGTATCAAGGAAGATAGTGGACTCATTATGATTAATTTATTAAAGATCAATAGGTAGGATATGAAATTAATATTTAAGGGATACAACTTGGGTAGGACCTTTGATATAGAGAATATTGTCATAGGAAGACTATCATGAAGATGGTTGGTAGCTGGCATAGGATCTATGACAAGTTGATCAACAATGATTTGTCATTTGATAACTTTTTGAGTAATAATTTGGAGATAAAATTACATGTAAAGGACCATCCACTTGCCAAATCTATCTCTAGGAATAAAGGCTTTGGAGAAGAAGTGATGAAGGGGATTAGAATGGATGATAACATAAGTAGTTTGATAAATCATATAATGTTAAAGTTTTTTAGTGGCAAAATATATGACAAGGAAATCATGTTCAATTTTTGTGTAGTATTTCTCATAATCAAGGAGGCCTCAATTGAAATAGTAGATGGCATATTCTCTTCCATTATCATCTTTTTAGGTAAGCATTTACCCAAATAATATGGGTGTGGAAGAGGTATATAGGATCAAAGGTTGATTTTTTGAAGGGGGATGAAGACTAGGTGGGTGAAGAAATGATTACTTCATATTATCAAATGCTTTTTTGATAGGTATCTATCCATTCTAATGCATTACCTTTCTTAAGAAAAGTAACGATGGAATGACTACAATAATCCCTTTCAAGTATGAAGCATCTAATTGCCCCAAGTTTATTGAGGTAAGTATGAATGTCTAGAATAGATCGAGGGATGGGCATGTTGATAATAGTGTTAATCTTGGTAGGGTCAACATTGATGCCATGGAGAGAAACTAAGAATCCTAATTTTAGATAGATGTGATATCAATTTTTTTTTTTGTAAGTATTTAGTCTAACTTTATATTTAATAAGGTAGTCAAAGATGATGAAAAGATCAAGAAGATGAGACTTAAAAAAATTAGATTTAATAATGATTTCATCCACATAGGTTTATAATTTTTTTTGAATAAGATCATGAAAGATATTAGTCATTACCCGTTGATAGGAAACTCCATACTTTTTTAGGCTGAAGGGAATTTTAGCATTGCAATAGGTTCCCAATTCTATGGTAAAAGTTATCTTATGTTAGTCCTCAGGGGAAATGTGAATTTATTTATTGCTTGATAAACTCTGCATAAGAGAACATTTCATAACTAGCTATGGAATTGAAAATGGCATTTATTGAAGGTAGAGGTAAATTGTCTTTTAGACAAACAAGATTAAGATTATGGAAATCAATGCAAATATGAATAAACATGGTGACCTTTTTACTAAAAGGGACTATGTTATAAACCCATTCAAAGTAGTCCATTAGTTTGATAAAATTAACATCAAGAAGTTTGATAATTTATTTGTCATAAGGTAGAAAATTTGTGTGGAATTTTTTTGTTTTGGCACATTGGTTTAGTGTCAAGATAAGTGATAATATTATGAACCATAATCCTAGGGTCAGTACCAAGTATGTCTTCATAGGACTAGGTAAAGATCTCATGATATTTACCAAAAAACAAGTTGTAGTTATCATGTTGAGTAGGTGTGAAGTCATGAGATAATGTAAAAGGTAGAGGGCATGATGGAGTACCATATTCAATGTGAGTAGTTTTTTTGATAAGCTTATCATTTACATCTTTGAAATTATATGTTGCATTAGGTAAATAATAAATTAGATTTGCTTTAGGGTTGATACTAGTGATTAAGTTGTTGAAACAAGGGGCTTTGTTTTTTAAATTACCTAATTTATGATATTGCCAAGGAATTTGAGGTTCTCGAGCATGAAGATATTAAAGAATGGATTCATCACTAGGCAAAGTGGGAAGAGGGCCCTACTCAAAATCTATTTTGAGATAAAAAAATTGATTACCATGGTGATCATATTAAAAATGTATCTGATGGACATTTGTGGCCTTGGCATCTAATGTAATCTTTAGAGTAAAAGGAGTAGGCTGATCAAATGAGATTGGTGTATCATTAGTTTATTTTATGGGGGAATAATTAGATGTAATGATGGTATTTGTAGGTGGTAGAGAAGATGAAATTATTTATAGATGTTTGGAAGGTAGGTTTTGTTTAACCACCGAAGGAGTATCAAGAAACATATAATTAACAAGAGGTGTATGAAATTTGGGAGCTATTTCAAAATCAATGAAAATGGTGTGAACATCAGGGTTCAAATCATGTATTTGAGCTAAAGTTTTTTGATAATGTTGAAAATCCAAGTCATGGGATTGATCTTGGTCTATGACATAGTTATCATCATAGGTTGGATAAATGGTACATGCTTGAGATACAAGAAGATTTTTAGAAGGGGAAATTCTAAGATCACTAAACTTACATAGAAACATGATTAATAGATCTTGGAATAATTTGGCCACTCCATAGTCATTTCATGTGAAGTCATTTTTTTGGTAAAAAGAGTCCTAAGTATTGCATGGAGGGGGAAAATCAGTGATCTCATCAATGAGAGGAATAATATGACCATGAGGTAATAGAGGAGGAAGCCACTCTGAGATGTAAGGAGATAGGTTAGTAATATTACAAGTATGTTACAAGTCATTAGGTTCATCATCATCCAAATCAAAAAAAGTGACCTGTAGGTCTAGATTGATGTTGGTGAATTCAAGTAAGGGAGAACTATTGATGGTAAGAATGGTAGGAATGTGATATTAAGATTTAATATTAGTAAGTTGAATACTCTAAGGGTTGGGACTACCTCATGTTTATACCATTTTCTGTTATGTATGAATTTGATGCATTGGCTACCAGAAGAGGAAATTACCCTCATTCTATGAGTCCAAGGGTGACCTAGGAGTATGATATAAGATAGGGGCAAATCAAGGACCATAAGTTTAGTTTGAATGATCTTAGGTTTGATTTTTATGGGAAGCTAAATATAATAGAGTGGATTTTGATTAGTTTTATCAAATACGTGATAGGTGAGGTGCATTTACTTGAGATGATCCTTATTATAGCCAAGTTGTTAGATGGGACACAAAGATGTCAAATTAATACCAGACACGTTGTAAACTAAAAATTTATAATTAAGGGTATTATTAATGGATATTTTAATGAATAGCGGTGGATTATTGATGTAAAACATGATCTCTTTATTAATCACATCCTCTTCAAAAAATTTAATGGATGGTTTGGAAGAAGGACAAATGGATTCGATGGTATGCATGTTTGTAGTTTGAGGCTCAATAGAGGGTGGTTCTTCATCCATAAAAGATGGATCTTGAATTTCTTATAATTGTTACATGAGGAACTTACAATGATAAGGTGAGGTACATACTAATGTTAGAAGGGTAATCTTGTAATGCATGGATTTGTGTTCTTTGAGAAAGTTTTAATGGGATTTAAAATAAGAACTAGTGCAAGGTTTAGAAGGTAAGGCATATTTTGAAAGAATAGAAGTGGTTGGTGGTTTAAAATAAGGAGGTGGTTCCTCATGGGCTTCTAAAGATAAATGATTAGTTGTAGTATGTTTGATAATTTATTCTTCTAAAGATGGTTTCTTAGGTTTTGTGATGGGACCTTTGTGAGCTGGTTTGTGATGATAGTTGACCTTAGCTACATTAACATATTGAGAATTATTTTAATATTGGTCATAGATAGCATCAATGACACAAACATCCTTGGTATTTTATTTATTAGTAGATGCGGGAAAATAATTTTGGTTGTTAGAAGAGGAAGCTTTAGGAGCTTGTCATTTTTGAAAAGTGGTGTTTTACTCTTAATGATAGATTTGTATTATGGCTTCATGATTGAAGGAATTACGAAGCATGTACAAGACAAGTTTCATGGGAATGACCAATGTTAGCATGGAACCAACATAATTGATTAGGCTCATATAATTTAGGAGGATTATTAGGATAAACAAAGGGTTTATAGGTGCTAAGAATTATTTCATTTACTGCATAGTTAGTGTTGTGTGAGAAGATGGGGGATTATCAGCTTTAGCAATTCCTAGTTTGGTTTGAAGAGTATTGCTAGTGATGGCATTGGTATAAATTTGAAAAGGTACCTTAAGTAATTTTGTATTAGGTTTGAATTTATTCATGAATAAGTCTTGATGTTTGGCTTGGTCAAGAGCTTTGTTAAGAATTTGTGGAGAAAAAGTTCAAACCTTATATTGAAGTAAAGTAGTTAATGAAGTTATAAAAGTTTTGAACAAATTATCATCATTCATGTTATGGCTAGATTTATGGTCTAGATATTTCTATCATTTGATAAAATCATGAGTTAATTTGGTCAGAGATTTCTTAGCATTAATAAAATGGCTAAGGTATTTTTTAGTAAGTTATTGTGCTAAAACTATTTAACTAGAGGATTGACTAAATCTTTAATTTACAAAATGTAATGTTGGGAAAGTTGGTTGTACCATTATAATACATTGCTAGTGAAGGTATTAACTAGAAGTTTAGTTCTGGTGGAGGTATTAGTTTGGATCTATTCTTTATAAAGATTGTTGAATTCTGTAAGAAAGGATGCAGGGTCTTTAATCCCATCATAATTAATAGTTGGAGATATATTACCAATATAAATGGATGTCATGAAAGGAGCTAAATTCTCATTTTTGATATTTTGAAGAATTTTTTATTTATGATAGGTTGAGGATTAATATTTACTGAGGCATCTCTAAGAGGTGGAGGAATAAAATTTGGATTAGCTTAAAGATTTATAACTAAAGGTTGATTAGCCATATTGATCAAATGACATTATAATTTCATCATTTGAGAGGTGTTAAAAGTTTGCATGATGTTCATTTATTGTATGACTAATGCAAGAAGTTGAGTCATATTAATTGATAGGTTGGTGTTTGTAGGAGAACCTGCTAAATTGGTATTAAGGGGAGGGTTATTAGAAGGTGGATTATTGGATATAAATGTGTCAATTGCTCCCATATTATAATTAAAATTTTGAAGATGAGAACTGTATTAATAGGTAAAAAAAGGATTGGATCTACTTGATTTATCTTGGGGTGTCATTTGAACCATATTACAATCCATAGATGAAGGAGGGGAAGAGGTACTCCAAGAGTGAGGGTTCTCTTGGGAGGTAAAAAGAGGGAGAAAAGAATACCCCATATAGTGTCTAAATGGATTTAAGTTGTCCAAGAAGAATATAATAGGGGATTTCGTGATGTTTTGAGGAAATGAATAGAGTCTTAATGAGAAGAGAGAAATGAGGGATAGAGGACTAAGTCATCTAGACAAAAGAGTAAGGTCAAAAATTAGATACAAGGTCAATTGGGTTGTTTGTGTATTTCTAAAAATGGGCTTGAGAAGAGTATAGAGTCAATTGGGTTGACTATGTACTTCTAGATATAAGGTAGATAAGGATACAGGGTCAACCATGTCAACTTAGTAATGTAATCGAAGAGGTAGATAAGGGTACATGGTTGAATTGGTTGGCTTAGTACTATAAATAGTGAGAAACATAGTCTATATGAAACTATATCAAACATAATGATAATGTGATAAACTAGGAAAATATTTGTAATGTGGTTGAAGCAAGAAATGGAAGCACACACAAATAATTGTATCAATGTGAGTGATTTGATTGGGGCACATAACACAAAACTTTGAACTAACTTTGGATAATGCAATTTTTTGTAATACCACACATAATGATCAAGGAGAAAGTAATAAAGTAAAAATTAAGTGATAACTAAGTGGTCACCTTAAGTTTTTTCAAATTATTATAGTGTTATTTTAAGTGTGATACGGAAGTTGGCTAAAAATAGGGAACTAGAAAGCAATCTATAGATGGTTTGAAGATGTTTAGACTGAAAGGGATCTATATTGGTAATGGTACTATATTGGTATTGGGGCCTAAACCCTTAATTAATAATACCACAATGATAAGGGTGTCAGGTGCCTTGCCAATATATACCATTAACCATGTTTTTATACTTGGACTAGAAAACCAAGTTAGCTTCCCCCTTGGTGATGAAATCCAAGTAGGTAGGCCTTGGGAAGATTAATTTTAAATGCATTATGAATATTATGTGATTTGGTAGTGTGTGCAAAAATATCAAAATAGTTTTAACTAAATGATAATTTAAAAAACTACCTAATTAGACTATGTGAGCTAATCTAAGCATGCAAATAGTTGAAAATGAAAGTGTGAATTAATTACTAGTAAATAGTTGTTAATTCTTGAGTTTAGAATAGTATAGAGTTGGTTTAGATGACACTATATGAGAATATTATATAATAGAGTAGAATAGATCACTACTATTCTATAGAAGAAAGAGTATTTAAGAATAGAGTTGACCAGGTCGACTCAATATTTTAGACAAAAAATAGGCTATAAAACTAAGTTGACTTAGTTTCCTTTAGTGTTATAGTTTTGAAGACTATTAATTAGTAAAAAACAAAACTATAATGGAGTAATGAATTTATATAGAGAAAGAGAGGAACCTTGGTGGGTTAGAAGATGGTTATGATTGATTTTTTTTGCTAAAGTACCTTGAATGTTGTTTTCAAATTCTACACACTAAATTGACTAGTTTAACCTAGTTATATAAAACCCTGTGTGCTAAAGAAAGATAATATGACTAATTCAAAAATTTTTGACTTAGTTTGTTGATATAGATGTTGATTGAAGGACTAATTGGACCTATTCAACCTAGTTTATTAATCTAGGTGCTGACTAAAAGACTAAGTCAGCTTGTTTAACCTAGTTTGTTGATTTGGATGCTGACTAAAAGACTACGTTAACATGTTTGACATAGTTTATTATTTGGGATTTAAGAAGAGTAATGTGTTGAACTATCAGATCTTATAACCTATATCTAATAAAGACCTACTTAAAAAGAATATATTCATTTTGATATGACTGTGTTAAACCTATGCATAAAAGTTAGAACTATACTAGATGGTTTGATATAATATCATATATATGGAAAAAATAATAATTGATACAAATGAAATAATGTAAGAAAACCTAAAAGGGTAATATTTTACATCAGGTTCACCAAAATTTATGTAATGTAAAATGCAATAGATCTAAAAATCAATTCCAGACCAAAGAATATAAAACTTTCACTTCTAATTTGGGATACATTACATATTCTAGGGCATGACTATTATGGATCTACTAGACATAATAAATGGATATATTACCACAATAATATCACTAGGGAGGGTTCTAAATCCTCCATTCAAGTAAAACTATACAATAACCCTAACTAGGTCCTATGTTTTCATATTCACTATATTAATAATAAGTAACACAAAATTTAATCTAGTGCTCACCAAATCTTATGGGAAAAAGTAGGGTTAGTAAAAATTCATAATAAAATCTTATTTAAGCTATGTATAAGTGAAATCCTAATGTATATAGAGATAAATATGTTTAAAACCCATTACTTATGCTACTTCTATCTACTAAAGAGAGGAGTAAGGTTAGAGATACTTACCTTGAATATGAAAAAGTTGAGACTCAATCTCTCCCTTGTCTAAAGGTTATTTGAAGGAAGTTTTTTTGGTTTGTAAGTATCACTAAGAAAGGCCAAATAATCCAATAC
This sequence comes from Torreya grandis, assembly GCA_037957365.1. Lineage (NCBI taxonomy): Eukaryota > Viridiplantae > Streptophyta > Pinopsida > Cupressales > Taxaceae > Torreya > Torreya grandis. The sequence goes on along the minus strand of JARHVA010004737.1, from coordinate 927,170 downwards.
TTATGCACATGACAAGATTATTTTCCAAGTAGAAACCCTCAACTAAGACTCCTCAAGTAGAATGATGGAAGAGTAAATTGTAAAGAAGTGAAATTGTATAATTAACTCTTGTTGTTTCTATAAGAATGGTGAAATGAATGTGTTTATATAGGAATATCTAACCCTAAACCCTTTTGAAAATTTAGGCCAACAAGGTTAACCTAGTTGACCTAGTATTTAAATTGACAAAAACAAACTAGGTCATGGACTAAGATGGCCATGGGTCGACCTAGTCCCTAATAAGATTTGTCAATAATAATACAAGGTTGATGTGGCCAAATATGTCATGTAAACTATTAAAAATGGGTTTAGGTTAAGGAAACATATAATGAAGGTGGTAAAATAATAGAGGAGGGTTAAAAATAGGAGGCAAAGCTTCGGGGAATGTATTTAGGAGATGGTTTCATTAGTAACAAGTGGTAAAAAAGGAAAACAATCCTAAGAATTACCAATGGTCTTCCCATCCCTTTATTGATGCACCCCTTATGGTGTAAAATCAGATATATGAAATATTTAATGTTATCTACAATATATTAATCATTAATAATTGATAAAGGTTGAAAATATTATGTGTATACGTCTACTCTGTGATTTGTGCCAATTCTAAATATTGATATTAGCAGTGATACTTTTCATATCCTCAACAATATTATATCTTCTCTTGCTCTATTATTCTCTATACTAAGGCTAATAATTCCCCCTTTGGGGAGGAGGATTATTATCACCTTTAGGATTTGAGGGAATAACTTTTTTTTAGAGTAGAAGTGGTGAGAGGCTACATGTTCCTCAGATTGTAATTATTCCTATTGAACTATTGAAATGCTTGTACTTCATTAGAATTATCCTCTAGAATATTGTCATCTTCACTAGGGAAGGGAAAATCATAAGTTTTAAATACCATAACTAAACTTGAGGGGTAAAATTCATGAGGGGGATATGGAGGATTCATCATTTGACCTTGCCTAATCATTTCCCTTTGAGATATTTCAAAGGCTACACATAATTATACATTGTCCAATTCCCCATGTTATGATGTGTTATGAACTCTATTCCAATTAGTCAAAGCTATATCCATGATATTGATTTTTGGTAGGTTAGTGAATATTTTTGTTCTATAATATTAATGGGTCTATTAAAAGGCCAATAGTATCGTGAAAAGATATATTTTTGGCTATAATTTTGATTGGTGGTACTACCCATCCTTTTTTACATATTCAAGAGTCATTGCTCACCTTTTGGACCATTATTTGTATAGAATCCAATTCAACTTTGGTGGTTTCAACACCCTGAGTGACTACTATGTTGGTGTGAGCTAGATGTTGATTTTGTAGGTTCTAATTATGGCCAATACTTTATGATTGATTGTTAAGGAAATCATACTTTGGATTTTTCTTTGCTATGTCATGGGAGGTAGTGTACACTAAATATTTTTGAATGAATGGACATTCTAATTAGCATGAAATATTGGATTTAAATATGGAAAGCTATTATTGAATATTTGGTCTCTTAAATTATGAGGATTGAGTTGCATGTCAATGTTGATAGCTTCTTCACATGTTAGGGATAAACTATTGGTTGTGGTATTCCTCCTAAAAAATATTATAGTGATGGGATACAAATCATTCTTATACATCTTGAGTGGTAGATATACTTGTAGTTTGTATGGTAGGTTTAATAAAGTGTACATCTTATAGAACCTTGCATTAAAATATTTAATTGATTATTTGGGATCCCTTTTCATGCTGGTGAGATGTTGATACACAAAAATTGGATTAGCAACATGCCCAAATTGTGTAGTAAAATTATTTTAACATGCATTCCATGAGGTGATGGGATTTTCTTACAACTTTAAATACCAATCATAAGTAGAATATTTTAGAGTGAATGGGAAAACTTTACATGGAGAATCCTCATCTATAACATTCATTAGTCTAGAAGTAGCCTTGAAAGATTTAATGTGCTCATCCACCATTCTCCCACTTGAGGTGGAAAATGTAGGTATAGAATTCTCTAGGTTCTTTTTAAAATTATGTTTATCTCTAAGAATAGTAATAAAAAATCCAACTAACCAAGACTAAGACATGGGATGGTTGATAAGCATGACATTTGTCACTAGAAAGGTGTTCTATCTTAGTGTACTTCATCGGTGATAGGTACTAGTCTAGACCTCTTATGATTTGACAAAGGTGAAACCAAAAGAATAGATTGGGATCTAAACCTTTTTACTCTCATATGTGTCTCCAGTTCAACTCTACATAGTGAGTAACTTCTAATATTGATAAAATAGACAAGTGTTCACTCCTTCTAGTGTCAACTTTTATTTTCTATTGATGTGGGTTTTATGCACACCACAAAATAATGAATGAGGTTAACTCTAATGTTTTTAGATCTATATAAAAATAAAGTTACACTATAAGGAATGAGTTGTAGGTATGTAGTTAGAATAACTAGTTGTTAGAATAATAGGAGTTTATAGGTTGTTTAATTAGGTTTATGTATGGATGTGTGAAATCTAAAAGAAATTAAACATGAAGTAACTTGGATGGGTAGAGAATTACTATATGATGGGTAGATATCAAATAAAATCAAAAAAGGAGAGGAAGGTAAGACAAAAATAAGGCTCTATATTCTTAAAAAAGTCACTTATAATATTGTTTTTTTGGCAGACATGTATCTCCAAGACCAATGTTTATCGCTTGTAGCTATTACACACTCACAAACAAGAATGCTTAGTAGTATGGGGAAATAAGTATAGGAAGCTTAGTGATATCAACTAAAGTTTTCTCTCTTTATATTTTATATTCCACACCCTTATCTAAGAGGTTACATCTTGGACTAGGAATTTATCTAGATAAGCTAGATCACATGCCTAGAAGACTATACCAAGAGGAAATATTCTTTCACACCTTAGATTATCAACTCAATCTATAATAATTGTTTAAAATAATGAAATTTACCATTTTTAAATCTTTTTTTCACATCAAATATCAACAATCATCAATTAAAAAAAGCATATTCATTCATATCATTAGTACACTTTAAAATTATTGAGTTGATATAGACAAAGAAGTTACAATTTTTTTTACATATAAAAGGAAGAAAAGAGAAAAAAGATAGTTGCATGAAAATGAATGAATTGATTTCTTCTTGTATATTGATAAAAAATACAACCATTTTAAAGAGGTTTTTTTCAATTATATAAAGACTTGGGGAAGGGATTGCCTCATCCTCTAAGTGTAGCGAAACTTCAGATTACATCATAATAACTTGAACCTAAGTTGTAGTTTGATAGAAAAAAGTATGTTATAACTTATACATTATATCAGATATGTAATGTGCACATGATAACAAACAACTAAATTAATTATAACATAAAATTAACAAAACTTAACTATCTATGGTTAACTTGAATAAACATTACATGCAAGGATGTATTCAAAATTAGCCTTTAATTAAGGCTTGTTTGGTGGCTACATATAAATACTTGTTGTTATAGTTGTAACAAAAGTTTTAGGTGAGATTTAGAGTGGTATAAAATGTTGTACTAGAGGTTATATCTGGAGTTGAAGTGGTAGTTATGAATGAGCTAGAAGTTGTAGCTAATGCACTTGCTAAACTGGTGGAACCTAAAGTTATAGGCAGTGTTGAGACTAGGACATTGAGTGGAGTTTGAGCTATTAAAGTAGTAGATGGTGATAAATAAAAAATATTATTGGCCTATAAATATTGATAGGGTTTGTATCCAATAACATTCTGCACCTATATTATGATCATATCTAGAAGAGATAGTCTTTTCACATTATCTGATTATGCCATCAACCTTTTATTCTCAGCTTTGGTAGTTCAGAAGCCTACTAAAAATACTTCTAATTCAATATAATTATTCATTGGAAAACTCAATTTCTCCTGAATATATTCTAAAGCTAATCCTTGTAAACTTTTCTTGAAATTATCTGGAGCTTGTTATAACATTTGGTCAAAATGGACCTGATTAACAACTTCCGAATGTCGTCCCATGCACATGTTAACTATATTTCATTCAAAATTTTCTCTACATGATTTTTTTCTTAGTGATATTTGTGACTAAGGAATTAACAACATTTACTCATTCTAAAGCTTATAGGGTCCTAATCATTGTTAGATTCAACACATTTGTTACCTCTAAGGGGGACATCAAATGCAAATGGTTGAATGCCTTATTGGTAGTATACAAAACTAAAAAATTTAGTCTATTCTAATCTTCATTGAGAACCTCAAATAGTTTACTTACTATAGTTTCCTAAGGAGCCAATTATGCCCTCAAATAATGAATAATATGTAATATGTCATATAATATCAATGTTACATTTTGGACATCTTGTTTTATCTTAAAGAGAACATGGATTACTTATTATTTGTCATTAAGGGTCTCCAACTCTTGTTCCACCTCTTTTCTTGCCTAATATATTCACTCATGAATGGATATTAGTATTATAGAGTGGCTATCCATATAGGAATTAAAGTCCTCAATAAAAAGGGACTGGCCCTTGTTTTTATCTTAAATTTTTGAGTGAGATAGAACTTTTCTCTTTTTTATATAATCAATCTTTGACCGATATTATATTTTAATTTCCTCTTCCTCACTCTTCGTACAAATCCAATTGACTTATCAAAGAGTGAGCTCATAGTGTGTAACTCGGTGATCTTCAAGTCTAACCTCTTAGAAGCCAATTCTCTTAACTCCTTAGCCCAATTAAGAAGGGTCAAAATATATGGGTCTAGTGGATATGCTTCTATTTGGGTGTCTTTTATAGGCTCATTTTTAGGGGATGGATCAGGAATTGAAGGCCATATTATTTTAGAACAATCTACATTTCTTAGATGTGAAATTTGATGAATAATGTAGACCAATTTCTTCTTTAGATCTCTCTTAGTGGACATTATTGATGTGAGCTATACTAATACTAAGGTGGGCATTGGAGAGCCTGATTGAGAAGAATATGTTGTCAATTGGGTGATAGGATGACTAGTGGTAGTGGAAATAGAAGTGGAGACTAAATGAATAGTTGTAGGAATAATTATGAAAACAAGACTAGATGGAAGTGATGACATAGGAGGAAAAAAGAATAATTGGTAAAGTAAAAGAAGATACAAATGGTAATGAAACAATAGGAAAATCATTTAAGGAAGTAGTAGTTAAAAAACCCTTACCTATTTGGTCACCCTCAAGGGTTGCCTTCTCTTTTAATCCTTTCAAGATTAGAACCTTAACTTTCTATAGTTATTCTATGCCCACCTCATGGCTTGGATTTAATTCAATTAAATGTTATGATTGCTCATTTGGACCTTATATGGATTGTGACTAAGGTCTTCCCAACTTAGTTTTTATATTATAACAATTTATTATCCTTTCAACCTGAGGATTAGTCACTTGTTGGGTAGGAAGAGGGAGTGTCATACTAGATTTTGTGGTTATTGGAGCTACCATATTATGTGAAATGACTTCTTCATCATATAAATCTAGACAAATTATCTCCTCTTATCCCCTATAGGTTATCCTTCATTTGAATTGACTCTTCTGCTTGTTCTTATTTTACCTTCCTTAGTTCAATAGTGGACATTTAAACTTGAGAAGTTTTTTCTTCCACTTGTACTACAAAAAATGATGTTTCCCCTTCACCTTGTTCTTTATATACAACTATCATCATAGTGGGTGAATTATATGGATCCTATTTTTGGTCTTATGGCTTTTGCAAGGGTCTGCTATTACATAAATCTAAATATGTCCATCCCCTTTGTGGAGAGACCCTATATTTTTCTTATACCAATGTGAGGGAGGGATCCACTTGGATTACCTTTAACAAGTATTCACTCACACCAATAGGTCTAGCCCTTTCCTTGAATTTTGCATCATATTTTACATTTAGAAATAAGAAGTCATGATCAAAAGACTCATGATTTTAGGGAATACCTAGGTTATGAACTCATTTTTATACTATCCCATCGGGGGTCCCAATCCTTATGGGCCATATTAACTAAGGTATATGCCTTCCGAACACCACCATCCTCTTTGAAGTGTCTGTAGCACGTATAACACATCCTCCAAATTATGATATGAGAGACATGTATAGTGATATTATTTCTCTTGGTTAGGTCCTCATATATCCCATTCCATAATTGATAAAAGGTTTATTTCTCAACAACCTTAAATAGGATGTATTTGGGGAGGTGAAGAGGGTCGACCTTATGTCTAATGACCATTATAATAGTGTAGTCTAGGTATAACCAATAATCACCCAAAGATATGAGTGTATTGGAAATATTCTTAGATATCTTGGACAAAGGTTCACCATGAATTTCCATCCAAACTTGAGGGTACAAATTCTATATAATTCTTGAGATGTTCCTTGTATATGCATAGATGTGAACAAATGAGTAGACATCACAAATTCTATTCTTGATATATTCAGGTTTTGGATACCATAGAGCCCTATTATGTCTATAAATAATCCCCATGACTGCATCTAAAATATAAAACATCATATAAAAATTTCCACCTTGGGGCCTCATTTCCTTATGTAACATAAATTCTTGCAAGAATGCATTGATAATCTTCCCTAGAACTAAGGTTCATTATAAATTGATCAATAGATATAGCAGTGGTACCCCATCCAAAATAAGGAAATGGATGATCAAGTTTCAAAATAAATAATTTAGTAATACCATACCAATGTGGATTCCCATCCACAATTGGGTGATATGCACACAATTCTTGGTGTTTTCATTGAGTGAAAATGTATTTCCTAAGAGAAGCTATTTCTTCACTATTTTTTCTACATTATTGTTCTTGATATAACCAATTATGATATACAAATCAAAGGTAGAATCTAAAATGAGTAAACATAAATACTTCTATAATGCTTTGCCTGATATGTATGTGATGAGAGTTATTTTGTTGAAATAGTGTAGAAAACCACCATCTACAATCCTCTCTTTAATGAAAAGGTCCCATAATAAGTCAAGGAATCACATGACTTCAATATTAACAATTGATTAATGAATTGATTGGTGTTTTAAGGGTAATAGGTTAGATTAAACTTGTTTTTCCTCAATAGAGATTCCTTCCTCTTAGGTGAATGAGTCAATATTCTTTACGACCTCCCATTGAATAATTGGTGTATATATTAATAAACACTATTGGATTGAAAAAATCTATCCAGATATCCTATTGAATCCTTAATAGAAAATTTAGATGGATCTTGGGCTCTCATATATGCTCTAGATGAAGATTCCATTGTAAATTCTCAATGGTAGTAGAATTCAAGCTTCTAGTAATGGTGATTCAACACTCTTATTATGAAAATTTCTACTTATTTGAATGAAATAAGGGCTTTGAGTTTGGAGAAATAAATATATGATCAAGCTCAATGATAATCAATAGATGTGGATTTGGTCAATAACTGGATGTTATAACCTTTTAGCATTCATGTTCATTTTGTGTGTCATTAATCACCAATGTCTACAAACTTGTCACCTTTAATTAATTCAAACTTGACTACCTTGGCCTAGTGTGCATGCCATGTAGGATGCTTACTCATTTGGGGGGTGTCACTGTACTATTATTTTTGACACTTTAGGAGTCTACATTTGAATTTGGGATAATTCATCTAATTTGGTGAGCCAAGTGTTCTAAATAAAAGTATGTAAAGACCTAAATTTTCTTCTAGGAGAATGTTGTTCAAGAAGATTTGTCAAAATAAAATGCCATAGAGATAGTTATTGACAAAAAAACTTTGAAGACATAAATGTTCTTTGAGGAGATTACTATTTAATAAGATATGTCAGAGAAAGTTTTCCAAAGAGAAAGTTCCTGATCAAAAGTCTCTAAATGAAAGCTGCCAAATAGAAAGTTCTTGAAGACCAAAATGTTTTCTAAGGCCAAAAGGTTCATAAAATAAAACTACCAAAGAGAAAGTTCCCGATCAAAAGGATCCAAATAAAAAACTCTCAACAAAAAGTTATCGACTTAAAAGTTCCTAAAATAAAGCTACCCATGAGAAATTACCTAACTAAAAAGGATCCATAGAAAAAACTCTTGATAAAAAATTATTAATTGAAAATTTATTGAAGACCAAATCGTCGAATACCAAAAAATGTCCATAACACTGAATAAGTGAGCCCAAATAAATATGAATAATTAAATTTGAATGAGTAAATCTAAATACCTATCATACATAGCAAGCTTCAATAAATTTCATTAATAGATTAGTTTCCAAAATTCATTCTAATGAAAATGGGTTTCAAGAGGAAAAAATATATAACAAAGGTAATTTAATGCCAAAACTCCCCAAATTTCCATAAATAATGAAATAGGCTAACATGCATGTACAACCATATAATGAATAATCCTTTTAAAAACAAAGGGGGTCCTCACTTGTCCATAAAAAAATTAAGTTTGGGGTGTGTTGGTTAAAACAACAATGACTTTGCGATTTCCATCCTTTATTTTCAATCTTTATTTATGTAGAAATGGTGACTTTAAAATGATAGCTTCAAACTATGTAATTGTGACTTTGATAGGTATAAAAAATGACATCGAACCTGCTAAATAGTAAATTTGATAGGTATAGTTTCATTTTATTTTGGTGACTTCACCTATTTTTTCCCTATAATCGATAAATTATCTAGACCTAATCAGTGACTTCACTTGTTTAATGGTGACTTCACCAAAAACTAGTCTCTATCTATATATGTTTTCAAAGAAAATAATGACTTCATTGGAAATTATGACTTTTCTCTATTACATAAATGATGACTTCACTCTGTGTTTTCTGAAACTCAAGAGTTAAAAAAGGAATTTTGTTTGTTGACTTGATTTTTGGCCAAAAGATAGGAAAACCCCCTAACATTTTTTTAGGAAACAATGTGGATAAATAGAGGCCTAAATTCTTCTAAATCTCATATACACTTTCATTTTAGTGCTTGATATTTTAACCTAACCAAACTTGTCTTTTATCATTTCAATTTTTTTACAAGAGTAAACAAGGCCAAGGGTTAAAATTTAATTCACATTTGAGTTGTTGCTTTTAAAAAGAACATCCACTTTAGTTTATAGAACATAAGAACTTATCTCTTTTTGTTTTTTCTTTTTTTATTAGTTATTTTCAAAATTCTTAGATTAATTTCTATGTGTCAAACAAAAAAAATTACATGTATGCTCTCCTCCCATCCCCTATAGGGAACTTGGGTGACAAAAAATACTTTTTTATTTCCTTGTTTGTTTAGTCTTATTGAAAAAATTGTCATATGCTCTCTTAAAGCTACGAGTGATTTGTGTGACCCATATATGACATCTAAAGTCTTTACAATTTTCATTTATTTATTTTCTTACTTTTGACTTATGGGTAGGAGTTCATTACCTCCTCACAAGTTCTTTAGTGGTGTGTTGACCTAGGGTTTCATCTCCCAACATTATACCAACCCCACTCCATGGTGGGTATATAAATTTGGCACATTATTATGATATTTCCTAGGGTTGAGTGGTTACCCTTGCAATCCTAATGAAAACCTAGGTTAGTTCATGCTAAACATCAAACTTCAATAAAAAGTACACAACTAAAGTTGTGTAAATTAACAGCACTTTCATAGTAAGTTTGTGAATTTGAACCCAATTGACATGATGCAACCTTATATTATCCACACTTGGGACCATTTAATGCATTTTGAAACTCATATATTTTAGTCAACCCCTAAAACTAGTCATAATCCCAATGACACTTATTAGAATAATAATTTTGAATAAAAAAGAGAGTTTAATAAAATAAAAACATAGTATTTAGTATCAAATCATGTAAACAAATCTATAAATACCATATAAAACTCATCATAGTCTTCCCAAGTAGCACTATCCTCAGAGTATTGGTCCTGTAAGACCTTACACTCTGACACTCCTCTATTACACAAATGAAATTTATGAGTGTTAATTATGCTGATTGGTTCTACCATGACCACCCTAATATCTAGAACTTGCAAAGCATTCCAATCTAGAACATGTGAAGGATAAACTATATAATTTTTAAGATAATATACATTGAAAGCATTATGTAAAAGAGCTAGTGCTGGTGGCAATTCAAGCCTTTATGCTACATGATTGACCAATTGTAACACCTTGAAGGGTCCAACATATCTTGGTGATGGTAACACTAATTTACCAAATTTAATCAAGTTCTTATGTACCTTAACCCATAGGAACACTTTATCACCTACATAAAACTAACTATTTATCCTCTTTAGATCAACATAAATATTCTATATATCATTGGCCTTGACTAATATCTACTTGATTAATCTAAATTGATCTTCCATTTTTGAGAGCATCTCAAGCCCAAATACTACCTTGTCCTCTAACCTATCCTAGCTAATTGGTGTCTTGGACCTTCTTTCATGTAGTGCCTCAAATGGTGCCATATTCAAAGATAATTGGTATGATTTTTTGTATGTAAAATAAATCAATGAAATATAATCTTCCCATTTTCATTATTGATCCATGAAATATATATGAAGAATATATTATAAAACCTTATTAACTCACTTAGTTTAACCATCAATCTTTGGGCGATATGCAATACTAAAGTTTAGTTGCATACCCAAAGTTGAGTTTAGAGTTATTCAAAACCTTAAAGTCATATTTGGATCATGATCCAAAATGATATTCTATGGGAATCCATGCAACCTATATAATTTATTTATGAACCTCTTTGCAAGGGTAGGTGCATCATCTATCAAATTGCTTGGTATAAAATGAGCCACCTTGGTTAGTTTGTTAAAAACTAAGAAGATAATATTGTGCCTAATCTATGACATTGGTAAACCTTGGGAAATGTCCATGTTGGTCACCTACCACTTCCACTATGGTATATCATGCAAATATAAAAATTTAGTTGGTTACACATGCTTAGCTTTCACTCACTGACATTCTAGATAACATGACACATAGTCTACCACATATTTCTTAATTCCCTTATAAGAATATAGATGTATAAGGTCTACCATGAACTTGTTTACTCTTGAATTTCCTAAATATGGGGCATTATGAAATTACATTAGCATTGTGCTCTATATATTCTCTTGATCTAGCATACATATCCTTCCATTATAATGTAAAAGATGATCAGTCTCAAAATTTAATCCTTTATACTGAGGATTATGATTAGTCTTAGACAATTCTTTTCTAACCTAATCATATAATTCATCTCCTAGTGAGAAATCAATCACATGATCCCTAAAAATAATCTTAATCATAGCCATGACTGCTATGTACCTTATATGACTCAAGGCATCAATTACTCAATTCTTTTTACCTTTGATGTAATTGATATCAAAGTCATAAAAAAATAGAAACTAACTATCATCTTTGATGAGCATTAAAATTTTCTTGGGTGAAAATATATTTGATTCCCAACTTATTAGTCTTGAGTTCAAATGGTTTTTCCGATAAATAATGTCTTGAAACTTATAAAGCACAAGTAATTACTATAAGTTCAAGATCATGAGGGACATAATTTACCTCATAAGTTTTCATCTTCCTTGATTCATAAGTTACTACTGCATTATCTTACATAAGGAGTCCTCATAGACCCTCTCTTGATGTACCTATGACCACTAAAAACTTCCCATTAAGATTAAAAACTCTCGACAGTGGTGTTGAAGTAAGCCTTCTTTTTAGTTCCTAAAAAACTACTTCACACTTCTCTGACTAGATAAATCTTTGGTTCTTTAGTTTCAAGGAGGTAATTGGATTATCTATCTTAAAAAAATTCAAAATGAGCTTCCTATAATAGCCTACTAATCCCATGAAACTTATTACCTCATGCACATTCCTTGGCACTTACCATTCCATAATGGATCTTATCTTAGCTAGATCTATATAAATACCATTTACAAAAAAAATATGTCCTAGATATTGTAATATTTCCTAGAAAATTGTGCACTTAAACAACTTGCCATATAGCTTGTGGTTTTACAACCATTGCAAAACTAGTTCTAGATGCTAAAGGTGCTCATCTTCATTCTTAGAATATATAATAATGTCATCTAGAAAGACCAAAATAAAATGATCTAGATAATCTCTAAATAGACTATTCATGAGATTC